>JARHVA010001247.1:2957500-3330000 GCA_037957365.1 Torreya grandis | reverse complement strand
TACCAAAGATAAGAAGAATACTTATATTACATAAGGAGGATGATTAAGAGATAGATGCCATGAAGATACTTGGTATATTTAATCAAGGACATCATGTTGAAACTTCATGGATTGAAGAATGATCTGTAGAAGAAGAAATAAGAGAATAACCCTCATTCAGCATTGAAGAATTAGAAACCATGGTAGAAGCATTTGAGTAAGTTTTATAAGAACTCCCTCCATATTATTCATCTCAACCAAAGGATAAAGTAAAATCCCTAATATTAGAGACAGGGGATACTCATCCTTTTATACATAACAAGAAGAATAATTACATCAAACTCTAATCATATCCAAAGCTAAATCTACTATAAGGAAACAAGAGGAAGAGCTTACCTTCCTCAAAATGAAGCTACAAGGTAAGGAAGAAACTATCTCATCTCTACAATATGAATTAGAATAAATAAAGATTCAATATTTGAATAAAGATAATGAGATTGTGTCATTAAAAGAAAAGGTGGTTGGGCCAAAACATAAGAAGAACAAGGGGTTCAAACATAGTTGTCTTATCATGACAACATGACCACTTGGAATAAAAAGTTTGTTAAGAATTAATAAGGCTCAAGATATAAAATAAGAATAAAAAGTAGAGTTCACCCTCTAAGCAGCTTGTGATCTAGGAGAGAAACTTTTGGCATATAGGAGACCTATCTCAGTCTATATTATTTTTGTCCATGAGCAGTTAGTTAGATGGAAATTACTCAGGATTTATTATGGACTACCTCATGACCTTGTGGATAAAAAGGAATTCATAGAAGCTTATTAAACCAGTACCCTATAGCTACATAATTTAATATGTGAATTCTATTTATGTAGCTTTCCCTTGGTTCATATGTCTTCTTTCTTGATCAATTTATTTATAGGAGAATCCTAGCTTAGAACTTGCATTTCTACACTATAAAACCAAATTGCATGGAGCACAAGAACTGATAAATATTTTGAGCAAGAAAAGATTATTGGCCTTTGCAAGGAGCAAATTGTGTAACTCAGAAGCCTTATATAACAACCAACATTCAAGAAACATTATCCAGAAGTTCTAAAAAATAATATCATAGAATTTGAAGAATATGTACAACACCATTTCAATGAGCAACACCATTTAAATGAATCATTGACTACCTATGATAAAAGATGGGATACATTGAATATCTCATTTAAAATAAGATAGGTGATTTTTCCCACCAACCTTAGATGGATTTTAAGAAGAGCTAGGGTTGTTGAGATAATTTAACAATTCAACCAGATATATGGACATGAGTGGATAGGTACGAGATTCAAATCTCCGTTCATCCTTAGCCCTATGTCTCCATGGAAAAATATGGCACATCAATCTATTGAGCAATTTGAAAAATGGAGAGCACTAGTTCAGAGACATAAAGGGTTTGTCAATCGACTAGAGAAAAATTGGGATGCATACTATGATGTTTATGATCTCAGCCAAAATTTGGAAAAGTGAGTGCTTGAACACGAGCAAAGAAGATAGTATCTTTCAAGAAAAATTACAAGAAGTTAAGTGTGGGGCAATGATGAACCCATAGAATGGCTCATGATATCTAAGTAATGACCCTATTTATCCCCTAATAATCTCACTTTTAATGAATTTAAATGTTAATTTTATAACTTTTTTCTAATCTAAGTAGAAAATGAATATGTTTACCTTGGTTAGCATGTGTGAATCACTATTTATTATTTTTACCACTATGTTCTAACCTTTTACATGGAAAATCCATAAGCTTTATATGTGAAACTTGCATAAATACACTATGATTTTGGTAAACAAGTAGACCATTGAAGATTAATGAAAAACACCATGGAGTAACTCAGACTAACTCTAAAGTCTATCAATCTGGCTTCACATTCTATCAGTCTAACTCTAGAGTCTACCAGTCTAGCTTTGGAATCTGATAGTTTGGTTCTAAAGTCTGCTAGTCTAATTCTTGAGTCACTTAGGCCAAACACAAATATTGTTGAAGGATGTTTTGGAATTTTTCCACTAATGAATATATCATGCATGTTTAATCAATAACCTTCCAAACCACTTTGATTCAATTCCAAATTCATGAAGAAACTTTCCAAATACATTATTCTTACTTATAAACATAATATTTATAATAACATTTTTTAAATGTATCATTGTGAATATTATGAGTTTTGGCTACCAGATTATACATGACTATAACTGAATATATTGTAACTATCCTTAGTTACTATCTTTACATGCATACCTATGCATCTCTTCTATTGTTTCACCTTAAAATGTGGAAGGAGGTTGTAACTTTTTTCTTGTTTTATAATAAATTAGATGTAGTTAGCAATCTTTTTAGGGATTAACTATTATGGTCAGTTGTTATAAAAGCATTGGGAAATATAACCAATGTCTTCCATTTGATTTGTATTTAGTGATCCAGTAGGAAATTTAGAGACATTACGGTTAAGCAGAGTTGTTGAAGTATTTACCAGATTGTAAGCATTTTCTCAAGTCGATGAAGATTTGATGTTATTGAAAGTATAAATGTGATCTACATATCATTCTAAGGGAGATTAAGGGCCCACTCAACCAAGGAACCAAGATTATTTTATGGTATTTTATGTTTTCTATTACTATTATTTAATCTTTTACGTCTTTATGTTAAATGTGTGATTTAATCTACCTATAGGTCTATGTGTGTGTGTTTCTATTTTTACCTATTTTCTATATTTTAAAACTTCAACATTTCATTTATAATCATTTTCTTCTAAGCACCATTTCAATTTAGCAAATAGATTAATATGTACTTTCCTTTATTAGCAAGTGTATTCATTTGTAAGCACCATTTAAATTCAACAAATAGATTAATGTGTATTTTCTTTTATTATCAAATGTGTTTATTTTCAAGTGCGTTTAATTTTCCTGTCACCATTTCAATTTTGCATAGAGTGTTTTCCTTCCAAGTAATTAGATAGATTTCAATTCAAATTGACTAGAGTAGGCCCTTAGGGATAAATAATCTACAACTCCCCCAAAATTGACAATTGTTAGTTACTATTATTGACACCTTACTGATAACTATCTTTGGATACCAGGCCTGATTTGATATGACATGAACCAAGTTGAGTTAATCTAAATGAAGATATTGAAAACACTCATCACTTAGGACAACAGTGTCCATCATTATTGACCCTATTGGGCATACATGTTCGTACAATGTCTCGAAAGCAACTTATTAGAGTATTTTTGGTTTTTATACTGATCACTATTTCTACATTTTTCTAGTGAACAAAGTTGACTAAATGTATCAAAAATATAATTATATCTCTCTCTTGCATAGTTTAGTCATGTTTGTATTCATTCCATTTCAACAATTCTAATTACTTATTTTAGTCTCTTGTTTGTAAGTGTGTTATAACACCTTGTTATATTCTAACTATTTATTACAATTAGGATTAATCCATCATTGTTAATTGAATTCAAGATAAAACATTTGGTGAACTTGCATATTGATTGAACCTTACCTAACCCTAGGTTTTCCTTAAGGTTTCAACCTTCTAGGGTTCCATAATTTATTTACTCCATTTCATATTTCTTTCTCAAAATTATATGGCTATAAACTATAAAATGCAAACATCATCCATGGAAAGTTTGTCAAATCAAGCATAACCTATGAACAAGAAGAGTTATATGTTTACAATGCAATATTTCTTGAATAAAAACAATTCTAAATGTTAATAAATTATCATTTCTTCAATATTCAATAAATAATATTAATAATAATGATTGAACAATGAATGGAATGTATGACACCTTTCATTGCCCCACCTACACTCTAAGGTTCTATAAATCATTATCTTGATTCCACTATTCACCCATAGATTATATCGGATACCACAATCCATGTTGTTAATAAACAATAAGGTAGGTCATCATATCATGGAGATAGTAAACATGTTCCTCCTTAGCCCTATCCTCCTCCCACAACACAATTATATATACACGTGTCAAACACTTATTTATCTAGGCATACAAATTTTTGTGACACTCACAATACTATCATGTCATCTTTACAAAATTCAAATGATATGAATTTTCCTTCATGCCACGATTTACAATTAAACAAGGTTATTACATGTTTAAATGATGAGGATTTTAAATGCAATAAAAGTGATGATCAGTCCATTATTCCTTTGTTCTAAATAAATGGTCAATTACAACCCATGAATACATCTTCTCAAACTTCAAAAATTCTTACTAGTTATTGCATACCTATGATGAATGTTTTAGGAGACCTCATGGTCAATTACAACCCATGAATACATCTTATCAGAATTCAACAATTCCTAATCATCATTGAATACCTATGATGAATGTTTTAGGAGACCTCCAAAGGCAAGTTTCAATTATTAATTTAAAAATGTTCTCATGTAATGATACTATTAACAATAATATTTTTGAAAATCAACCTCTCACACAAAATATATTTGAATATCCTTATCCAAAATAATTCATCATTCCTTTGTTACCTTTATTTGATGGCCATGGAGATTCTACCAACCATTTAACTGAATATGTACATTATTTTGGTCATTAGGATAAATATGGATGTTTATTACTAAAATATTTCAATAAAAGTCTAACAAAAGAAGCTAGTGATTGGTTATATATAATTCCTAGTGATTCTTTACCCACTTTCAAAACTCTAGAAGACATATTCTTGTCAAATTTTCATAAACACCATGTGCTTAAATTAACATTGGAACATTTACAAGGCTTAAATCAATATATTGATGAGTCTATTCAATATTATGCTATATGATTTAAAAATTCATTATACTCTTTAACATATTGACCCTGAAATTTGGAATTACAATTCATATTTAGTGGGGGTCTTCTTTCTCCACTTAAAGAAAGGGCATTCCATAATCATTATATATATTTTGATAGCTTCTATATATTAGAGTGGGCCATAATCGAGGATCAATTAGATAGTGTGCATGAGGTTGAATTTGTATGGAGCAGTGAAATCTGAAGAACAACTCACAAGAGCAAAAAGCTTGTCTTCATAATAAAAAATTACATTAATATTCATTAGCCAAAAAATACATATGAAGTTAAATTATATAGTGAGGAATTAAGTCACAAAAAAAGGCAATTAACTCAAATCATAATTAGAAAATGACTTAAATTATATTTTCCCTAATGACCTATTATTAACCTAAGCAAGCTAATTATACCATGTAGGTAAAACCACATAGTGGTAAAAAGCCTACATTAACACCCCCTTAAGCATAGCTTAGGTGGGTAGAATAATTAGGTCCCAACACAGAGGCCTAATAAGGTACCCAAGTACTTAGATATAATCCTCAAAATGAGGAAGAAGATGGAGCTTCTTGAACCCCAAGAAGACCCTACAAATGAAGATATTCTCAATGAAGGGTTTGGTGAATATATCAGTAATTTGCACCATTATCTGGATGTAGTGAAGATTAATGCCCTGTTCATATATGAACTCCTGAATGAAACGCATGTGAATCATGATATGCTTGGTCCATTGATGGAGGATCATATTTTTGTAGATCTATATTGTGCTTTAGTTGTGGCATAATATGAGTATTGGTCATCTAAACTAGATTCCAAACTCAGTGAGAATTTTCTGAAGCCAAATAACATCAGTGGTAGAATTAACAACTCCTCTATATTCTTCCTTGATAGAAGATAAATCAATAACATTTTTCTTATTTCTTGACCAACTAATCATACATGAATCAAGGGAGAAATTGTATCTTGAAGTAGACTTATGATTTTGAATATCGCTAGTCAAATCTAAATTTGTATAACCAATCAATTTGATGTCAATGCCTACTCTATAGTGAATTTTAAAACTATGAGTACCCTAAATTTAGTGGAAAATCCACTTGGGTTTTTCTAGTGCAACTCATGTGGTTCCTACATAAATCTAGAGACCGTGCTCACTGCATATTAAATATCAGGTCTAATGTGTGTAAGGTAGATGAGACTGCCAATAAGTTGTCGATATGAAGAAGCATCAACCAAAATAAATGGACAATCAACCTCAAGCTTCACACTGGATAGAAAAGGAGTCAAAGCTGGATTACACTTATCCATATTAAACCATACAATTAAATCAAGAGTATACTTGGATTATGTAATAGTAGTCCTAGATTCAGACTATGAAATTTCAATCCAAGGAAGTAATGCAACAAGCCCAAGTCAGTCATTGATAACCTATAAAAAGAAGTAGTTTTTAATATTGTGATGATAGATGAAGAACTCCCTGTGATTAATAGATCATCCACATAGAGAAATAGAATCAATAGTGAATCATCCTATTATAAAATGTAGATATTTAGATCATAATGACATTTGGTGAACCCAACTAAAATAAGAAATGAGTCCATCTTGGCATACTAAGCTTGAGGAGATTATTTGGTACCATCGATAGATTTATGAATTTTTCAAATTAAGGAGGAATATTCCATAAATCCTTGTGGTTGATCCATGTATATTTCCTCTTTTAGGTCACCATGAATAAAGGTACTCTTCACATCCACTTGATGAACATCTAAGTGATGTGCTATGGAAATAACAAGAGTGAGTTAGATTGATTTCATTTTGGCAACTAGGGTAAAGGTCTTAGTATAGTCAATGCTAGGTACTTCATAAAAACCCTTTACTACCAAACATGCTTTGAACTTATCAATAGACCCATCTTCTACACATTGTGTTTGGTAGATCCACTAACATCAAACAAATTTTCTTCCCTTAGAAAGAGGGACTAAATCCCAAGTGTTGTTCCTCAGCAAAGAACCATACTTTTTTTCCATAATATTATCCCACTCAAAAGTGCCTGATGCCTCATAGATGAATGTGGATTGGAATCATATGCAATGACATCATATGGGGAATTTTAGAATTATGAATGGGTTTACCTAGTGTTTGATGGATCTCCATCTCATTGTCTAACACTTTGTAATGTCTATCTAGCCCAAAGAGGACCAGTGCTTGGAGAGTTAGGAGGATATTCCTCATATTATAAAGATGTTTTGGGAGAAGGAGGAAGTGAATTCTTTTCACTACTCTCATAATTATAACTAGAAGAAGAATATGGATAATCATAAATTTGTTCAGGTGGATCTGAATCATTAAAATTGTCATCAAATTCTAGTGTATCTAAGGAAAGGGAAGGAGTGTCTTATGTGGAGTCTTGAGGACCCTATTGAAATTGAACACTCCTCTCAATGAATAACTCATGAGTGGTGAGATGGAGAATCCTATATATATTAACACCCTTGGGATATACAATGAAGATACAAGGCTAACTCTGAGGTTCCATTGCCTTATGTTTCTTCTGTGAATGTGAGCCATAATACGAGATACAAACACTTGAAAGTGATTCACTATGGGTTTTTGACCACTCCAAGATTCAAAAGGAGTGACTCCCTTTAAATATTTATGATTAACATGGTTCTAGATATAGCACACATAGTTGATGGCCTCAGTCCAATATTGAGGTGTAATAGATTTGGAGTGTAGCATACAATTGGCTATTTCCTTCAAGGACCCATTGTTTCACTCTATAATACCATTCTATTGGGGACTATATGGATCTATATGTTGTAATTAAATCATATCTAATGTATATAATTTATTAAAATGATTAGTGACATACTCACTACCATTGTTAATGTGCAAAATCTTGATGGCTTTACCTAACTATTTTTTTTAAAGTATCTTGAAGTCCTGAAAATGATCAAACACCTCTAATTTTTGTTTAATAAAATACATCCAATAATTCCTCAAAAAATCATCAATGAAAATAATTATGTATTTAGTCCTATTGAATGAATTTTTTTGTAAATGGACCAAAAATGTCACTATGGACAATCTCCAATATATGTTTAGCTCTCTGTGATTTACCCTTGTCATATTTCTTCTTATGATGGTTACAAAGTATGGAGTCTTGGAAAACTCTATCATAAAACTTGACTCATGGTAATATTGAAACCATGTCTTGATGATTGATTTTATCCAGGTAGTGATAGTTGAGATGGCTAAATTACTCATGCCATAATTTACTCACCCTATCTGAATGAGTGAATAGTTTAGTAAAGGTTGATCAGAAGGAAAATATGAGAATGTATACAATTGTGATTGGTGATATGTTTTCCCAAATATATCAATAGAGTCACTCTCTACTTCCTTAATAACCATTAAAGTGGGGGTTAACTCAACTTTCTTATCTGACTTGATGTGATTGATCTAATAAATGGATAAGAGTTTGGTAGATAAAGAGGGAACACAAAGAACATCATAAAATGTCCCATCATTCACTTCAATATATCCACTCCCACTAACTTCTATGGAATTATCATCACCTAAAAAAATGAAAGGCATAAAACAAGGCTCCAAGGAAGAGAACATGTCCTATGATGAATCCATGTGGTATGATGCACTAGAATCAATAACCCATATAGAAGGTTGGGATGCAACTGCACCAATTTCTTTGCCCTTATATTTTCCCTTCTTACTATATTTGGCCTTAAAAGACTCCTTTATTGATGAACTATGATTGGAAGACTCGATGACACTGATATTGTGGTTTTCAAACATCTTAATCAGTTGGTAAATATGTTTCTTCATGCATTTAGATTAATCATGCCTAGATTTATTGTAGTATCCACATGTGAGTTTCTCTTTCTTAGGTTTCCCTTATGAAGAGGAGGAATATTTTTATGCTTTGGACTTAGTATTAAATTTCTGACCTTTCTTTGCTCTAGGTCCTTCTTGTTCTATTTCTTATCCTTGCTATCAAAAGCCTTATATTTGTCATGACTCAAAATTAAGGCATGTGATATAGATGACTTCAATGTACCCATTTAAATGAGCTTATCTTGCTCTTGATTTAATTCAGTAGTAAAGTCATCCAAGGATTACATAGTCCATGTAGCTCATATGGCATGCTTGGTGGCATGAAAGCTATAAAAGAAGATAGAATAGTCAAATCCCAATTTGGAAAGGATGAAAATAATAAATTGATAATATTTTTTGTCAATGCCACATAGTTTCAACTATAACTTGAGTGATTTGAAATTTGTGAATAAGTCATGTATATTATCAAAATCACTTGGGCTCAAAATAATGAGCTCATTCGCCAACTCATGACCTCTCATTATGTCTTAATTCTTAAAGAGTTTTTCTATTATTGATGAGAATTAATTAGGAGTAGTGAAAAATTCAATATGAAAAATTAGGTCAGAAGATAGACATGCATAAAATATTGTAGGCTTCGTCACTTCTATTATATCACTTTATCTTATCTGCCTCAGGTGTCAGTTCTTTTTTATACCCATCATAATTTAGGGTAATTTTTTTATTCTCAAGAGGATTTACACTTTGACTTTCCACTAATGATAGTTGAATGGTGTAAGAATCAAAACAAAACTCAATCCATGGTGTAGAAATGAAGTTTGTGTTGAATTATGTGTAATGAAAGACTAGGAATATACAACCACCCTGAATTTAAAAAGGTTCAAATTTATAATGAATGAGAATATTACCAATGCTTAGAGCTAGGAAAAATTTTCACTTTCAAAATAAATGACACCTCAAAAATAGAAACAGGCTAAATTTTATGAAAATTTAAATTTATAGATGGAAAGGATAATCTCCACTTTGTAAAACTTAAAATTTTTTATGTTTGCAAAAGTTTGTTTGAAAATTTTGGAATCAAATTCCCACAAAAAATGTTTTTGAATTTTTGGAGCAAAATTTAAGTGATTTTGGGTTGGAAGTGATCAAGGGATTAACTCCCATGTGCCTATGGGATAATACCTATTTTGGGTTCTTTATGGTCGACTATGCTTAGACAGGGCACAAAGTTTTGTTGGTTTGTGTGAAGAGGCATCAAAGTTTGCAAATGTTATTTTCACCTTTATTAGAGTTTATGTTGGTTGTTCACATGCCTATCAAGTTTTGGTAGGGTTACCATTAGGTTTATTAGGGTTTGACAATGTTTTTAGCATACCTATCGGGTTCTGATGGTGTTACTGATAGGGATATTGAGTTCTGATGGGTATGTTAGTAGGGTTATCATGATTTGATGAGTGTGCATGCAAGTGCCCAAATTTTTATAACTACCAAAATTGAGATGGACATAGTACATAACTAATCCAAATTCAACCACATTAGGATACACCTAAAATACTTTTGTTGATGTTATTGGAAAATAAACTCATTACATTACCTACTACTAAACATAGATCAACAACATGTCTTCTACATAAATAAGGTAAATCATTTTGTATTTACCATAGAATCATAGGACATGATATAGAAAATTGTACCACATTACAAGAACAAATCCAAAAATACAAACATGAAGGTATTATTGGCATAATACAATATCAACCAATTCTTACTACTACAAAAATTCAACAAGTGTTACCTACAACTTTAGTAATCAAAAAGTGTCCTTGCCAAAATAATTTAATAATCACAATATTCATACATGGATATTATTTTTGGTATTATCGTATTGACCCTAAAAAAAAATAAACTTGTTATAATGTGAGAGGACTTTCACAAATTGGATATAGTATTGAAGACTTACATCATAGTAAACATTGGAAATAATCTTTGGGATACATCATATTTCTAATTGCTTGAAGCCCCAAAGTTATTCTTACAAAATTTTGGGTCATGCCCCATGTACATTGACAACACTTTACCTTATAAATATTATGGTTACAACACATGAAAGCTAAAATAGATCCTAATCAACAAGGCATTACATTTTCACATGAAGAATGATTAGTTCATATACCACATGGTGGTGATAATGATCAACTAGCGGATGGAGAGTATGTTATGTACCTATATGAATCCCAAAGCTTTGATCATGATGAATATGATTTATTAAATCAACCTAGATCACTACACTTACCAAATAAATAAAATAATAAAAAGTTAATTGTCCATATAAATTGGTTTTTTGCATCTTATGCTTCAATTTTCTTGTATATGCGATCATTTGGTCCCTTATTATATGCCCTTAATTTTATCAACTTTTTGGCCTATTGGCCATCCTATTTTCAACTCCCATATCTTATTAGATCAAAATAGGAATATGTTTTACTCAAACTAGCCATGTTCCTCTTTATTTTTATATTTTACACTGACACCGACTCATTTTTCAGCCTAGACAAAACTGCTAGACTTGGACATAACTACCCACCACAGTTGTCCTAACTAGGTAAACATTTCATTTGATATTTTTTGCCCAAAAATTAAATTTTAAGATTATTGGGCCTCAGTACTATAAAATTTATATATTTATAAAATAGTTTCAGTATACAAAACTTTGTTATTCATGCAAAAAACTCTCTTTTCAAGCCATATTGCTTACACGCGATATTTTTTGGCAATTACACATTTGATGAAATGAGAATGTAAATTCAAACATATTTTATACTCTTATTATTCTTACATGTGTCTAAATATCATAGTGGGGGCATCTTTCTCATATCTCGCCATATTAATCTATCCAAGCACATTTCTACCATGGAAACATGTTGCAATCTAATCAGATCTCCATATTCTTCTATTTTAAACACCTTTATTCATTTTAGTTTTAGACTTTATATATTAAGGGCTTGAATTGGCTTATTGGGGATTATTAGAGATAAAAAATTGTCCAATTATCAGGATGCTACGTTGGGAACTATTATATATAATTATAAAAAAACCACTAAATTGCATAAAATAAAATGACTAAAAATTTAATTCATATAACATAGATAAAACCCTAGGTCATGCATCAAAAGTGATTCATGATAAAATGTTAGGTTTAGACAATGATGAATGATCTATTTATATTTTTATCTCTCATGTAAAGGCACTTTTTGATAAGAAGGCCAAACAAATGGATTTTTAGATTGGTGATTTTATTTCTCTATGCAATAAAAGACGTGAGCCAAAGGGTAGCCACAAGAAGTTTGATTCTTTATGGAAAGGTCCATTCAAGATTTGTCACTTTTATGGTGAAAAAACATATTATTTGGCTTACATGGATTATAC
Source organism: Torreya grandis (assembly GCA_037957365.1). Taxonomy (NCBI): domain Eukaryota; kingdom Viridiplantae; phylum Streptophyta; class Pinopsida; order Cupressales; family Taxaceae; genus Torreya; species Torreya grandis. The sequence goes on along the minus strand of JARHVA010001247.1, from coordinate 3,317,891 downwards.
TCATCTCCTGATTCGCTACAAAAAGTAATATATGAAGCTTTTCAAGTGGTAGGAACTAGTTTCCCTGGGATCTAGTTTAGTTTTAGGATTTTGGTTGTGTTTGTTTCTTGTTCTTTATTCTCCCATTTCTTACATTTTTTTTGTTTGTTTCTTATTTTCATCTCTCTTTCTTGTGATGTGATATATTTAAAGTGACTCTATATCCCAAATTAGTGATCATATAATCTAAGTTTGTGTCAAACTATAAATGTTGGAGTTCATCCTTATATTCATCAAATATGGGTCCCTAATTGCAATTAGCTATTGTCCCCCAAATCTTTAGCAATGAAATATGAGTCCCATTGAAAATTCCTAAAAATTTTATGAAAATTAATAGAGTGGTTTTGAAAATGAATTAGTTGTCTTTTATTTTTCCTTGGTTAGGGTTCCAAGACTACCTTATAGGCATCAAGCCCTGATGACTTTAGTGAAACCATCCATCCCTAACTCAACCCTCATTAATGAGTGTCGAGTCCTATGCGCATAGGGGTATTGTCAAACCCCATTATTTAATGTTTGCCCATATCATTTTAAAACACTTAGGATTTTATATTTTTAGATTTGGATCATGATTTTCTATTCTTAAGGTTTTCCAAACTTTATCTTGGCATCTAGAGGTTAGTTGTGTTTAGTTTTCTTCAAGTTTTCCACAATCAAGAGATTAGGGTTTTGAAGTTGTTATTTATTACTCTATTCCATATTGGTGGAGCATATTACTCATTCACTTTATGTTTATGATGTGTCTTACCTCATTAGATCTTTGGAAAAACACTTAGAGTTTTTGTGTCTCTATATTTCATACGTCGACATTCTTCATTCTTCTTGCATTAGGGTTTACCATCTATGATGCACCTTCACATCCATAATGTTGGGATTTTCACCTTCCCCCACATCAAGGTTTATCAACTACTTTGTACTCTAAAACCTTCAACATCAGAGTTCCTTGCTCTCTTTACATCAGGGTTTCTAGCCTATATTGGACTCCTGAAACCCTGACATCAAGCTTTCCCCCTTCCCCTACATCATGACTTTGTGATTGCATTATAGTCTCCTACTTCCACCTCCCCTCCCTCCACCATTCTTTTCTTTCCCTCATCACACTCTACTTACCTACTTTTGTTTCTCCAATCCTTGTTGCAATTGGAAAATGTAAGGAACTCTAAAGAATAATGGAAAAGAAAAGGTAAGAGAAATGAAGTACTAGTTCCAAAGGGTCACACCCCATTACAATATAGACTCCAACATCAACTGGGTCACTGACATGGACCTAGGTCACATTGATATGGAATACTTATAGAGGATAATAAATGCCTCTTTTAAGTATCATTAGACAAAAAGAATTTATGACAGTGGTCTTTCTCAAGTATTTCCTTTCTAGTTTCTATACAGTGCCTATAACTCATCATGACCCTAGCAAGTCACTATGATAAAGACAAGATAGAATTCTTTACTCTATGTGAAGGATTTGTCTTGAGACTTAGTCCCAAATACATTGAGGAAATGCTTAATATTTTCAATCATGAAGTTGTCATGTAAATTACTTTGGAGTCATTCCAAAAATGTCATGCTAATCATAAGGATGATTGTCTTAGATTGCTAAATAAAAACTAACTTTCTAAGCCCAAACCTTCAATCTCTAAGTTCCCCAAGGTGATCACTAGATAGGATTTTAAACTCAAAATAAATGGCATCATTACTCTCCTAAATAGGGTGGTGGGAAATACAATAGCAAAGGATTATAATGTGTGGATGTTCCAATATATTTATATCATTCATGCTAATAAGCAATACATCAATTCGGCCAAACTAATGATTGATTTGATTCACAAGTAAATGTGTGAGGTAATTAACACTCATAAGTTTTATATGATGTCATATATCATCTATATTATTACACAAATAAAATTTTGTAGTGGGTTTGATTTCTACTTCTTCAATATATGAATATTATCCCCAGTTAACCATAAGTAAAAGTGTGAAACATTTTCATCATGTCAATGATGCTTTCCTTCAATTTGTTATTAAAATGTTGAAAGAATATCCTTACAATATGCACTTCTCCATTATTTCCTCTATGGAGATTACAATATGGGGTGGTTTGTTCAATGAGGTTCTTACCTTTTCATATATCAAAGTCTGTGGATGTGACTCTTCTCTTTTTATGCTTATGAGATTTGAAGAGGATAGATGGGCTCTCATGGATTTAGTGTGACAATTGATGGTGACATAAAAGCTTTTAGTTTCTAAGCATAAATATGCCACCATTCACTTTTTGATGACCATTGGCATATACACTTGTGTTATTATACAAAAAGATAAATCAGTGGAAGCAGACATGATATGAGTCACCCTCCAATCATTCCATAGTCACCCTTTATTTGATATAAGGGGAATAATAGAGCATGATTTAAGTAGATTATTCAAACATGTCCCCTATTGTGAGAACTTTTTGATGGATTATGATGATGAAAAGGAAGCCAAACTCCTTAACTATACTCATTTCACATTAGATCAAGTAATCGGGTTTAGAATTATGGATATTCTTGATGATATGGATATTAAATATGATGGTGAATTAGTGGATGAAAAATACTTCTTGTAAGGTATCAAAAATTCACATATTCCCAGAGTTGATTGGAGCTGAATGGAGAATACATCTTTAGAGACTCAAACTTAAGGATTTTTTATGAGGACTTTGATGTGGCTCACTAGTAAGGAAGTTGATGTACAAAATGATCAACATCATTTGATGTTGAAGGCTTTGGAAATTCCCTCTCCTGAGCCAACATAATAAAAAGATACAAAAGATTAAATGGCACCTTCAAGAACTACAGGGGACACTATTATGGTGATCGAAGAGACCAAAGGACCCTCACCTCAACTTGAAAAGAGACCTTGGAAGATCAAGCTCAAAAAGTCAATTGGTGGAAAGGGTACTCCTGAAATATCAACTATGTTGATTAAAACACTTGAGAAGGTAGTTCATTCATAAGTATTTATTAAGAACACTACATTGTAGTTTGTGACTATAGATCCACCCTTTTTGGATACCATAGAAACTTCCTTAGCATTAGTGGCTCCTCTTCCTTTAGATAAACAACAAGAATCTCCTCCTCAAGGCATTTCCTAAGAGGCTATTGAATCAATTCCTAAGTAAATTAAATCTTTTGTAGAGTTAGATAAAACTTCTTCAAAAGAGTTGGGACATTTACCTATCATTTAGGAAGAAGGAGAGCTAGACATGCAGGAGGATTTGGAAGTGGAAGCAATATCTCATCCTCAGATAAAATAAAAAATGGAAATATTGGTGGATTAAACTCTTGTTATCCAGGGACATGTTCAGGTAGGATCATCACCAAAATAGAAAGAGGTGGATAATAGGACATCTCAATGGTTGAGAAATATAGTAAATAAGAGGAAGAAGGTGAATCCTACTTTAGAGATCAACTTTAGTACTCTATTTCTTCCAAATCCTCCATCTACCATGAAACCCAAAAAGGTTTCTAATGTTGTTGCAGATGATGAAGATGAGAGATATATTAAAAAATATATTCCTCCTCTAGAAAAGTCAAAAGAAAATATCACATCTATGGATTAACAAGTTTCATGTGTTCCCCTGGGCAAGCCTACTCACCAAAGATTGAAGGAGGATGTGTAGATTTTCATTGGATTTTTAATTGAAAGATTTGATCATGATAAAGCCACAAAAGATCAACTAAAATAAAATGTGGACCAACTTACCTCTATGATACAAATATTAGTTAGCCCAACTTAGCCATGACTACAAGGTTATACCCCATACACCAAGAATCTCCAAGTAGCTGAGAGAATAGGTAATATGGGAAGAGCTACTAAGGAATGGTTTGAGAAGTTGTTTGAAAAAGGGAACAAAACTATATCCTTGGCCATCAAAGTCTACTCCTCGATGGAAGAAGAAATATAATATACTTATAATAAAGAGGTTGAGTATAAAGAAGAATTGGGGAAACTACAGAATTGGCTACTGTAGCTACAATCCCTGGCTAGGGCAGATGAGGATGTTTTGGTTGGTGAACGAGTTCTCATAGAATATGACTTAGGGGAACAAGTTAAGTTGCAAGGGTTGATAAAATTTAGGATCAAGATTATAAAAGAATCCTTGTGCAAGTTTAAGGGTCAAGGATCTTATCAGTTGACCACATTTATGACATCAACGAAGCTATTGAGAAACTCCCATGCTCATTTTATGGGGATGAAGGACAAATAATTCCCATGGGAGATATGCAAGGCTCTTTTAAATAATTGCTCTAACAAGGAATCAACCTTACTATTTCATTCAATTATTTATCAATTCAAAATTTGTGCACTTCTATAACACTTTTGATAGGTTGGATAAAGACTTTAATAATTTCAAGAGAATTCCTTAACAAATGATAAATCTATAGGTAGAGGATGAGATTCCATATCAACATTTTGAACACCCACACCATGATAAGATAGAAAATATATTGCATAAAAAATGAGGAATATGAAGAGAAATGGTAGCGAGATATGCAAGAGTAAGTTATTGCCATTGATGATGAAGAAAGAGATGAGGAATAACTGCTAGAGAAGACCCCCTAACTTATAGTTTGGGGTTGTTGTTGACAAATCTTCCACGAGTCATATTTTTTTTCCACTTGGAAACTTATCATCTCTAGCCAAGGAAGGAAGAATGCATTGATTTCCTTTGCTAATTCTAGGACTCACTCAGAGGAAATTTTCTATGGACTCAATCAGAATTTTCTACGGACTCAGGCAGGCAATTTTCTACGCGCTCAGTCAAATTTTCTACGGACTCACTCAGTAAAGCACTTAGGAGGAAGAAGGGATATCCTTCAGACTTTTATGTGAAGGAATTCCTTCAGACAAATAGTCTGAGGAAATTTAGAGGACCAAAAGATATAAAGTTTGCACAAAGAAGCCAAGAATTTTTTCAGAAAAGACAGTTTCAAGAGTTTCGAAGGGCAGAATACCCTTCAGAAGGGACACTTTGTTGGTCCCCAAAAATGTCACTCATTTTTGGAACAACATATGAGCTATCTTGGTCCTATAGGACCAAAACTTCTCTCTTCCCTTCTCAAAATTTTTTTTGAGCTTTCAAATTCCTCTTTTTTCAAGCTTTCCAAAAATCTACAGACTCTACAAGCTTGAATATACGGACTCTATAAGCTTGAATCTATGGACTCTGTAGGAAGAAAATATATAGACTCTACAGGCCAAGTTTTACAGACTTCACAGGTTGATTTCTACAGACTCTATAGGAAAGAAGCAAGCTCTCAAAAGAACAAGTTTCCAACACTCAGTCATTTTCAGGATTGGTTCAATGCCAAGGTTTAATCGAAGCATCCATCGGCAAGCTTCTAAGCAAGAATCAAACCATTGAACCATTGAACCTTGAACCATTAAACCTTGAACCATTTTGGTTCAATAGGTTTAATGGGTTCAAAAGTTCAACGTCATCAATAGGAGTTAAGCGCATTTGTCAAGGTTCAAAGTTCAACTGCTTCAAGGTTCAACAGCTTCAAAACACTTATCAAAGAGAAGGCTTGAACCGTTGAACCATTGAACCACTTTGGTTCAAAGGTTCAACAGGTTCAATGGATCAATAGGTTTAACAACCAAAAGGTTCAACAAGTTTAAAGGTTCAACCAGTGCGATGAAGATCAAAGAGCTTAGAAAGAACAAGTGACAGACAAGGGATGAACCAATGAACCGATTGAACCTTGAACCGAAAGAGTTCAATGGTTCATGGGTTCAAAGGTTCAAAGGTGGCCTCAATCAAGGAAAGATGTGCTTAAGCAAGGAAATGATGGACTAAAAGAGATAGAGTGAACCGAAAAGATTTGAACCAATGAACTTTCAAATGGTTCACAGGTTCAAAGTTCAACACGGTTCAAGCAGCTAGCATGCATCTAAAAGTCTAAATCAGCTTCAACAGGAGTTTCAAGTTTGAACAAGGAGTTGACTATTCCAGATTTAGAGTTGACTAATTGATCAAATGCCGCATCCACTAGAAGATTTCCATGCAAAAGGAGGTGGGCGGTTCATAACAAAGATAAGTTCGTTTCATCAAGTGAATAAGCTTCATGCAAGGACAAAAGGGAAAATATATTTTATTGAAAGGCCAAGTAAAGCCTTGAGTTAACAAAAGTGAATCTTTCTCTTCAAGTTTATATGCCTATCTTTGGCCTATTGTAATTTCTTATATAATGTCTTTGAGCCTTGATTAAAAAATAATCCAATCTCTCTTGGTTAGACCAGACTATGCCATTGATGAGTTGTGTAACCTCTTTGATCAATAAGGACTGTACTTTCAAATTTCAAGCGTTGGCATAGTGTATATCTCTTTAGCAATTTGCATAAGTGGTAGAGTTCTCTCCCTTCCCAAATTTTGTTTCATACCAAGTTGCTATATTATCCTTGTGCAGGTCATATAGTGTTCTTTATTGTCTTTTTTTGAAATTGTAAGTGGATGTTAGGTGGCTGTAAAGTGTCTTGTATCAGACCTCTCTCCATCATTTTCCCTCAGGTTTTAGTTATTAGATCAAACCTCTGCATGAAATACTTGTGCATAAGTGATTAATTAAAGTCTAAGGTCTTCCTTATCTCTTGTTCATTCAGTGTTCGAGGTTCCAAGTTGAGTAGGATCAAAATTTTGGAGTATCACCCCCCTTTAGGTAGGATTTCCCCTTTAAGTTTTCCTTCTCCCTTTCCCACGATAGTTTGTAGTGTAGAGTAGAGATCCTAATTGATACATCATACAGGAACCAGCCTTCTCTAGAGGTTCTTCTCACTATTGAGGCACCCACCCTCATGAGGAGATCCCATTGTTTCAGTCGAATAGAAGACTGGTCATTTTCGTGCACGTCTCTGAATCAGGGTGCAGCTCCAAGTTGACAACAATTTTTTGGCACACTCGATGGGACCCATTTTTACTGGTATAAATGAAATTGTAGTTACAATAGTGTTCTTCAAGAAGTATTCAGTGACTCCAAGCTCAAGCAGTTGCTTCTAACAGTTTAGGACAGCTTCCATGTAATTCTATTTTTTGTCAGGAATCTAGAACAACAAACATGCTCTGATACCACTCGTTAGGATCTTGCTCCTCAGAAAGAGCACAATATGATGACCAAATATAAGCAATTGAATATGCGGAAATAACCAGAAACACAAGTAACTAGAATTCACCAATAGCACAGAATATGAGAGACAATACACTATCTTGTATTAACACTATACAGAAAAGAATACATCAAAGAGCCGCCACACTCTTTCACCTTACAGAGATTCGCCACACCTCAAGTGTATAGTAATTCTTCTCACACACACTCTCCTACACAAAAAATGGTCCCAACAACCAACTCACACACAGAATTGGTGTTCACCTCACCAACCAGTCAGTAATAACCCTGCCGGTACACCAAGCACTCTATAGCACTTCAAGCTGATCTCTCATGAACCTGCAACCTGCAATTCAAAGACCAAACTTACATGTAGATCCCCAATGAGCTTGCAACAACCTGCAACTCACAGATCTTACAACTAGAAGGAACTCTTCCTTTCTATCTCATGCCTTAAACAATACATGCCAATGGGTCTATAAATAGATCCCTAACTCAAACAACAACTTAGACTCTTAATTTAGACAATTATCCTCGCAGCCCAAGACTCTGGCTGGTCTTAACATGCAAACTCATCGTTCACTTAACTAACTGTCCGTGAAATGAACACTTCGAGAACACACAGGCGACCGACGCCGGTCCCTGCTAGTCTGGTTCTGCCGACGTCGGCCGACTTCCTACCGTCGCTGGTGGCCTTCTGCACTGGACTCTGCCGACGTCGGTCCTGCTGCCGACGCCGGTTCCTGTAGAACTCAGCAACCATCTGTTCCTCAGTTTGCAAAGGTTGAAGCTTTTAGCTCCACAACCTAACAATCTCCCACTTGGAGATAAACAGCTGCAACCTGTACCTGTACCTATACACCGTCTAGTTTGTTTCCTTGGCTTTGTATCCCTCCTCAAGATCACTCTTGAAGACCAACCACCACAAAATCCGTGGTGCAAAATCTGTCATCCAAATTACCTGCCACATCCGCATCTACAACCATGTAGAAAAAGAGCTTGACCCTGCATAGCATGTGCACCTGCTGCTGGTCCCACTGAACTGCCCTTCAGTATTACTCTCCCAGATTGACCCCAAACTTGTGACAACTCCCACTGCTTGGGAAAAACTCAGGTTTAGTACATACTGTAGACACCGCAAACGTGTCTGCACCTTGGTTCTCCCCCTTGGTCCTTTCTCCCTCCTAGTCCTCCTTGGTCCCTAACCCACCTAAGTCTTATTAATTGGAAATAAACATCTATTTTTAATTAAATAAGGCCCCCTTTCCACCCTACCCTTGCCACCTTGGATCCTCCCTTGAATCCCTCCACCTTCCCCCTAGCATTTATTAGGCCAAATCTCTCCATTATATCCCCCCACGCCCATTTTGGCATCCTCGTGACCGTTCTTCCCATGACCCCTCGCCCGGCGACGTGCAAGAATGGACAGAGGCTATTTTTAGCCTCTGTGCCCATCCTGCGACCACCGACGTCGGCGACCCTTCGGCCGACGTCGGCAAAACTGCCAGCGTCGGCAGCCTTCATTATCCCTTTTTGCATCCGTTGCAGCCCCTGGACTCTTGAGCTCGCAAACAGACTTCTCTTGGCGCTTTGGCTTTCATCTCTCCTCTGTCTTGACCTCGTGCAACAGCAGCAACAGGTGAAAAGGCTCTGGGTCAGATTTTCTTCTCAACAAGTCTTCTGTGGCTTCGGCAACATCTTCTCCTCTCTTCATTCAGCAAGCTAAAAGGTAAGCAAGTCTGGGTTTTTATTTCATTTGTTTAGTATTCAGTAATCTATCCTATCCTCTATTGTCTTCTATCCCCTCTGTTTTTCTCCCTGAGAGGCTGCAAAGCCTTCTCAGGCCCCGTCCTCTGTGAATCCTCCTCTCTTTTTCCAATCACAGACAACTTTCTCATCCCTTTGCCAAAAAGACCTTGCATCAGGCACCCAACCAGATCTAGACCTCTCCCCAGTCCATTTAACTCTGTCCTTGAACTCTGTCTCGACCCCGTTCACGAACCAGACCTGTCCACAGTCCAGAAAGCAACTCAGACCCGACCACAGGCCACAACCCCGACCGACGCCGGTCACTTCCCCAACCGACGTCGGCAGGATAGCCGACGCCGACAGATCAGCTAACCGACGCCGGCGACATTTCTGACCTCGGCGACTGTCTTCAGCCCAACAGCTCCTTCAGGTAATCATTTTGTTTTCTTTTTTCCTTTCTAATTTCTTTGTCACTTCTGTATTCTGGCATTCTGTCTTTTTATCAGTCATTTATCTTTATCAAACAGTGGGTTGACCTCCCTTAAGGAAGTTTTTACACTTCCGGGAACAAGCTTTTGCTTGGCAACCCACTGCCCATCCATCTAACGTTTTTCTTGTCCAAGTTTCCTTTTTTCTTGCAGGTGTCATTCCTCCATAGCCAAAGAGGAGTGCTCACAAACGTATGGATTTACGGTGCACAATATTTAGTCCAGGTACTTCCCAAGCCTTGTCCATTACTTTCTTTTAGTTTCTTTTTCTTAAGTCTGAAAAGCGAATTTGAGGTAGAAACATCTCTGGCACGCCCGGTGGGACCCTAGGTTCCTCCTGGGTTCCTTTTCTTTTTCATTCATTTAGGTGCATTTAGGCTCCTTCCTTCTTGTCTCTTTCTTCTATTCCAAATGACACTATAAGCAGGACTAAAACGAACCTTTCTTCCTTGCATTCTAGACTAGTCTAAATATCATACTCTCAACCCTTTCTCCATCTTGTCTTCATAACAATATCACATTTCGACTTGGGCATTAAAACATATTGCACTTTCATTTCTGCTTGTGCTTGCATTAGTCCACATCTAGTAACTTAGGCGCATATTGAATAAACCGTAGACACTTGATGTTACACTACCGAATCACATGCACTAAAACACACATAAAACTTACCTGAGACAAGGCCCGACTGGGATTTCATCCCCCAGCGGATACCTTACCCGTCTCGGTGACCCCACTTGGATTTCATCATCAAGGGGGAAGCCCACTCCGTTCTCTGGCGGAGTCTAAACTCTAGGCGAGGTATATCTTGGCTAAGCGAGACCAGCTAACCACTGGAATCGTGAAGTGAGGGGAGCTTGCTCCTTAGCACCAGGCCACGTACCAGACCCTAACACAGATCTTTGAGCACCTAAAACAACACCTGAAACCATCTTTAGACCGCCTTCTTCTAGGACCCATTTTTCAGCCAATCTCCCCAAACATTCATCTAAGGCATACGCCACAAGTTTTTAAGGATAATTTCTAGGATTTATCGCTTAGGCTTGTCTGTCTTTTCTCTATTTTCCTCTTCTCATCTGTTTGTTTGAGTGTGTGAGGACGCTTTCTTCTTTGTTTTTCCAAGAACCTTTTGGTTCTCTGGAAAACACAGTCACCGACATCAGTTCTGCCACCGACGTCGGCTTCCTCTGTCACCGGCATCGGTCCTTCTACCGACGTCGGCTTCATCTGTTACCGGCATCGGTTATCTGACCGACGTCGGCCTTATTTCTTACCGACATCGGTTTTTCAACCGACGTCGGTCTCTGTCACTATCCTTTTTTTTCAAAACCAGCAACCTGAGACCTGTCCTTTCTCTGTCAAAAACTCCATCCTGGTCTTCTGAAACTGAGCAACACAGTTCCTGAGACCTGAACCTTCTTTACCTTGCATGGTTTTGACTCGTAGCCAAGCCAAGGCTCTTGTCGACCACGCCAGCCGTCAACCACTTCCGTCCACCCCATCCGTGACCAAGCCTACAATGGAGTTCAACTCGGAGACCGAATCCTGCCCGTCCAACCCCGTCGCAGACTCCCATTGTCCAAGAAGGGGACCAAGACTTCGAGCGATTCTTGGACCTCAACGTCAAGGCCTTGCAACACTATCTCGCGCATAGCCGAATGCGAGACTCCTTGGGCAATCCGATCTACGGAATGCTGACCTCCCTTGTCGCGACTACGGCTGTATCGACAACATCCATAGTTCAACCTTCGGACATTCAAGCCATCGCTTTGACCACTGACCAGACTTTGACCAATCCTCCAGGTGTGGCCTCTCCCTCTATCATTGGGCCCATTGCCACCAGGGTTCCGGCCCCTTGTCAACATCAACCCGCTCAACCGCTATCCACTCCTTTTCAAAACCTTGTCGTCTCTATTCCGCCTACCCTGGCCCCTATCAACACCAGGGTGGCTTCTTACCCCTTGGCCCCCGTTACCACAGCCCAACCTCTCGTGGCAACAACGGGCCCAGCTATGTCTTCTACCCAACCACCTTTAGCCTTCACCTCTGCCCCTGTGATTAGTCATCCGTATATTGTACAACCGACTATGTCGCACGCCTCCTCTAACCTCTTCCAAGCGCCCTACAACTTAGGGGGTGCGCAACCCGTCAATCCGTCGGCAGACATCATCAAGATGCTGATGGACAAGATGACCAGTCTTGAGACCTCTGTTTCCGGCTCGCACAACACTCTTTCATACGAGCAGATCTGCAACGAGCCCATTCATCCTTCTGTCCCAATCAGACCATATCCTAGCCAGTGGGAGCTTCCGAAGTTTTCTCACTTTCAAAACAAGGAAGACCCACAACAACACTTGCGGGCATTCAGACATGCCTGCTACCTCATTGGCCATGACGATGCGTTACTCTTACGCACGTTTCCTATGTCTCTCTCGGGTGCTGCACTTGACTGGTACAGATCCCTTCCTAGCCATTCTCTCTTCTCATTCACACAATTGGCTCAGCTATTCCTCGATCACTTTTCCATCAACATAACCAAGAAGGTCTCAATCACGAACCTCTATTCTATTCGGCAATTCGAGGACGAGTCCGTAGCCGACTTCGTTGCTCGATGGAGAGGCCTTATCAACCAACTCTCCTTTTCCTTACCCCAGGCCGAGCTTATTGAACTCTTTTCTCAAGCCTGTGCCTGACATATCTCTTCCACCCTGAGGGTTCAAACCTTCCGCTCTTTTGACGAAGCCTTCACGATGGCCCGCAAACTTGAGTTGTGTGCCATCGAGGAGAATAAAGTCAAGTTGCGGAGTAAGAATCCCAGCTCTAAGACCAATGACTCTTCTTCTGCCAAGCCATCATCATCCAATTCTAAATCCAAGGCTTCAGCTAATGCCGTGGTTGTCAGACCTTCATCTTCTTCATCCAATCAGCCTGAGCCCTCTACATCTCAGAGCGCTACTCGGCAATTCCAGCAAAGATACGTGCAGCGACGATATACTCCTCTTAGAGAATCATATGCGTCTGTGCTGGAAAAGCTTCTTAAACAGGGAGTCCTCAATCTCCCTCAAGCCCGACCTCCTCCGCAATTTGATCCCTCACACGCCATCCCCGCGTGGTATAGGGAGCAAGACTTCTGCAGCTTCCACCGTGTTAAGGGCCATGACACGGAGAACTGCAAGACCTTTAAGAACATAATACAAGACATGCTTGAAAAGGGGGATCTCATCTTAGACAATCCAAATGCACCCCCTAATCAGGCCATTGACATCTTCAAACAACCTTTCCCCAATCATCCGCCAACTTAGAACAATGTCCAGACCTTAATTGACGACAATCATGAGCACAATATTCGGACAGTCAATACGGTCTCTCCTTTCGTCCCCAATCAACCTCTTGAGGTTAGTCCATCAATCAGTCCGTCACATGTGGACGAGCCTCTCTCCCCGGCTAGTTCTCCATTGACCTCTCTCATCTTGGAGGACGCCTCGGCCTTACCAGCACCTCCAGTCTCGCCATCCTCCTTTCTGCAGCCTATGGAGGACCCGACCCTTCCTACTCCTCAGCCGCAAGTGGAGGGCACCGTCATCCCTGCCCCTTACCCACTGGAGGAGCCTCTCTCCCCGGTTTCTTCTCCACCCAGGGGAAACCCGGTCTCTCCTTCGTCTTCATCTAAATCTGTCATGACTTCACCACACCATGTGTCTGAAACCACTACTCCCATCTCGTCTTCAACCTCGCAACCATCAACATCTTCCTCTCAGCCATTTTCTCGGTTAGTGGAGAAGATCGAACTTCTCCCTCCGAGGAAAGTGATGCCTCAGGTGTTATGGGAGCGTCTTAAAGTCCTTCAACATACCCGCGCCCTCTCATCCCATGCCGCTAATCCTCCTAAGGCGGAATCTCGTCAGACTCTTGACAAAGACCAGACTCTCAAACCTCAACCAAACCCGTCCAAACCGAAGCCTGCATCTATCTCGTCCAAACCCATCAAGTCATTTGGCGTTCGTCCTATCTCCTCCCTCACTCACCCGCAAGTGAAGGTGGACCTAGGCCAGACCTCGACCAGTAGTAGTCTTCCGACCAAGGCGAGGAAGACTGCCAGACCACAGAAACGAACGTCTCCTTCTCCGTCACCATTGCCATCCATTTTGGGCCCCCATCCTTCGACCTTGGCTAGCATCCTTCCCACTCCGGCCTTCAACCAAAGCTCGTTGCCTCCTTTGCTTCCTCTGCCTATCTCCAGTCGTCCCTCGCCTAAAAAGGCGATATCAATCATCCAGAAAGAGCCGTCTCCATCTGTCACCGCGCCATCAACCCATAAGGTGGTACGAAAACCTCTTCTAACCTCACCTAAGCAAAAGTCACCAACCTCGCGCATATCAAATAGCACAGACCCTCTATTGGGCTCATACTCATCGATATTGCGCCGACTTCTCCAGACTTCCGACATAACCCTTCCGCCCATCAAGCCTTTCCAACCTCTCGGGTCCAAGCCCTCCTAGTTCGACGATACGAAAATTTGATTATATCATCGTACACTAGGACACGACACCGAGACTTGTTGTGCCCTCAAGGCCGTCATTCGCCGCCACATGGAGAAAGACACTCTTCTCCTTGAGGACACTCTTGACCAGACCCCGACTCCTTCCTGTCCAACTTCTTCAAACACATCAACATCTCACCAGCAAGACATGACCCCTTCTTCGCCTCCCATTTTCGAAATCAATGCCATCCGTATAACCACTAGATCGCAAAAGGACAAGGCCAAGGAAAAAGCTGTCATTCCTTAGACCTATCCCTTCGTCAAGCCGCCCCTTGCGCCCAAGCCTAAAATCTCTATCCTTGGCGCGTCCCAACCTTCTTCGTCTTCCTCTTCTGGGCCAATTCACGACTCCATGCTGAAGCAGCTTCACCAGACACCTGTGAAGATGTCTCTTTACGACCTTATCCAAACCTCGCCTCAGCACCGTCAAGCCCTTATCCAAGCCTTGCAGGCAGTGGAGGTCCAACCCGAGGACCCCCAACCACTCGCTGCCCTCGTCCATTCCTTGTCTCCTGTCGCTTCCATCACATTCAGTGATTCTGAGATTGCCACATCTAACACGGAAGATCAGGACGCCGCCCTCTTCATCACTGCCTATGTTAATCGGACACGCATTAAACGTGTTATGATCGACGGCGGCGCTAGCATCAACATAATCTCTACCCACGCCTTTGATCAGCTGGCTCTTCCCCAGAACTGCGTCTCCAAAACTGACGCGATCTTACGCTCTTTCAACGACACCACCGCCACGACCATTGGCACAGTCATCCTCCACATTCGCGTAGGCCCACGCACAGTCCCGGAGCTCTTATATATCATTGAAGGAGAGTTTCAATACAACCTTCTACTGGGCCGACCTTGGATCCGTGCCATGGCCTGTATACCCTCCACCCTGCACCGTTGTGTGAAGTTCGAGCATGACGAGCAAGTCCACACCATCCCCGCTGACCCTTCACCCTTCAAGACTTGCAACACCACCTACCGTCCTAACGATGTCCTCATTCCCATTAAGCCGTCAACTCCGGCACCGCCTCCATCTGCGGAAGCTTCGACCAGTTCGCAATCGGCGGTTGCCCTCACCCCTCCTCTTCAAGCGCCGACC
The DNA here is from genome assembly GCA_037957365.1 of Torreya grandis. Lineage (NCBI taxonomy): Eukaryota > Viridiplantae > Streptophyta > Pinopsida > Cupressales > Taxaceae > Torreya > Torreya grandis. The sequence continues at coordinate 3,302,831 of JARHVA010001247.1, read as the reverse complement.
AAAGACCCCATGGAAGACATCTTCCAACGACTATCACTTGGGGAATATTGCTTGTTGACCCTCAACATGTTCCAAACTCCGCAAGAGTACGGATGCCTTCACCTCAGTCCTAATTACGACCATCAGATCGGGACGATCATACCTTATGGTCCTCCTCACTTTCGAACCAACTTTGTCTATGGGGGGCTTAATCAAGCTCCTACCAACGGCACTTCCCTCTCTTCACCCTAACCTTTCACATCTGATTTCTCATTTCTTGGCAACCCCGCCTTTGCACACACTTACCTTCACAGGTGTACATGGAAGGGTTTTGGTTTCGGACATTATGAGCAGGGCTCCCATCAGCCCGTCGAGCCGCTCAATGATCACGATGCCAAGAAACGGTATGGCCTGGGATATCATGACCCCACTCAGGCTCCTTCCGACCTTTGTCCCGGACCAACCATTGACCAATCTCTTCCAGACTCGCCCATTTCCCCTTCGTCACCTACGGAGTCGGTGGTTTCCATCCCTCCTAGTTTTTTTTTTCCATAAACACCATCCGCCTGGAACCCCTGACTTATCAGCTCAATGGGGTGCCCAGGTCTCTCCCTCTCATCTTTCCTAGCATGGTAGAGGATGAGTCGGCAACCATTCACACTGTCCACTGCGTTGACGACGACGCCATCCTTTCCTACATAGGGTGCCGATGACTCTTTCGTCCAGCGTTTCCTCCCTTCTGAGACCCAGGTTATGTTAAATGAATCCACCATTGACATCAACCTCCCTTCTTCTTCTGATGTTCCTCACGTCTTAAAGATTGGCCAATCTTTAGACGCTCAGGAGCAGCTTGACTATGCCCAGTTCCTTTCCAACCATAGCAAGGCCTTTGCCTGGACTTACAGTGACATGCCTGGCATCGACCCCACCATTGCTACCCATAACATTGTCACCAAACCAGAGGCTAAGCCTGTTAGGCAGAAGCTTCAAAAGATGCATCCTCGCGTTGCGCTCCTTGTCAAAGAGGAGCTTCAGCGCCTTCTTTCTGTCTCCTTCATCCAACCCATCGATTATCCACAGTGGGTCTCTAACATCGTCCCAGTTACTAAAGCAACTGGGGGGATTCGGATCTGCACGGACTATCGCGACCTTAACCTAGCCTGTCCCAAAGACGACTTTCCTCTTCCTAACATTGACCAGCTTGTTGATCTCACGGCCGGCCATGAGATGCTATCTCTTATGGACGGGTTCTCAGGATACAATCAAATCCTGATCGCACCGGAAGACCAGCACAAGACTACCTTTTCACCCCATGGGGGACTTTCTGCTATCGAGTCATGCCTTTTGGCTTGAAAAATGCTGGTGCCACATATCAGCGCACCATGACCTACATTTTCCATGATCTCCTCCACAAAATCATGGAGGACTATGTGGATGACCTTCTCGGCAAGTCCAAGCTTCACCGCGACCACTTGACCATTCTCACAATCATCTTCTCTCGCCTTCTTCAATACAATGTCCGCCTCAACCCCAAGAAGTGTGTCTTTGGGGTCCTCTCAGGCAAACTTCTTGGCTTCATCGTTTCCTTCCGTGGTATCGAGATAGATCCCGCCAAGATCCGCGCTATCCTCGACATGCCGCCCCCGACCAATCTCAAGCAGCTTCGCAGTCTCCAAGGGAAGCTCCAGTCCATTCGCCGTTTCATCTCGCAGCTTTCAGACCGCTGCCAACCTTTTCATCACCTCCTTAAAAAAGACGTCTCCTTTAAATGGGATAAGGGCTGTCAAGAGGCTTTTGAAGCTCTCAAAAGCTATCTGGTCTCTCCACCAGTCCTCATTCCACCTAAGGACGACCAACCCTTCTACCTTTATATCTCTGCTACCAACCATTCGTTAGGTGCCATGATCGCGCACCGAGACGAGCATCATCGCGAGCAAGCGGTTTACTACATCAGCCGAACACTGGTCGACTATGAAACTCGGTATACTCATACCGAGAAGCTCTATTTGGCATTAGTCTTTTCCGCTACCAAGCTCCGCCACTATCTTCTCAACCACAAAACCTTTGTCGTCACTCACACCAACCCTCTCAAGTACATGCACTCCAAGCCATATCAGAATCAACGTATGGCTCGGTGGCTCATGCTGCTTGCTGAGTTTGACTTCGAATTCATCCAACAAAAATCTATCAAGGGGCAAACCATTGCTGACCAACTGGCAGATGCCCCTCTTCCTGACAACCAACCTTCACACTGTGAGTTCCCTGACGAGTCTATCGCCACACTTTCCATCGATGACACCGTCTACCAGATGACTATGTTCTTTGACGGCTCTAAATGTCAACTCGGTGGGGGTGCGGGGGTCATCCTCATCCCACTCGAAGGGGAGCCCATGCCTCTATCTTTCAAGCTTGACTTTGATTGTACCAATAATATGGCCGAATACGAGGCCTTAATTTTGGGACTTCAGACTGCCCTTTCTCTCCACATCAAGTCTATCAACATCTTCGGCGACTCGCAGCTCGTCGTTAATCAAGTTAACGGTTCATATCTCTGTAAAAATGAAGTTTTACAGAGGTATAAGAATCGTGCTGACATTCTTTTGGCATCTTTTGACCATTACCTCTTGCAGACTGTTCCACGCTCTACGAACAAGTTTGCCGACACCATGGCTTCTCTTGCTTCGCATATCCCGTCTTCATCATCGTCATCCCGCCTTTTTGTCACAGTGCATCGTGTACCTTTGCCTTCATACATCTCTCCTCACATCGACCATATCAACACTGTCAATTCTAGCCCACAAGATGACTGGTATAAGCAACTTGTGGACTACTTGTCTCTTTCTGTCACTCCTCCCAACCTCTCTAGCAATGCGCGGCGAGCTTTCATCAAGCGCACAGCTCGCTATACCATGCTAGGGGGCCTTCTCTATAAGCGAGGCTTCGACGGTCTCCTTCTTCGCTGTCTAACCGCCGCTGAAGCTTCTCATGCCGTAAAGCAAGTCCACGACGGGATTTGTGGTGGACACTTCAGTGGAAACTCGGTTGCCAAGCGCATCCTTCGCCTGGGTTATTATTGGCCCACCCTTCATCAAGACTGTAGCGATTATGTTCGGCATTGCATCAAGTGTCAGCAGCACTCTAACCTACTTCATCTCCCCAACCACGCCTTGCAAGTCGCTCAGGATTTTTGGCCTTTCTCTCAGTGGGGCTTGGATCTCATCGGTGAGATCAACCCTCACTCGTCTCTTCGTCATCAGTCCATCATCACTGCCACTGAGTATTTCACCAAGTGGGTGGAAGCCATTCCTCTTGTCTCCATAAAAGCCGACAAAATTGTCGACTTCATCAGCAGCCACATCATCTGTCGTTTCGGTGTCCCTCACAAAATCATCACCGACAATGGCAAGTCCTTCAAAAACAAGACTGTCCAAAAACTATGCGACTCATTTGGCATCAAACTCAGCTTTTCTTCGCCTTACTACCCACAACCAAATGGGCAGGCCGAGGCTTCCAACAAAATTCTCACCAAAATGCTCATGAAGGTGGTCGACGATACAGGAAGGGATTGGCACATTCATATCCCCTTCGCTTTGTGGGCCTACCGCACTAGCATCCGAACCTCTACGGGTGCTACTCCCTTTTCTCTTGTGTACGGAACAGAGGCTATCTTACCTCTCGAAGTACAGATCCCGTCTCTTCGTATCTCCCTGCATGACATTCTCTCCAACGACGACTTTCATTAAGATCACCTAGCTCAACTTGAGTTACTCGACGAGCGCCGTCTGGCTGTCCTTAATCATCTCCATGTCTACCAAAGTCGCATAAAGCGGGCCTACAACAAAAATCTGCGAGAACGAGATTTCAACATCAGAGACCTCATCCTCAAAGAGAATCAGCACGTGACCAATATGGAGCGAAGTAAACGAGGCAAATTCGCCCCCAATTGGCTTGGACCTTTTATCATCACGCACAAGTATGGGTCAGGGACTTATCGTCTATCTTCCCTCGACGGACGGCCAGAACCTGAGCCTCTTAATGCGTTGCATCTTCGACCTTTCTTCTGTTAGTCGAGTACTCGTCTACTTGACACATAACTTGAGCTCGTCCCTTGAGCAATCCTCGTCCTCTTAATCCTCATCCCTTTCAACCCTATTCCCCTTTAACAAGTCCTCTGCAACCCTTTTATGATGCATGGATGCTTTGTCCTAATAAAAGGGGCGTCCTTGAGCTTCTACAGTCCTGTCCGTGACTCTCATTTCTATCAATATATACAAATCAAGATGTCAAAACATATCCATGGTCACTAAATCAAGTCAAATCAAAAAGACAGACTGATCCCTTGAAAGACAGCTGTATTATCATTGCTGTATTACTAGACTGATCCCTTGAAGGACAGCTAGGCCAACTTTTCAAACATTATCAAGCAAAAATATAGACCACTCCCTCGAAGGATGGCTATGACTAATCTAGCAACAAACATCACTATTTTAGAAGCTTCCCACATTGATCAGCTTCGCAACATGACCATTACATCAAATGACATCTCTATGCAGGCTTCCCGCATCGATCAGTCTGCGCAAAAAAAAAAAAAAACCGAGTCACGGACATTGGCTTGTAGTTGTCTCAGGGTCTCCTATAAAAGGGGCAAGGTTATTCCTGCTCTTAAACTGGGTTACCCTATCTTCCTCCTATCACCTGCTCAAGGGACTTCGAGCTCACTTTAATGTCAAAGTGATTCGATTACCGTTCTAACACCACACTGGTCAACGACGCAATGCATGAACGGGGCTTTTGTTCTAACAACCCCTATCTATGCTTCCTTTTTAGTCCTTGTCAATGAAAGAGCGATTTGCCTTTCACCTTTTCTCTACACCTTGGTCACACTTTGATCACATCAATTGTCGACTCATCTCAAACCAAGCCATTTTCACCAACTTCAACATTTTTCAAACCAGCCTCGACATTTTCAACACGACATCAGGCATCATCCTTGACCATTTCACATAGTTTCTATGGATACCAATACACATGGAAACTACCGACCAGACCCAATTTATGTTAAGCATAAACCAATACTTGCTGAAGCATAAATAGACCCTCCATTCATTTTTAGCATACATCCATCGCGACTATGGAAACTTGCTAGGGATGAAAGACTCTCGACCACTTCTACAGAATACACTATCTGTAGGATCTTTTTCTCCTCATCTTAGCCTCATCATTTCAACGCTTGACCATATCTCATCATCAACCAATCTTCTCAATTCGTCCGAACTACATTGGTCTGAGGCCCTATGACCAGGGCAATGTAGGCAGCACTAAGATACCACATCTTCTGAGGTTAGCTCGACCACCCCCGTTTTTGTTCGTCTCTATGATGGACAAACCTTCTCTTCTTTGACTCTTATCACGCCCAACTTCGTCAACTTTGACCAAGACCTTTGACCAAGACCTTTGACCATGACCAATCATCGACTTTGACCAAGACCAATCAATCCCTCTGACCCTCCCTCCCTTTTAGGGAGAACTACATCGGCCTGAGGCCCTATCACAGGGGCTATGTAGGCAGCACTCAGTTGACATGGGGTCTTCTGGGGTTAGCTCGGCCGCATCCTTTCGTCCATCCATCCTCTTGACCAATGACCATTGGAGATCATGCGTATCTTCTTTGACCTTCTTCCAAGCCAATGTTGCCTTGGTTGTTTTTGCGTGTATGCTACCTCACGGCTGGTTAGCAGAATTGTCTGTAGACCTTTTTTGACCCTTCACAAGTATAGGATCGCAAGCCAGTTGATCCCTACTACTTGTGGCTTTTTCGTGTTTCTGGGAGCACTTCCTGAGCCCTGGATACCTGGGACACGACGACCATTTGGAGCTTCAGCTTAGATTGAGTGACCCGATCAGCAGACGACTAAATGTTGGGGCCCGGTTACTTCAATTTTGGCACTCCTTGACCCTCGACATGCGACAATTTGACCTGACCCTCTCGTGAAGTGGACTACGCGCAATCACGACTATGGCAGCGTTTTCACTCACTCTCTTCTATCCATTTCTCTGTCAAATCGACACTCGATCTTTGGTTCCCTTCTCTCGACTATCGCTTTGAGGGGGGAACACCTCATCCTTTTTCTGGGGCAACCAACTCCTATTTTTGTCTTGCAGTTCGTCTAGAACAACCAACAAGACAAAAAGGGGCAAATGTAGACACCGCAAACGTGTCTGCACCTTGGTTCTCCCCCTTGGTCCTTTCTCCCTCCTAGTCCTCCTTGGTCCCTAACCCACCTAAGTCTTATTAATTGGAAATAAACATCTATTTTTAATTAAATAAGGCCCCCTTTCCACCCTACCCTTGCCACCTTGGATCCTCCCTTGAATCCCTCCACCTTCCCCCTAGCATTTATTAGGCTAAATCTCTCCATTATATCCCCCCACGCCCATTTTGGCATCCTCGTGACCGTTCTTCCCATGACCCCTCGCCCGACGGCGTGCAAGAATGGACAGAGGCTATTTTTAGCCTCTGTGCCCATCCTGCGACCGCCGACGTCGGCGACCCTTCGGCCGACGTCGGTGAAACTGCCAGCGTCGGCAGCCTTCATTATCCCTTTCTGCATCCGTTGCAGCCCCTAGACTCTTGAGCTCACAAACAGACTTCTCTTGGCGCTTTGGCTTTCATCTCTCCTCTGCCTTGACCTCGTGCAACAGCAGCAACAGGTGAAAAGGCTCTGGGTCAGATTTTCTTCTCAACAAGTCTTCTGTGGCTTCGGCAACATCTTCTCCTCTCTTCATTCAGCAAGCTAAAAGGTAAGCAAGTCTGGGTTTTTATTTCATTTGTTTAGTATTCAGTAATCTATCCTATCCTCTATTGTCTTCTATCCCCTCTGTTCTTCCCCCTGAGAGGCTGCAAAGCCTTCTCAGGCCCCGTCCTCTGTGAATCCTCCTCTCTTTTTCCAATCACAGACAACTTTCTCATCCCTCTGCCAAAAAGACCTTGCATCAGGCACCCAACCAGATCTAGACCTCTCCCCAGTCCATTTAACTCTGTCCTTGAACTCTGTCTCGACCCCGTTCACGAACCAGACCTGTCCACAGTCCAGAAAGCAACTCAGACCCGACCACAGGCCACAACCCCGACCGACGCCGGTCACTTCCCCAACCGACGTCGGCAGGATAGCCGACGCTGGCAGATCAGCTAACCGACGCCGGCGACATTTCCGACCTCGGCGACTGTCTTCAGCCCAACAGCTCCTTCAGGTAATCATTTTGTTTTCTTCTTTCCTTTCTAATTTCTTTGTCACTTCTGTATTCTGGCATTCTGTCTTTTTATCAGTCATTTATCTTTATCAAACAGTGGGTTGACCTCCCTTAAGGAAGTTTTTACACTTCCGGGAACAAGCTTTTGCTTGGCAACCCACTGCCCATCCATCTAACGTTTTTCTTGTCCAAGTTTCCTTTTTTCTTGCAGGTGTCATTCCTCCACAGCCAAAGAGGAGTGCTCACAAACGTCTGGATTTACGGTGCGCAATCTTTAGTCCAGGTACTTCCCAAGCCTTGTCCATTACTTTCTTTTAGTTTCTTTTTCTTAAGTCTGAAAAGCGAATTTGAGGTAGAAACACATACCATGCACTCAACCTCATTATGTGAATCAAGACACCTATTCTGTGAACTGTCTAACCATCGGCATGCTAACCGGCTTCACACAATCATCCTAAAACAAAGTCAACAAGACCTCCATGTCTCTAGAACACACTCATGCCAAAGAATCTTGCTGCTCCCAGATTCTCCATGACAAACCCCTGAACTAGCTTTACCTTTAGTTCAGCAATACCTGTATATGTAACCCTGCAACAAGCACATCATACAGAAAATAGGATAATGTAGCTAATATTATCCGACCTGGTAAAGAGAAACACAATGATCAAACCTCCATTGCCCTGCAGCTAATACAAGATCATATACCCTGATCTTCCATCTCACGTATCCATTTCCGCTCTTCTTCATCCTCAACATCCATTCGTCTCTCAGTGCTTACTTCTAGCTGGCAACACTACCCAAAACACCTGTTTGGTTCTCCTCCAAGGAATCACATCTTCATCCATGCCAAGTTCCCACTATTTCCTGGATCTACCTGTTCTGCTTCTTCAATAACTTCCTGGTTTTATGCCATAAGTGAGCAACAAGTAGTGTAAAGAAGGGAAATGACGAATTTAAGAACTTACTTACACCTTCAGTCCTCCATATGGGTGCTTGAGACTCCATGACAACTCGCTGTCCACCCAAAATTCGTCTCAGTAACTGATGCCGGTCACATCTCAGTCTACAGCCGACCGATGTCGATTCCCTGCGACTGCCTCCTTGCCGACGTCGGTTTTCCATGGCCGACGCCGGTCTCTTTTCTGCCCTGAGTCACCGACGTCGGGCTGCACATAGCCGATGTTGGTCCCTGTCTGGACACCGACGCCGGTTTTCCTGCCGACGTCGGTCTCTGTGTTTTTCTTGTGAGACCTGACTTTTTCCTGCGAGCTCTTTTTGGATCAAGCCCTTGTCCAAATCACCCTTGCTCTGCTCAGAATTCCTCTGCACCTTGTGCTGAACTCTGTCCGTCACTTTCTCCTTGAAAACCAAGGCTTTCCTGTTCTTGTCACTAACATCGGATTCCTCAAGAAACCTTACCTTCTTCTTCTGCATATAGAAACCACGATCCACGCCTTCCAAATCCGAAAGCATACTCTTTGACTCAAGAACCAGCATCTCCTTCTTATCTATGTGACCAAGCCTATCAAGCCACATCTCCGAATCTACAGCTGAAGTAGATAACCCAGAAAGAGAATCAGTAAAACAAGTAGATAGATAAAGCGTACCTACTTTCTTACCTCTAGCTACAACAAGTGTACCCTTGGTAACCTTCCAAGAGTCCGCTGTGAGAGTTACTGTGCAACCCTCTTCACCCAAACTTCTAACAGAAATTAGATTCCGCTTCAGAACTGGGACATGCATGACCTCCTTTAACACCCATGTGTCACATGTCTGCAATTTCAGCTTCACTTTGCCTTTGCCAACAATCTGACAAGACTTACCATCCCCTACACAAATTTCTCCAAAGTCTCCCTGGACATACTCATGAAAAAATTCCCTATGTGGGGATGCATGAAAAGAGGCACCTGAATCTAATACCCAAGATTCTACTTTATCTAAAGAACATACCAGAGCATCCTGTGCAATGTAACCCGCAACATCTGCTTCTTCTCCATGTTCTTCATGGTGATCTTCACCCGATCTGCAATCTCTCTTTAAGTGCCCTTGCTTTCCACATTTCCAGCAGGTTATTCTGCCATACCTGGACTTGGATCTTTTGCCTATCTTCGACCTTGATCTCCCACGCTCTGTCTTCTCTCTTGGCCTTCCTCTTCCTTCAACACTCAAAGCATCTCCAGATGATTCACCTGTGCTTTTCCTGCGTATCTCTTCATTCAAGATCACACTCACAACATCATCCACTTTTAAGACTTTTGAAGGAGACACAGTGTTAGAAACTGCCATTACCAAACCTTCCCAACTTTCAGGCAATGAACACAAGATTAAGAGAGCTCTAAGTTCATCATCAAATACAATATTAACTGAACTTAACTGGTTTACCAAACCATGGAAATCACTAAGATGGCTATGAACAGATCCACCTTCCAACATTTGCAAATTAAATAAATGCTTCATAAGAAATACCTTATTAAAAGCCGAGGGTTTTTCATACAAATTTGCCAAAGATTTCATCAACTCCACCGTTGTCTTACACTGTGATAAGCTGGAAATCACAGATGAATCAAGACTCAATCTAACAGATCCCAGAGCCTTCCGATCAAGAACCTCCCATTCTTCATCTTTCATATCCAAGGGTTTGCTAGCAACCCCACCCAACGGTAAGTACAAATCTCTCTGATACAGATAGTCCTCAATCTGCATCCTCCATAATTGGTAGTTCTTGCCATTAAACTTTTCCATTCGTAGTTGAATTTTTTCTACCATTGCTCAACTCCCACTCAAACAGAAGCCCTGTGAGTAACCTGTAATCAAAAACACACTACCCAGATCTACACCAATCTGTTAGTATCCCAACCAAAAGCTCTGATACCACTTGTCAGGAATCTAGAACAACAAACATGCTCTGATACCACTCATTAGGATCTTGCTCCTCAGAAAGAGCACAGTATGATTACCAAATATAAGCAATTGAATATGCGGAAATAACCAGAAACACAAGTAACTAGAATTCACCAATAGCACAGAATATGAGAGACAATACACTATCTTGTATTAACACTATATAGAAAAGAATACATCAAAGAGCCGCCACACTCTTTCACCTTACAAAGATTCACCACACCTCAAGTGTACAGTAATTCTTCTCACACACACTCTCCTACACAAAAAACGGTCCCAACAACCAACTCACACACAGAATTGGTGTTCACCTCACCAACCAGTCAGTAATAACCCTGCCGGTACACCAAGCACTCTATAGCACTTCAAGCTGATCTCTCATGAACCTGCAACCTGCAATTCAAAGACCAAACTTACATGTAGATCCCCAATGAGCTTGCAACAACCTGCAACTCACAGATCTTACAACTAGAAGGAACTCTTCCTTTCTATCTCATGCCTTAAACAATACATGCCAATGGGTCTATAAATAGATCCCTAACTCAAACAACAACTTAGACTCTTAATTTAGACAATTATCCTCGCAGCCCAAGACTCTGGCTGGTCTTAACATGCAAACTCATCGTTCACTTAACTAACTGTCCGTGAAACGAACACTTCGGGAACACACAGGCGACCGACGCCGGTCCCTGCTAGTCTGGTTCTGCCGACGTCGGCCGACTTCCTACCGTCGCTGGTGGCCTTCTGCACTGGACTCTGCCGACGTCAGTCCTGCTGCCGACGCCGGTTCCTGTAGAACTCAGCAACCATCTGTTCCTCAGTTTGTAAAGGTTGAAGCTTTTAGCTTCACAACCTAACATTTTTATTATCGTGAATGAATTTTGATGGCTATGTATGGAGAGAATTCCTATGGTATATTTCCTTATCAGCCCAATGAGAATTCATCCTAGCCTGGTCACGATATCTATGAGCCTAATCAGACTTATCAAGGCTACTATCAAAGCTATGTTGAGCCTTATCAAGTTTCTCATGATCCTTATTATCAAGAGCATGACTCTTACCTTCCTTGTGAGCCATATCAGTCTCAGGACCAGATTTCATCTTCCCCATATGGTTATGATGTTGCATATGAGCAGTATTGCCTTCAAGAAAAAATGAATGAAATAGAGCTCAGAATATTGGCATATGCAAGAAAGGTTTGTTCTAACTCTCAATATGAGGAAGTAAATGGTCTATTTTGAAATGTGTCTAATGATCCAGAAGAGATAAATGGACTATGTATTCTCGCATTAGAAAAGATGGAGGCTTGGGAAAGGTAAAGAATCGAGTTAAATTAATTGTCTACAAAAGGCTATGGTGCTTCTTATTCTCTCAAAGTTCTTAACCATCCCCAGTGTGCACCAAGGGAGCTTCTTAGTTGGAATCAAAAGCCTATTCAAGAGCCTATCCAGGAGCATATCCAAAATCCTATTCAAGTGATTATTTATGAGACTAGACCTTCCTATAGTCCCATCATTACCTCACCAATTATCTCTCAAGCTCAGGTTGTCTAGGAGGATAAGCAGGTTCCAAACTTTGATGAGGTAATGGCCAAGTGGAAGGAGCAAAATACGGACATCTTTAAGAATTTCTCTTTTCCTCCCCTCCAAAACTCCCTAGAGAATTCCATTGCCCTCAAGATTCCAAAATCTGATCAGGATCAATCTCCCATGCTTCATTTTCCCTCAAGATTCCAAAATCTGATCATGATCAATCTCCCATGCTTCATTTTCCCTCTCAAATAAATGAATTTCATCACCCTCCTGCCATCACCCTTCCTAAAAAAGACCCTGTTCTTTGGAGTATCAAGAAAGAGGTTGCATCTATAGGTCAGGTTCTTACAGAATGTGTAGAGGATGCTTCAGAAGTGTTTGAGGAGGAATTTCCTATAAATACTTCTCCTGAGGTTGTAATTGAGCATCCAATTATAGCTGAGAGTGGGAAGATTGATCTTGATATAGAGGAACTTCAAGAGGAGCTGGTACAAATTGAAGTCATACATGAGTTACAGGTATCTCCTATTGAGAAGGATCCAGATAGCGTGACAACAGATTCAGTTCAAATAGATCAAAATGAGGAACAAAAAGATGATTGGTAGCTGTACCTTGAGCCTCTACCAAAGATTGAAGAGCTTTGTACAGATATGTTGGCTATTGAAGAGCATGTTTATGATAAGCTTGATCAAGAATCACCTATTCAAGGTCACAATACAGATGGAGTTGCATACCCAAAGCTCCTTGAAGAGCTGGATGAACTTGCAGCATTAAATAAGAAGGATGTGGTCACTCAAAAGACATGCATAGATGGGGTATCACTTGACATGGTGATAGATGACAAGCAATCTGAAAATGATTAGGAAATACTTGGTGAGTTTGTCTTTGTTGGTGACTAGTTTGTTGTTGATGATCCATTTGGGAAGATGCTAATACAGTTGGTCAACAAGGCAAATGCCTCATCTGAGGTTATGACTAAGAAACAACCTACTTTGTAAATTGTACCATCTCTCAAAAGGAGTGAGTTCGAGAATTTTCCATTTGATCCAGGCAGATCGTGCCTTATCATGGTTAACTAGGTTATTTTAGTTGTTTTTACTTTCCTCCAAGTGTTGTTCAAGCACAGTAGTTTGCTTCAATTTTGTTTAGTAAGTGCTTGTTTGCACATTTGATTTTTAGTAGTTTTTTCGTCTTTGTTGTGTTTCCCTTCTTCTTTTCAAGGAGGAGGTTATTACAACAATGATCAGAGTAGATTTTCAATCAGAGATTAGATTCACCATTTGGGATTCATATAGCGTTTATACATGGCCTAGGTCCTCAAGCATAGCAGGCATCCTTCCCAGCTGAGTCACCAGAATGTTGACAAATCTTCCACGAGTCAGTTTTTTTTCCACTTAGAAAGCTATCATCTCTAGCCAAGAAAGGAAGAATGCATTGTTTTCCTTTGCTAATTCTAAGGACTCACTTAGAGGAAATTTTCTACGGACTCAATCAAAATTTCTACAGACTCAGGCAGGCAATTTTCTATGCGCTCAGTCAAATTTTCTATGGACTCACTCAGTAAAGCACTTAGGAGGAAGAAGGGATATCCTTCAGAATTTTGTGTGAAGGAATTCCTTTAGACAAATAATTCAAGGAAATTTGGAGGACCACAAGATAGAAAGTCCGCACAAAGAAGCCAAGAATTTTTTTGGAAAAGATAGTTTCAAGAGTTTCGAAGGGCAAAATACCCTTCGAAAGGGACACTTTATTGGTCCCCAAAAATGTCACTCATTTTTGGAAATACATATGAGCTATCTTGGTCCTACAGGACTAAAACTTCTCTCTTCCCTTCTCAAAATTTGTTCTGAGCTTTCAAATTCCTCTTTTTTCAAGCTTTCCAGAAATATACGGACTCTACAGGCTTGAATCTATGGACTCTGCAGGCTTGAATCTACAGACTTTGCAGGAAGAAAATCTATGGACTCTACAGGCCAAGTTCTATGGGCTTCACAGGTTGATTTCTACGGACTCTGCAAGAAAGAAGCAAGCTCTCAAAAGAACAAGTTTCCAGCACTCAGTCATTTTCAGGATTGGTTCAACACCAAGGTTCAATTGAAGCGTCCATCGGCAAGCTTCTAAACAAGAATCAAACCATTGAACCATTGAACCTTGAACCATTTTGGTTCAACATGTTCAATGGGTTCAAAGGTTCAATGTCATCAGCAAGAGTTAAACACATTTATCAAGGTTCAAAGTTCAACCGCTTCAAGGTTCAATGGCTTCAAAACACTTATCAGAGAGAAGGCTTGAACCATTGAACCATTGAACCACTTTGGTTCAAAGGTTCAACGGGGTCAATGGATCAACAGGTTCAATGACCAAAAGGTTCAATGAGTTCAAAGGTTCAACATTTGTCAAGGTTCAAAGTTCAATCGCTTCAAGGTTTTCTCTTCAAGTTTCTATGCCTATCTTTGGCCTATTGTAATTTCCTATATAATGGCTTTTAGCCTTGATTAGAAAATAATCAAATCTCTCTTGGTTAGACCAGACTCTACCATTGGTGAGTTGTGTAACCTCTTCAATCAATAAGGACTGTACTTTCAAATTTCAAGTGTTGGCATAGTGTATATCTCTTCAACAATTTGCATAAGTGGTAGAGTTCTCTCCCTTCCCAAATTATGTTTCATACCTAGTTGCTATATTATCCTTGTGTAGGTCATGTAAAGTGTTCTTTATTGTCTTTTTCTTAAATTGTAAGTGGATGTTAGGTGGCTGCAAAGTGTCTTGTATCAAACCTCTCTCCATCATTTTCCCTCAAGTTTTAGTTATTAGATCGAACCTCTACATGAAATACTTATGCACAAGTGATTAATTGAAGTCTAAGGTCTTCCTTCTCTCTTGTTCATTCAGTGTTTGAGGTTCCAAGTTGAGTAGGATCAAAATTTTGGTGTATCACCCCCCTTTAGGTAGGATTTCCCCTTTAAGGATCCCTTCTCCCTTTTCCACGGTAGTCTGCAGCGTAGAGTAGAGATCCTAATTGATACATCATACAAAAACCAGCCTTCTCTGGAGGTTCTTCTCACCGTTGAGGCACCCACCCTTGTGAGGAGATCCCATTGTTTCAGCTGGATAGAAGACTGGTCATTTTCGTGCATGTCTTCGAATCAGGGTGCAGCTCCAGGTTGACAACAGTTGCATTTTGACATAATCTTTCCCATGGGTTGTGAGATACATTTTAGTTTGAAGGTTTGTACAAATTTGTGTGTAAGTTGAATGAGTCAACATGCACCCTAAATTGTCCAACCTAGTTTTATTTTTATAATTTGTTTCTTAAAATATAGGGTTAAGATTTCTTATAAGTAGAAGGCTTTCATGCCTGTAAAAACATCTATCAATCTATTGTAATCTTTTGTAAGAATATAACTTTGAAGAAAAGGAGATGAAAATAACTTTGTGTTTTTTCTAGAATATCAATAAAGCTAAACTATTGTAGGACGATGAGCTTATATTTAGTTATGGGTGAATTTTCTTATGTTTAATTATTTGCATTAGTGTTTTATTTACTCTTTCTTAACAAAGATATAAGTTGATCGTGATTTCACTTCAAGTTAATAAATGTCATATATAATTGAAATTTTCATTTTCTCACTTATTTACATTCATTATTCTCCCTTGCCATAATTAATGTTTTTTCTTCTATTAAACTTACTTTCTTATTCATATTTGATTTTTCATATACGAAAACCCCCAAATGAACTTAGTATGTACATTTGTGAATATGTTAGGTTTGTGTTTTTCATTTTGACTAAAGGTATCTTCACCTACAAATAAAAGAGAGATTATGTCTTACAATATTGTTGACTGCAACACATGCATTGAAGAGTGATACACTTTTTCCATCCAACAATTTTTGGCACCCATTATGTAGATCACTTTGTAATAACTAGTACAACCTACAATATATATAGGAAGTGAATTTACTTTACCATTCTGGTATAAAGATGATTCAATGGAGGTGTAAAGCTAAAGGGATCTCTGACCCTTTCTTTGATTTACAACAATGGCTCAGTTTCTGATTTAACCTTGAAAAAAAATAAGAGTTAGAGAATCCTTAAGTTTTCCCAAAATTCTAAACGCTACAAGACCAAAACAAGGAGGCACCTTGGTGAGTCAATCTCTTGTCCTTCCTGGAACCATTATACCTCAAAGATTAGTTTTTCAAAGGATGGTTGTACTATGGGGAAATGATACTGATCCGCTAGATCAATAAATCTAAGTTGTTACAGGAATTTGAGATTGTCTTTAATTAGGGGTGAATGTTCTTATGTTCATTTATTCACATCATTATTTTCTTTACTCTTTCTTAACAAAGATCTAAGTTGATAGTGATTTCATTTCAAGTTAATAGATGTAATATATAAGTGAAATCTACATTTGCTCACTTATTTACATTACTTCTTCTCCCTTATCATAATTAATATTTTTTCTATTAAACTTACTTTCTTACTCATATTTCCTTTCTCATATATTAAAACCCCCAAATGAACTTCGTATGTACATTTATGAATATGTTAGGTTTGTGTTTTTCATTTTAAATAAAGGTAACTTCGCCTATGAATAGAAGAGGGACTATGTCCCACAATATTGTTGACTAAAACACATGCATTGAAGTGTAATATACTTTTCCCAACCAACATCGAGCATCTTATTTAGTTGGTCAATATGCTTCTTCATGCACTTGGATTCATCATGCCTATATTTCTTGCAGTAACCACATGTGAGTCACTCTTTCTTAGGTTTCCCTTTTGAAGAGGAGGACTCTTTTGATGTTTTGGACTTAGCATCAGATTTCTAACCCTTTATTTGCTCTAGGTCCTTCTTATTCTATTTATTCTCCTTACTTCTAGAAGCCTTATGTTTTTCATAAATCACAATCAAGGCATGCAATTTAAATGACTTTAGTGTACCCATTTGAATGAGATTGTCTTACTCTTGAGTCAAGTCAGTAGCAAAGTTATCTAAGGATGTCATAGTCTACATGGCTCCTATGGCATGTTTAGTGGCATGAAATATATAAATGAATAGAGAATAGTCAGATCGTAATTTGGTAAGGATGGAAAGAATCAATTGATCATAATTTTTGTTAATGCACATAGTTTCAACTGCAACCTCAATGATTTGAATTTTGTGAAGAAGTCATGTATAGTATCAAAATCACTTGGGCTCAAACTAATGAGCTCATTCTTCAACTCATGAACTTTGATTATGTCTTGTTTCCCAAAGAGTTTTTCCAATATGGACTAGAATTCATTAATAGTATTGTAAAATTCAATATGAAAGAGCAGGTTGGGAGATATAAATAGGCATAGAAGACCATAGGCTTTGTCACTTCTATTGTACCACTTTACCTTCTTTAACTCAAGTGACTTTTTTTTGTACCCATCATGATAAAATGTAAGTCTTTACTCTTCAAGAATATTTTCACTTTAAATTTCTACTCGTGATAGTTGAATGGTGTAAGAATCAGATTAGAACTCATATCCATGGTGCAAAAAGGAAGTATGTTTTAACTGTGTGTGCTAAAAGACTGGGAATATGCAACCCCCTAAATATATAGAGGTCTAATATTACAAGGCAAGATAATTTTACCAATGTGTAGAGCTACAAAAAATTTGCACTTTAAAAAATAATGATACCTTAAAAAGAGCAGCAAGCTAAAAGTTGTGTTTGAAGTTATGGATGACAAGGGCAATCTTCACTTTGCAAAATTTGAATTTTTTTGGATGTGTAAAATTCTATTTAAATTTTTTTTGGAATCAAATTCCCACAAAAAAAACTTATTCCCTTTTAGAACAAAAGTTAACCAAATTTGGGTTGGAAGTGACCAGGGGATTAACTCTCATGTGACTAGGGGATAAGACCTATTTTGATTGAATTGATTGATGGTTGATTGTGCTTGGATAGAGGTCAGGGTCCATTTGGTTTGCATGTAGAGGCATCAGAGTCCATAGATATTTTTTTCACATCTATTAGATTTTATGGGGCTTTTTTATAATGGAGTTCCGATGGGGTTGCCAATAGGGACATCAGGGTCAGGCAGTGTTACTAGCAGGCCTATCGGGTTTTGATAGTGTTGTTTCAATGGTTTTCAAGTTATGATGGGTGTGATCTAAGGGTTATTAGGATATGTAAATTGTGCATGAAGGTACCAAAAAAAATTCCAACTACCAAAATTGTCTATGAGGGGTGGAAATTCCATCGAATTAGAAAAACCTCAAAAAACATGGATTATGTACAACTTCTCCAAAATATAAAAGAGAGCTACTTGGTTTCTTAACAAACCCAAAAAACCTCAGAAATAGTCTTTCCTCAAGGCCACCAAAAAGTATAGATTTTATAGAAATAAAAAAATGGTCTTGAAACCCTCCAAAAATGATCAAAAATGGATTGTCATGAAACTAGGTCATATTTATAATTGTTCCAAAGGTTTTTCCACCTTCTGAATATATGACACTATCTTTTTTTTCACTTAGAGACTTTGGTTGTGCATATTTGTATGCATTTATGAGAAACCCCACCAAACCCTAGAAAATTAAAATCAATGAAAATCTTGAACCAACAAGAATGCAAGATCTCACAACAACATTGATGGATTTGTCTGCTAGCATAGATCTAATACCGTGTCGAAGTGAGCCACAATCGATGATCAAATAGATAGTGTCGAATGCACAAGGTTGAATCTGTATGTAGTGAAATTTAAAGAACTCACAAGGGAAGAAGGTTGTCTTCACAACAAAAAGTTGCATTAACATTCATTCTCTACAAAGTACATAGAAAGGTACATTATATAATGAGGAATTAGGTCACCTAAAAAGATAATTAACTCAACTCATAATTATAAAATGACTTAAAGTACATGTTTCCTAATGACTTATTATTAACCTAAGTAAGTTAATTATATCGTGTATCTAAAACCACATAGTGGGAAAAATCCTACACTAATAATATCTAGATGTGCACAAGTATGCATGTGAGCTAGTCAACAACAACACAACATTAAAATCATCTTCCCTAAAAATCAAAAGTTTTGTTAAGGATGCTTACAATGGAAGTAATAGTTGAAATCCAAATTCTTATATGACACCACTAAATAACTCGTTCAATAATGTGGAAATATCATATGGACATATTACACAATCAATCCAAATTCAACCACATCAGGATAAACCTGCATTAATTTTATTGATGTTATTGGAAAATAAACTCGATACATTACCTACTATTAAACATAGATCAACAACATGTCTTCTACATAAAGAAGGTAAATCATTTTGTGTTTACCATAGAATCATAGGACATGATACAGAAAATTGTACTACATTGTAAGAACAAAATCAAAAAATACAAACATGAAGATATTATTGGCATAATACAAAATCAACCAATTCTTGCTACTACGTAAATTCAACAAGTGTCACCGACAACTTTAGTAAGCAAAAAGTGTCCACGCCAAGATGATTTAACAATCACAATATTCATGCATGGATCTTATTTTTTGTATAATCATATTGACCCTATACAAAATGAAATTCATTGCAATATGAGAGGACTATCACAAATTGGATATAGCATCGAAGACTTACATCATAGTGAACACTAGAAATAATCTTTGGGATACATCATATTTCCAATTTCTTGTGGCCCTAAAGTTATCTTACAACATTTTGGGTCATGCCCCATGCATATCGACAACCCTTTACCTTAGGAATATTATGGTTACAACACATGCAAGCTACAATAGATCCTAATCAACAAGGCATTACATTTTCACATGAAGAACAATTAGATCACATGCGACATGAGGGTAATAATGATCAACTAGTGGATGGAGAAAAAGAGTATGCTATGTACTTATATGATTCCCAAAGATTTGATCATGACGAAGATGATTTATTTAAACAACCTAGATCACTACATTCACAAGACAAATAAAATTGTAAAATTTTGATTGTCCTTAGTAATTAGTATGTTGCATCTTATTCTTCCATTTTTTTTGCATATGTGATCATTTGGTTCCTTATTATATGCCCTTGGATTTTATTAACTTTTTGGCATCTTGGCCCTCTTATTTTCAACTTCTATATTTGATTAGCTCAAAATAGGAATAAATTGTGCTCAAACTGGCCATGTTCCTCTTTATTATTATAGTTTGCATTGACACAGACTCATTTTTTAGCCTAGACAAAACCACTAGACTTGGACAAAACTGCCCATCACTGTTGTCTTAACTGGGCAAACATTTCCTTTGTTATTTTTTTATTAGAAATTACATTGTAAGATTCCTAGGCCTTAATACTAGCAATTTCCAGATTTCTCAAATGGTTTCAATATACAAAATTTTGTTGTTCATGTAAAAAGCTCTCTTTTCAAGCCATATTGCTCACACACGATATTTGTTGAAAATTACACATTTGATGAAATGGGAATGTAAATTCAAATATCTTGTATACTCTTATTGTTTCTGTAGGTGTCTCAATATCACAATGGGGGCATCTTGATCATATCTCACCATATTAACCTCTCCAAGCACATTTCTACCATGGACACATGTTACAAGCTAATCAGATCTCCTTCATGTTCTTCTATTTTGAACTCCTTGATTCATTTCAATTTCAACCTTGTTATATTAAGGGCTTGCATTAGCTCGTTGGGGGTTAGTAGGGCTGAAAAATGGTCTAATTATTAAGGCACTAAGGTTGGGAACTATAATATATAAATATTAAAAAAACACTAAATTACATAAAGGAAAATGACTTCAAAAATTTAATTCATATAATATAGATAAAACCTTAGGTCGTGTTAAAATTGATTCACAAGAAAATGTTAGCTTTAAATAATGATGACGGTTCTAATGATTTCTTGATTTCTCGTGTACTTATGATTTTTTTGTGAATTATAAGTAAATATTATGTACCAAATAAAATATAATGCTTGTATATTTATAAACAATTGAATTCAAATTATAACCTTATTAGTTTGTGAACTAATATCAAAATGTTAGAAACAAAAAAGATAAGATAAAAGGGACAAGTATACCCTTACTTAGATGAGACCAAAAAGAGTATGACCATGAGTGCCAACACTTCTAATCAAAAATCAGGTGTACCGATACTTCTGACACAAAAATTAGAAAATATGATTTAAAAAAAAAAGTCTAAAAAAATTTGAAAAAAAAATGACTATCAAATATAACAAATGTACTAATAACACTTAATTTAAATCAATAACTGATAAATGAATAGACATAATAAAATCATATAACTTAACATTTATAAGTACCTCAAAACCATTTTTATCTATTAAACAAACAAATTTTTTTGGTTGATGATTCAATGACAAGGCAAGATGATTTCTTAATAAGTAAACCCAATTGCCAGTAGGTTAAGATGATTTTATTAAGTAAACCTAAACACATAAGTCAAATTTATAAACTTCTAATTATAGACAACCCCTTCCCACCAATAGAAACAAGCCCAATGAAAGGGATTCATGAACTCAACTACTTTGCCTTTTATTGTGATGAAAATAATTTCATTCAAGCTTTGATAATTTCAACACCACCCATGATGGGAAATTGCTTTCAAGGGTTAGAAAGCACTACATTTGGACTCATATACGTCATTGATTTGCATATAGAGAGCATTCCAATAGTGAATGGAATCAACTAGGCTAAAGGGGACAAACTCAATTGCACAGTATTTCTTGAATTGTTACATCAAGCTCTTACAATGAAAGATAACTAAGTGCCTTTCTGTGAAAGGGATTACTAGGTTAATAAATTACAAACTTTAAAATATATATATATATATATATATATATGAGATAATGTTAATTATTATATTTTTCATTTTTTTATAATAGATTTATGGAAAATGTCTATTTAATATTTTTTAATTAAAATTATTTTATAAATTTTATTAATAAAAAAATAAAATTTAAATATATAAAATTTATAATAAAAATAATTGGTTGATATTTATAGTCTAGTGAATAAGAATTCTAAAACTCTAAAATATATTTCAACATTTTGTAACCATAAATATTTATTCTGATTATATGAGGTATGTATGTAACATGTTCTATATTATATGAAAATATGATTAAAATGTGAGATAGGCAAAGTTCAATTTGAATCCAATGTTGTTGTTTTATTGATGAAGAACATAAACTTTATAGTAATCGATGGCATAAATAATCTAATGTTAGTCAAGTCCCTAAATACAAATGAGTAAACCTTCTTAACGAATATTAGTGAATGAAGATAATCATAATAAATTATTTAAATAGGTTAGATCTTTAAACAAATCTATATGAATGAAAGGATTTTGATCACTCAACAACTTAAAAGATTAAGTTGAATACCAAAAAGCCCTCCCCTTCTCTATCAAAGAAGTACTTTAAAATCTAAAGAGGAGCTAATATTTGTGCACTTAACTTGGCATTTACGTAACATTTAAATGATATCGCGTCAATTGTTAAAAATTATTTTACAATTAATTTTGCTTGTATTTTTTATATGTGTTTATATTTTGTATGCTTAACTATAGGGAAAGTTACATTTTAAATTGATTTAAAATACACTACAAAATAGATTGATCTTAAAGATGTATATTAAATACGTAATAGTTACAAATATGATGTTTCACGGTATAACTTGTATAATAATGCATAAATTACACAATAATTTTTCATTTGAATTGATTCAAACATTAAATATTCATTATGCATATAACTGCATAAATATTGGTATATATTTAAGTGTTGGCTCTTCTCCCGTAATAACCTCATTTGCATGTCCCTCCTCATCCTATCCAAAAAAGGTATAACAAGGGCAACAAATTCTTTAAAAAGTCATTATTCTCCCCTTCAATGCCTATATTTAATGCTTGATGGCTCTAGATGGCATCCAAAGTTTTTGGTCGGTGTTCAGAATCTGTGGATGATGTCTAAAGTCTATGGATGGCATCCACAAACTCTGGATGCCGTCCAGAGCCTCAGGACGCCATCCAGAGCATCTAAACAACGTCCACAGGCTCTTGATGATGTCTAGAGTCTGTGGATAGCATCCTGATTCTATAGATGACGTCTAGAGCCTCCGGATGCCGTCCACTAGCTCTAGACAGTGTCCAAACTTCAAATGGGCATAACTTTTGCATACGGAGTCGGATCGAGGTGATATTTTTTTGAAATTGTCTAATTTTTTTAGTGGAATTTAAATATGCTATAATTTTTAGGATAAAATACATCTATGATGACCTTTTTTCCATTTTTCAAATGATTTTCTGTAGTGTGGAGTCTAGCATCCAAAGCATGTAGTCTAGAATCCAAAGTAGGTAGACGGGCATCTAGGGTATGTCAAATATATTGGTAAAATAAATTCGAGGCCATGGCAATTTATACTCATAATTTTAGAATTAGTTTTAAACATTAGGCGAGCCGACCTATAAATATAATTTACAACCCAAAAATTTAGGTGACCTAGTGCTCTTTACTAGTCCAAAAAAATCGCCAAAACCAAATTTAGGAAAATAAAATATTCATAAATTAACAAAGATTTGCTACTTAAAAAACCTTGGTAGTAACTGTAATATATAATTATAAAAAAACCACTAAATTACATAAATAAAAATGGCATCAAAAAATTAATTCATATAACATAGATAAAACCCTAGGTAATGCTTTAAAAGTGCTTCACGAGAAAATGCTAACTTTAGACAATGATGAATGCCCTAGTGATTTCTTTATTTCTCACATATTTATGATTTTTTTGTGAATGACAGGTAGATATTGTGTATCAAATAAAATATAATGCTTGTATATTTATAAACAACTGAGTTCAAATTAGAACTTTACTAACATGTGAATTGACATCAAATAATTAAAAACAAAAAAAATGAGACAAAAGAGACAAGTATACCCTTACTTAGAAGAGACCAAAAATAATAAGACTATAAATGCCAACACTTCTAATCAAAAACCAAATATACTAATACTTCTAACACAAAAACTTAAAAATACGATTAAAAAAATTTAAGAAATTAAAAAAAAAAAAGACACCATCAAACATCAACAAATATATTAATAACACTTAATTTAATCCACTACTTAGCATATAAACAAACATAATAAAATCATATAACTTAACACTTATAAATACCTCAAAACCATTTTCAAATATCCATAGGAAAAGACAATCTATTAAACAAACAAAAATGAATTGATGACTCGATGACCAGGTAAGATGATTTCTTATCAGGGAAACTCAATTGGAAGTAGGTTAAGATGATTTTGTTAACAAGTAGACCTAAGCACATAAGTCAAATTTATAAACTCCTAATAATAGAGCACCCCTTCCCACCAATACAAACACAAGCCCAATGAAAGGAATTCATGAACTCAACTACTTTGACTTTTATTGTGATGAAGATAACTTCATTCAAGCTTTGATAATTTCAACACCACCCATGATGGGAAATTGCTTTCAAGGGTTAGAAAACACTACATTTGGACTCATATAGGTCATTGATTTGCATTTACATAGCATTCCAACACTGAATGGAATCAACTAGGCTAAAAGGGACAAGCTCAATTGCACAGTATTTCTTGAATTGTTACATCAAGCTCTTATAATGAAAGATAACTAAGTGCCCTGCTATTACGAAAGGGAATCCTAGGTAAATAATAAAAAATGAAAAAATATGATAATGTTAATTGTTATTATTTTCAATTTTTATAATACATTTGATGGAAAATGTTTATTTAATATTTTTTAATTAAAATTATTTTATAATTTTTATTAATAAAAAAAGAATTAAAATATAGATAAAATTTATAATAAAAATAATCGGTTAATATTTACGATGTAACGAATAAGAATTTTAAAACTCCAATAACATGCTTCAACATTTTATAATTATAAATATTCATTTTATTTATATTAGGAATGTATGTAACATGCCTTATATTATATGAAAAGACGATCAAAATGTGAGATAGGCAAAGTTCAATTTAAATCCAGTATTTTTGATTTATTGATGAAGGACAAACTTTCTAGCAATTGATGGCATAAATGATTTAATGTTAGTTGAGCTCCTAAATACAAATGAGTGAACCCGTTCAACAAACACGAGTATAACTATAATAAACGATTTAAGTAGGTCAGGGCCTTAAACAAATTTGTATGTACTGAACGATTTTGATCACTCAACAACTTAAAAGATTTAGTCGAATACCGAAAATCCCTCCCCTTCTCTATCAAGAAAGCAACTTAAAATCTAAAGAGGAGCTAATATTTATGCATTTAACTTGGCATCAACGTAACATTTAAATGACATCACGTCAATATTAAAAATTAGTTTACAATTGATTTTCCTTGTGTTTTGTATATATTTTTATATTTTGTATGTTTAAGTACAGGGAAACTTACATTTTAAATTGATTTAAAATAGAAAATTTAAAATACACTACAAAATAGATTGATCTTAAAGATGTACATCGAGTACGTAGTAATTGCAAATATGATGTTTCAAGATATAATTGGTTGTTTTATATCATTACCGAGTACAACTTGTACAATAATATATATATTACGCAAACTTTTGCGCCAATTAAAATATATACCATGGGGTGGGGCTCGACAAGCATAAACAGATGTGGTCAGCGCCTTATACATAGCGGATGCAACAGAGAAGGGATGGATAATCCCTATATATAGATATGGTACCCTAAGATAGGGTTTTCTTCTTTGATTGGCAAACACCCAGGCACCTATGAACCATGGCCCTATCTATATATAGTGGCCCCAACCCCATCTATAGAGTAACTAATGGCCCTATCTATATATAGCGGCCCCGCACCCCTTATCTATTTGGGGAGGAAGGATTAGTGATCGAATGTACTCCATTGAAACATAAGTCTGAGTGCCTATAGACATAGTTTGAGGGCGAGGGGGGGGGGTGTGCAGGGCGAGGGGTTGACACGGGTTATATGACCTATTTGACATGAGTGATTGCGCATTCATGTAAATTTATTCAAACATTAGTTGTTCATTATGCGTATAACCTCATGAATATTGGTATATGTTCAAGTATTGGCTCTTCTCTCCTAATAACCTCATTTCCTTGTCGCCCCTTGTCCTATCCAACAACGGTATAACAAGGTTAACAAATTCTTTAAAAAGTCTACCTTACGTGTCATGATTTTCTTTCGATGATAATTATTTATTCATTGCCCTTTAAATACAAATATAATTTATAACAAAGAAAGTAAGTGTGTGTGTGTAGGGTCTCTCTAAATTTTTTACAATAAAATTTCTTAAAAATACTAATTATATTTTATGACTAAAATGTAAATACGACAATGTAGCAATCAAATATAGGCCATGCGTCGCTCTCTCCCTCCTCACCCATTTAGGGGCCCAACTGAACATTACTTATGATCCCCATAACATTACATCAATGTACTAGATCCCAATTACACTTTCATGTAACTCCCTTGACAAATGTGCCAATAAAACCCTTGAAACACCTAAGCAGGATAAGAAGATTCCCCTTCCAAATCCCCAGATTGAAACAGCTTGACCTTGACCTTATCACATACACACCCCTTGAACAAGACACATGATATAATGACCCCTCTTCCAAAGATTCTTCTAGGTGGATTGAACATTGGAACTCAACCAGAGCATCTTTTCCTTCCCTAGAGGCTAGAACCACATCATTCCCCTAAGCAAGGGCCAAATATTAAATCAAAACATTTGTCATTACCAAAAAATTCAAAATCTCCCCATGGTAACGACAAACACACACGAATATTGTGCAACCAATGTCGTACATTATTCGTTGGCGGAAATTGAAACTTGCCACGTGGCCGGCGTACGGGGATCTTTAGCTTTGGCAAACGAATATTCGCTCTCGTACTTTGCCTTTTTTCCGAAATTAGGTTTCCCGTCCCGTCAATTTTGGAATATATTCGTTTTTCAGAAAACTTTGTTTGTCGTTTTATTATTCTGATTCCCTCCGTGTAGCGCACGCCGTCGTGATTCCCTGCAGTTCGAGAGATTCCCGGATCGAATCGCATCCGCAACAGTTTCTGCTTTGACTTTAATTCATCTGTGTCTGTACAGGCCATTGCGTGGCAGGAGGATAAAGTCAAGGTGTCAGGTTCGAATCTGCTCTTCCCGGCTTCATGCATTTTGACCGTTGCTTTAAAAGAGAGGAAGAATCTTATTGTGAAAAGTATCCCGCAAGGGATTTTCCACGGATTTTGTGACACATTTCGATCCTAGTTATTATGAAATATGACTCACAGATTGAAGAGTGTCGATGATAAAGGATGAGAAAGGCTTCCTTCAGAAAACTGAAGAAAGTCTATCTACACCAAACAATGTTGTTGTTATTTTTAAGAATATAGATTGAAGATAAGATTTGTAAATTTGCGCATTCCACAAAGAAGATAAAAGGAAATAATATAAAAATCTTTGTAAGAGGTCCAAAACTAAAGTTTAACAGAGGTCTCGTAAGATCGTGCATATAATTGAAAGTGATGTCGTTGAAGTAGATTATGTGGAAGAAAGACATGAACCATTCATCAAAAAAATGCTCATGTGAATTGGATTGCATGGCTTAACAACCCTCAAAACTAAAGTCTGAGGATCTAAGAAAAGAGGTGGTTCGTCATCGATCTCAAAAGGTGTGGAAGTGCCAAAGAATTTAGTAGGCGCACTCCCATCAATGAAGACAAAATCCATCAACATACAAATGTGTGATGACTCTGTGGAAGGAAGAACACCTTGTAAAATAACAAAATTAAGATTTGTAAAAAGACGTCTCCTATAATGTTGGCTCCATAAAAATAAGAGAAATGTCTGATAGGAATGAATCATCACAAGAAATAGGAGAAGTGGAAACTTTAAGCTCGTTTAAAGAGTCCACGGCGGTAGATAAAAGAGCATTTGTACATGCTCTTCAGAATGCTCCAGGTAATGTTTGGGAAATCGGTGTGCTATAGATAGCGACAGAGATGCATCTATATAGATAACATCAAATGACCAATTACAATATTTTGTGAGTTGAACCACTCATAGTACTAATCATAATTGGCAGGGCGAAAAAAATTAATATAAAAAAGGATTAAGGCCTTTCGTAGTTAAAAAGTTTTTCATGTGAATACACCATGATGCATAGTTTGTCCCATCAAAAATGACTATTGGAAGTGATTATGTCATCATGGTGGTATCTAAAAAATAGTTCTCACAACAAGAAATGGGTGATTCATGTGACCACAAGCATAGTGAGGAACTTGAAAAATGAGAGCAGTAAAACCCCAGTGTGTCTCAATGCACACACAAATAAGTGAAGGCACCAAAAGACCTTACAAACGTGTTAAAAAATAGTGTAATTTTGATGTAAATTTATAATTACACCTTAGTGTTTAAGTTTACTTAGGCTAATTTCCTTAAGTTTTCTAATAATCCTATTTGGAAATGCAACTTGCACTAAAGTTCAAGCTATACACCCACATCTCAACTTGCATTAAAGTCCATGTTGCACACCAACATGAACTTTATGCAACCACTTTCATTTATGATTGTAGGCAAGCTACATGCATTTATGAGTCTTCATGCTCTATAAATGTAAGCCTCTCCCCATCTCATTTGCACGCAAAACAATGAGAGTGTGGCAAATTGTTTGTAATATGATTTGTCTCATAATGTGAATTATATGATCATGTTGTCACATTTTGTTTAGTGTGAGTTAGTTTTAGTTTGTTGATCCTATGATCATACTTCGTCCCATTTTTCATATGTTATCAGATCCATCCTAGGCTATCTTCACTATTATTTCATGTTGCTTGGAGCACCTTGGATACCTATAGCTCCAAAGTTTACAAGAGGTATTTTTTGTAATTCTAAGCATTTTTCAAAGGGTTCTTCAAGGGTATGATTTCACAAATTTGGAGCTTTTCAACATTTTGAGGGAATTTCTATGTCTTGTTTAAACCATTTTGTAAGATGTATATTTTCTTAAACTTGAGCATTTTATGGGTTGTTTTGAGGGGAAGTACTATCTAGGTGTAGTTTTTAGTGATTTTGCCTCCACCAGTGCATCTAGAAGGGTCCAAAACACTTAGGATGATTGTAAACTTTTCCCAAATGATTTTTTTCATGTGTGTGTGTGTATAGCATTTTAATTCCTCATGGCCTCCTCAATCCTCTTTCTCCATTCCAACTCCTTGCACCAACCACCCCTCCACAGTTTCGCTACCTCTCTACCAACTCTTAGTGGCAACATAAGTTACATTCTTTGTTTGGGTACACCTTCTCTACTACATGGATCTAACATTGGCATTGGCATTGGTCACTATCATTGGCATTGGCATTGGTCACTATCATTGGCATTGGCATTGTATGACAACTTGAAGCATTGGAATTATGCATTTTTTCAAGATTTGATGCACCCACAAAACCTCTACCATGTCGCCCATTGTATTTTATTGAAAATTTGCAACTATTTTTTCTACATTGTGGTCATTGCCCATTAATTGTTAATTCTACACCACCTAGCTGCAATTTTTTATTAAAAAGCCTTAGAATATTTTTTTAAAAACAAAATCATGTTTTGTTATTACTCATATTAAATTTGAATGGTATGTGTGGCATGGTGGATAACATAGTTTTGGAAGGCCATTGAATTTTTGGGAAGAGGTCAAGTGTTCAACCCCCCAAAAAATAAATTCTACTTTACAAGGCCTTCAAAGGGGTTTTTTAGTGGACAAAGGTTGACAAGTTATAGTTAGACCCCTCACAATAAAAGTTATTTTTCTTGTAATTAATGTATTTTTCACAACAAGTTATTCAAATTTTTCCAGCTTTCATGTTTATGCCACTTTATGCCGCACCCCTCACTGTTGAGAATTTTTTCAAACACACTTGGTGTTATTTTATCATATCTTGAGCATACCTAGAGTTGGAAGGCAATTCATTTTGCATTACAAGGATAGTTCTATCCTATCCCGCTTGGTATATTCATTTTCTTACTACCCAACTTTAAAATTTGACTTTTTTAGTTTTGAAGAGGCCTTTTTCACAATCAAACATCGCCAAATTTCTAGGAACTTTTCTTCACACTCTAGACACCTTTTTAGATGTTTTTTTACACCTACAATATAAAATTTTAATTAAAATTGAGTCACGTTGTTTAGAAACAATCAATTTCTTTGTTTCCCATTTTCATATCTATTTATAAGAGGGTGAAGTTTTATAAACTGCATCATTATAAGTAGTTAGGGGCCATTATTTTATCATTGCATTCCTTATAAAATGCCAACAACTCTTTTTTGGGGGTGAACACTTTATTATGACACTCTTGAGGATTGTGCATTGTCCCTTTTTTAGCGTATGTATGGTTCTCATCATATCTTTGTGTTTGAACATTTATATTTTGGCGTACTTTTGGTTTGTGCCAAGTTTCCATCAAGGCCCCTTTTATTAGTGTCTTCTCTTCTTATTTGGAGACTCCACCAAGTCCTATTTATTAGCACTTTTCCCTTATATTGATTGTAATGGCTTCATGCCCTAATGTAGACACATGAATGCAAACAAATAATAACTTGTAAGCCAAGAGTAATATGCTCATCTATGAGGTTTCTTCACTTTAAGAAGATATTTTTAAGCTTGTAGAGAAAAATAAGAATGTGATACTCCTCAAAAAACTTGTAGAACGTGACTCACTTATTCACAATTTGTAAGTCAATGTTTCACTCTTGCAACAACACTTTGATCACATGGATCCCATGGCTACTGCAATTGGTCCACATTCAATACTTACTTATGGATTTGATGTTCTTCTAGATTATGATCTACTAGACCAAAAGTCATATTTGATCTTGTTACACCTATAGTTGCCTTTGTAGTAACTCACACCACTCCTAAACATAATGTTTATGTACTTTCCTATTTTTAAAAGCGCAATATTAGTTTTGGTTCTTGTATTCTCTGTACTATGGGTTATTTTAGTAGAGACCTTGGAAAGCATGAGCATGGCACTATGTCACCCATCCAACCTGTTTGTTGGATTACTTTCCATGGTATTGGCTATCGAGCAATTGCTTCCACTTCTTCTTTAGGATTGTTTTGTATGATATCCACACCAATTTTTGTTAGCTCTACTCTTCCAAAGAACATCAAATGACACAACTATATTGTATATGGGGATTCATCAGATACTATACTCAGACATGAGAGTCCTAAGCCATCTTCACATTTTGTTAGATACAAGAGACCTAATCCTTCACTCAGGCATGTGAGACATGAGATTATTTTTGTAAAGATTATGAGACCTTGCCCTTCACTCAGGCACAAGAGACATAATATTTATACTATCATGGATGTGAGTCTTGAATTTGATCCAAACGCTTCCATGCATAAATCATGTGTGCACATGGAACTGAATCATTTTAAGGAATCTTTTTCCACCATTCATGTTCATTTGGGATGGATTGATGATCAATTATCATGACATTATTAACATTCCTTGAGTGGAATCTACTAGCATGGTTCCTCCAATGTTCAGCTACATATTTTGAACACCATTCATACTTCTTAATAGTGCTTCCTTCATGGATACAATTTTAATTTTATGGTTTCTTCAATAGATAGAATGCTCCTTGTTGTGAGTGAATTTTCATGTCCACAACATCTATTCAATTTTTTGGTTTATTTTGGATCCATTCGGTGAATTTCTCAACATCAACAGTGAGATCCTTACAATGTATCTCCTAATTTTATGTCATATTGATAACCTTTGGTGTATTTCAAGAACCATGTGATGGTTGTCCCACTACCATTTTTGGCTTTCGATATTTTTTATCCACCTCGCCCAATTCAAAATTAAGGGGGCTATTATGTATTGGTTTTTTGGGTGAGATCCTTGAGGTGAATCTCAAATTTTTTTTGTAGATATTTTATGTCATTTTACTGATTTTTAAGTGAGATTCCTATAATGCATTTATTTTCTAGAGCAGTCTTTTTTTCATTGTGCATGGGTACCTCATTAGGCCTAGAGCTGAGACCCATTTTAGAGGTTTAGCCTCATTTTTTAATACATGCTCCCTAAGTTGCATTTAAGAGGGGGGGTGTTTGTGTAAATTTTTAACTAAACCTTAGTGATTAAGTTTACTTAGGCTAATTCACATAGGTTTCCTAATAATCATCTTTGGAAACACATCTTGCACTATAGTGGAAGCTGTACATCCACATGGAAACTTACACTAAATTGTAAGTTGCAAACCAATATGTACTTTATGCAACTACTTGCATTTATGAGACCCTTCGATATCTATAAATGTAGACCTCTCCCCTTTTCATTTGTGGTTAGAACAATGAGAAAGTGTGGTATATTACTTGTGATCTAATTTGTCTCATAATGTAAATTATATCATTATCCCATCGCATTTTGTTTAGTGTGAGTTGGTCTTGGTTTGTTGATCCTTTGAACAAATTCTAATCCCTTTTGAAATACGTGAAACACACTACAAAAGTGTCAAAATAGCCCCAAAAAATTTCCTAAGTGTGGCACAAAATAACAAGTGTGCCCACAATGCCTAACAAGCATGACATGTGTGTTATGTATACAAGATACACAAATACAAAGTTTGTCACACAAATCAATGCACCAAAATGAAATATGCCCCCATAAAACTATGGAAGTTTATAAAAGAGTGCATTTACAATAGAATAGAGACCTAAAATTGTTTACAAGATTGTAATATACAATGTTTTTGCACTTGAGTACAAACATAATAAAAATGAGAAACAAAAACATTTTCTATTTCAATATAGATTGAAGAAAATTTGATTACATTTTTAAAACCTATTATAAAAACTAACATGGGTCAAAAAATTATTCATCGAGTTCTGAGTTATGGAGCTCAAGGTATCACTTATCGAAGAATGAAGTTAGAAGATTCCTAGAGGGTCCCACAAACAAATTGAAAAATTTTATAGTATGAAGTGATTAGGTCTAAAAATATGAAATCTACATGAACAATTATGCATGGTGAAAAAATTGACACCCAATTTTATTGCACAATATCTGAGATATAGTCAATCAAAGAATATGCCCTTAGAGGGACACGATAGAAAGATAACCAAAAACGTGGTGTTTTGTATGGGGCATGACCTTGTGTCACACTAGACCCACTCTCTAGTCTCTAAAATGTGAATAGTACTTAAAACGGTGCCATCATGTGGCTTCAATGATGACCAACAAAGCAAAGACCCTCAAAATTGTGAAGGCCAAAACACTCTTAAAAATTCAAGGAAGTCCAAAATGTCCCTCAATGGAGGACTAAGTGGCCAAAGTGAAGGCTAAGTTGGATTTGAAAAGGATGACAAGGACTTTTGAGGGACTAACATTTTATAAAATGCAATAATAATTTACAATTTAAGTTTTGATTAAAAAAACCTTTTTTTACCATATTTCTTTCTACAAGCACTGAGCACTCAAATTGAGTATTAATTTCCCCATTATTTTAAAATAAGTCCAAAAATAGTTTAGAGCCCTAATTTATTTTGTATTTTTAAAAAATCTTTGGAGATTTAAAAAATAGAAACTGAATCTTTTTGCACAAAGATTGCTAAAAACATAAATAACTTGTATAAAACCATATGGGACCCAATAAATTTGCTAATATTATAGGAATTATTAAAAAATATTGGTAGAATGAAAAAAATCCATTTCTTTTGTAAAATATCAAAAAATGCCTCGAATAACTAAAATACTTGCTAGAAAGTGTCCTAAATCACTTGTTGAGTCCAAAAGAGAATAACTTAGTATATTTTTTTTGAGAATCCCATAAAAAAATATGTTGAGAATAACTGAAAATTAACATCCCCTATAAAAATATGAATTCCCAAAAGAAAGAAAAGACGTCAAATCTTCTACTTTTAGACAAAAAACTAATTTTTTATAGACTGAAGGGGAAAAGAGTAAGATTTTAATCACAAATGCATATTTATTCCTAAAACAAGCTATGAATCGCAAAAATCTAAGATGTGGTACCATGTGAGAGGTTTTAAATTGATTAAAAGTATAGGAAAACCTTAAGATCATTTTATTTTTTAAAAAACATTTATAACAACTAGGCAACACATAAGTCTGAAAAATACTATATTAATAAAATGTAAAAAATTACAACATGCTCTTTTAAGGGAGACAAACAAAGTGTGAGATCTCATGTTCCTTTATATTTATCTCCTCCTCTCATAAGCTAGAGGACATGTCTCTCAAAATTATGTTAAGCTTATTTCTTCTTCTTCTTCCATGGAAAAACAATGTATAGGACGATTATGTATATGATTTCTAAGTTATAAACGCCCTTTTCTAATTGGATGATGAAGGAAAAAATCATATTGCCAAGAGGAATGGTGAATTCCTATTGATCCTTTAAAAGGTTCATATTCATAATTTTATAATAATTAAAATAAAAAAATATAAACTCAGGATATAAAATATAATTAAACATAAATGTGTTGTGACTAAGTATTTGTACCAACAAACAACACACCCACTTAACCACATGTTCAAAATAGATAATATGTAAAATATAGACAAAATAATACAAATGTAATCCATCTCAAACATGATTTTACCTTCTAACTTAAATTACTTATAGATGTCTCTTCAATTGGGTTATAGGCCTAAGACTTGAAAAAGTGTGTTGCCATATTTTTGATTTATTGTACAACTTTGTCAGCATATTTACAACTCATACACCTTTACTAATATGTTGTTATCCTATCTATAATTTTATCAGGTGAATAATGGATGAAAGGATCCCATATTTGGAGCTTCATGGGAAAATGCAAACAATATAAAATGAGATGTGAAGAATGGAAATTTGACATACTTATAGGGGGAGTCTTGGGAAAATTTTGGTCTACTTGCATCCAAAGTTTAAACATATAAAATTTTTCTTTAGGGATATGTGGGGAAATAAGGTGGTAGACTATTGGTAAGAATAATAGGTCATTTGGGGGAGGGTGCGTACTTGGAAGGATCCAACAATGCTCAATGCTCCATTCTCTAGAGAAATTCTAGACAAGTTCTTTAATCTTTTACACTCTCAACATATCAATCTCTTGTTAGCTAATAACTCTTTGAAATGGTCTAGGCATTCCACTATAATTTATTTGATCATGGTAGAATATGATTTTTTGTTAGAGGAGGAAGTAGATGCGAACAGTTGGATCAGAGTTTAGACCTTGTTAGTATTCTAAAAATGTATGTCATCCTTTGGCTGGTTTTGAAGAGGAAGATATTAAATGGGATAGACTTCAAAGGATTGGGTTTCTTAGGCCTTCAATTTGTGTTTTTTTTAGATATTTGGAGGAAACCCATGCATTTGAGCTTCTCATGGAAGGCCCAAAATTGGTTTTTGAATAGAATCAATGTCACCTAGATTTGCCCAAGAGACATTAATCAATCATTCCTTTCTTAGGAGAAAAGAAAAGGTAGTCAAGTAAAAAATATTTGGAGCATGGCCCTTGCTTTGATCCTCTGGAGATTTTGGGAAGAGAGGAATGGTAGGATTTTCAAAGGTGAGGAAAAACCATGGGATACTTCTTTAAAATAACTCAAAATAAACTTCCAGGAGATATTTCTATAGAAGGTCCTAGACCCAAAAGAGAAGATAGTTGGGGTGGAAAGACATATAATTATCAAATAAAACTTTTTAAAAAAATTCCTTTTACAAAATGGTAATAGAAATATTAGGAAAGTTGTCAAAATGGAAAACTTTGGAGAGAGGCCTTCTTCAAATTAGTTTTGAGGGAACACCAATAGGTAATGATGGAACAACAAGATAAGGGGATGTAATTAGGAATGATGGCCTTTATGTATATTCTTGCTAAGAATACATGTTAGCGACTAAAAATATTATCGAATCGAGTTTCGGCATAAGGATTCGATTTATTTGAAGGTTCCAGAGATGTCAAGCCTCTTTATCTTTCTTCTGGATAATGTTTGTATCAATCATTTTGATTATAATTATTTGTAAAGTTGAATATATGGCTCTTTTGCTAAATTTGGATGTTATTAGTGGTTTGTTTAATCATGTTGCATAGTCATAGTGGCTAGGTTTCTATTTCAAATGGATTGTTATGTGATATCCATGTTTTATATGCAATAATGTATTGGTTTAGTGGAATTTTGTTTGGATTTTAGAATTTGTCTTGTTTATTTATAGCTTTAAGGTTATTTGTAGGAATTGATACCACCTATATAATTTGTTCCTTTTCCTTATTTCTATTTATACTGGTAAGGTCCCTTTTCTCATTATTGAATTAAAAATAAAATAAAATAAAACAATCAATCTTTCGTACAATAATGCCCACATGTAATTCAGAACATCAAGAAGTAATCTAATCAATAAGTATTTTCTTGTTTGCAAAGGACACCACTAAATAATTGATCAAGAAGTGTTTATTAAAATGAAAAATTGATGATTATTAAAAGCTAATATGATAAAAAAATATTAATTTATAATAAACTATCAACAAATAAATAATCAACGTAATCTTTTTATAACAAAAAAAATTGGCCATATTAAAAACTTAACACTTAATTATCAATTATTTAAAAAAGTTTGTACCATTATCTCTTATACTTTTTTTTTCTGAAGTAAAAATGAATATAAAGTTGTAGATGACGAAAGGATTGTAATTTAATTGATGAGGATAATAGTTTGTATTGTCATCTAACAAAGTATATATTTTTAGAGACATTTAATACAAGGAACATTAGGTTTTAACTTGGGTGATTTTGACTTAATAGAGTTTTTTAATCATACCAAATAAGCAAATGAAATCCTAATATAGGTGTATGCTTATTCAAATTGTTATAATCAAATATTTAAATATAGAAATATTGATACCTATGTAATTGATAAGACCCAACAAAAAATAATTAGTCATAAACTTTCCAATCACATAATGGTCTTATCTTCTTTAAGATTTGAGGGGTAAATCTTCCATCAAAATACATGTAACTTGCACAATATCTCATCCTTATCACATTTGATCAAACATTACAAATTTTATATAAATCAGGAATTCTAAGAGAGGGGACCCAATTATTTAACTAATAGTTGGGAAGATACTTGTAAAGTAAAACACTATTAATTTTTAAAATTAATCTGAGTAAATTTTATTTTTATAATTAAAATAAAAATAAAAAATAGCTATTATATAAAGTCAAATCAAACAACTAATTAATAAAATGGAGATATATAAGTACATACCAAATATATCACCGAATCTTCAAATAATAGTCCACTTTGATTTTTTTAATTTAAAACGATCTAATTTAAATATTTTAAAAAAGATCTTTCACATAATTTCAATACCGAAAACGAAATTTATAATATACATAAATTATAATTTATTATTATTTTTTAAATAATTATATAACACATACATGATTATATAATTCATTGACTAACTACTTCCCCTAAACACTAGAAATTAATCACCACTATAGGCACATCCTTACCCTTTGCTACTTTATTATATACTTCTTTTTTGGCTAATATACTTATTTGTAGATGTTGTTGTGACCACATTGTCTACAGAGTCCATATGTGGATTGTAACCTTTACGTCACTAAAAAGTGAAATTTCAAGCCAAATTGGATTCATTTGAATATTTTTCTCTTTCTCTTAACCTATGAGAATGATAATGATGTGAAAGACAAATTGGAGTTCTTTTGCTTGGTGGAGGTCAATTTATAGTTTAACTTATTTTTTAAATAGAAGTAAATGAGAGATGCTTAAATGGTTAAATCATGGTTTGTATGCTCTTTTTTATTGTATTATGGATGTTTAGATCCCCTTTGATTCAATATTTATTTATGGAACGTTTTTGAAATATAGCTTCAAATATTTTAAGATCTTGAAAGTGGTATTATATATTTATTTAGTTTTTATAATGAGTCATTTAAGATTTAATATTTTTTTTCATTTTCAATTTTAACGTTTATCATCATATAATAAGACGAATAAATAAGAAGTATCATGTAAGAATACGAGTCTGTTGAACTGTCTTTAATAGCAATTTTATCAATAAGGTGATGGACACATGCGATCTACAACTAATACAATACTTTAATGAGGTGGGTAATACTATCAATAAAAGTCTACATAGACTTCAATCCTTGGAAGGGTAATTCAATAAGTTACAAATCTAATGGTTGACTTTTCTCAAAGTACAAGGAATAAAGACAACTCAAGAATTCCATCTTTGAAGAAATTCACCAATTAATTATAAAATCATGATTACTAGTAAATATATACTCCATTGACATGCATGTTTTTGACTAAATGGTTCAAAATAAATTCATATCAGGGATTCACGTAAATAATGATATTCTGAAGACTTCCTTCAAATACAAATAATATTAGATAAAATTCTTAATGATACAATGTATAATTAATCTTCTTAACTTTCTTATTATTTTAAACTACCGTTATATAAAACAAGATCTACAATTATTTTTAATTAATGAATTTTTATAAATAAATATTTCAATATCATCTAAATTTTTATAATCTTTATTAAAATAAAATTAATTTTATTTAATTTATTAAACTATTTAAATATTTTAATATAATTACCTAATAATATTAACACAACTTTTTGGAGATTTAATGCATGATAAGCTTCCATATTATTAGAGAGTTGTTAGTATAGCTAACCTCCTATCCACCCAAAATTGAAGAGTTCAATCCTAGTGTTTTTTAAATTCAAGTCAAACTTTAAGCTCAAATTTCACGTTAAACCTAACTTTGAATTATTATATTTGTTCAATTTGTTTGTAATAATAAAGTTTTCATTGATTTTTTCTTAGTTATGGTTTAATATCTTGGTCGATTGAAAATAAATTGTTTTTTTTTAATATATTTTTATAGTCAAATAAATAAAATAATAAAGTAGTTTATATAGATTTGAAGTATGTTTAATAGTATTTTTATTTCATATCGAATTTTATTAAATTTAATTATGTAAGTGTTTTACAATGATAGCGTGGGGTGGAGTGTAATATAGTAAATTGATCATTTTTCCGAATTCGATACATTGATGTAGTTAAATAGATGTCATTTATCACCAATCAATAAAAATTAAAAACAAAAATAATCAAATTATTAATCAATTTAATATATAAACAAATAAAGATAAAAACCAATTGATATCTATTGATGTATTTCAGATAAATATATTTAAGATATCTATCCCAGTTCATAATATTGTGCAAGATGATTTTTATCGCTTTTTAAAAAATAAAACATAACAATACATTAGAAATAAAAACTTGGTCATAATAAATTATTAAGTTTTTTAGAATGGAAACTCATTTTCCAATTTCCAAATAATATTTTACATATTAAAATGTACAATTGTTGTGAGTTGAAATTATGTAAACTATCACAACTAAGTTTGGTTGTGGCATATTCCAATAGATAAAATGAAGTACAAATCCTGAATGAATTTGATATAAAAGACACATCTCGATCATAAGTTCTAAATTAAAAAATAACCCATAAGAAAAAACATTATAAAACATGAAATTATGACATAATTCTTAACTTTATAGAATGTTGCTCTAAGAGCCTTTAATTCATTTTTAACCCTATCATTATATAATTATATCCATTTTCATCTAGATAAGAATACTTAAACTTATTTACCACTTGGATTTAGATTTATAATAAGATAATTTCAAAATTGTATAAATGATTTTGGTCACTATCATTACACTAAAATAGTCATAATCAAATTTTTTAAATATGTGAATTGAAATATCGATTTATATTCCCTTATTTAATAGCCTTTTGCTTTTTTATTAAATTCATTCACTTCAATTTAAAATAAATAAATTTTACAAAATTAAAATTAATAAAAATTTGGATTAAATTCTTATATAAATAAAATCAATGTTAACTTTTATGATTTATCATATCACTCAATATGTACCTTAAAATTGTAAGACAATAGATAAATAAATTATAATAATAACAAAATAGATTAAATAAAATTTAATAAATAATTCATGATCAAATAATAATCTCTATCTGTATATAAATGGGGAAAGGGGAAAAAGCAGTGAAACATGATATTTTCCTTTTTTTTTTTTTTTTTTTTCTTCTTGATGGTGTGACCACATTATCTACCTAATCCATATGTGGATTCCAACTTTTGCCTACCTAATCCATAGTTGACGCCTCTTTCTCACGTACCTAATCCATATTGGGAACATCATGAAAATGATGATGTTGTGGAATACCTAAAGTTGTTTTTTTGGTGGGGTCAATTTACACTTCCATTTATTTTCAAATGGAAGTACATCATATGTTTTGAAATACAAACTCGTAGTAGGGTTTGTAAGGTTGGTTCTATGAGCGAGGTAGATGTTCTAGAAATATAATTTGTAGCAGGGTTTGTCGTATTAGTTTTTGATCGAGGTAGATGTTCATATAATTACAAAAAATTATATATGTTTAATCGTATATTTTGAAAATTTTGTATCAATATTTGTAATAAATTTGAAAGGTTTTTTCATTAGAACCTTTTTATGTTTTAACACAAAAATATAGGTGGCACAATTTATGTCACAATTTCTAACACAAATCAACACATTTTCGTTGCGTCAACAATTTAATGGTAAGTTTGACATTTCAAGTGAAGATTTGAGTTTGTCTCATAACTAAAGTTAATTAGTGTTCTATTTTTTTTTTTATAAAATTGATGCTTACACCATAAATTGTATTACTGATTTTGTGTTAAGGTTTGTGTTAGAACACAATTTTTTACATTTACATTAAACTTTTCAATTTTCTGTCTCAAAATTTAAAACTTAAATATTTTATTTTTTAATTATAATTAAATATTTATATTATTTGATATTATGATAATTGTAAATTTTTATTATTTGTTGAAATTATATGATTAGGATGTCTGACTATTATTGCAATACTTAACAATTGACTATTATAATATGAAAAAATATCTAGATATTATAAAATAGTGGTAATTATCAAATGTAGTAGTTAAATAAAATATTAATATAACCAATGTCATCATTAATCATGAATATGATGTTAACAT
The DNA here is from genome assembly GCA_037957365.1 of Torreya grandis. Classification (NCBI taxonomy): domain Eukaryota; kingdom Viridiplantae; phylum Streptophyta; class Pinopsida; order Cupressales; family Taxaceae; genus Torreya; species Torreya grandis. The sequence goes on along the minus strand of JARHVA010001247.1, from coordinate 3,261,968 downwards.
CAATTTCACCATGAAAGAGTTGATATTAAAAAAATTCAACTAAGTAACGATTAACGTTTAGTCATCATGATCATGATCATCATTATTATCATTGACACCGTTTTTATATTATTTTTCTACATGATCGTCCTTGTCACAACTCGTTGGCTACAAAATACATACAATATCAAATATTGAGATCAATATCGAATTACGAATATAAAATATTAATTGAAATGTTATGTGTGTGTAAGAATCAAAATACCATTATAGTTAAGATGTAATTAAGTGTGCAAAAAATAATTTACATGAAGTTGGCAGTCAGAATTGAATGTTCCCTACAAAATTAAAAAAACTCAAATAAATAATTAATCAAGAACATAACATATTGTAACTAATTATATAATGTATATTAAGTAGTGCCTAATTTATAAATAAAACAGAGCATAACAAGAAACAATAATGAATTTGATAGACTTATGTCTAGTATCCAATACAAATACTTTGATTTCAACTTAAATGAGATAATGCATCACACAAATAAATTTAATCGCTGATGATATGTAGATGGGTCACATAAGTGAGTTATTTTTACACATCCCCACCCAGGTTCAAGACTCATTGGGTGTTTAAAGGCCAATTATGATTGTTGTGCTGAATTTGAGGCCAATTATGGCCATTTATACTAGATTCAAGTTTGCCTAATTATGTTGGATTTGAGGCCGGTTATGGCTATTTTCTAAGGACTCAAGCTCTTTTTTGTGTCCCATATGCATGTGACACTGTTTCATATTTCTAGTAAAAAATGTAAACTATAATAATAATTTAAAATTGAAGAAGAAAACACTCTAAAAACATTATAATATTAAGATACAAATTACTTACTTGAATGCATTCTTCTACATTGATGATATTTATTAGTGCTTACCAACATTCATTCAATGCCACATGTATGTGCCTGTATATGTAGACACTCCACTTTCATCACTTTTGTGTCAAAATTATAATCATAATGACTTTATTTAACAACACATAAATTAAGTCAAAAATCTCTAAAATGCTCAAATTCATCCACACACTTGACGTGCATATTCTGAAACACATTAGGGCATCTCAGATTGGGACAATACATTATTTCTAATCATTAGTTTCATCTAATTCATCTTGAATCAAATTGTGACTTTACAAGTGATGTTTTGGACTGATTAGCAGAACCCTTATTCGACTTTCAAAAATCACATCACTTTACATTAAGTAACCTTTGTTAATTAACCTAATCATCCTCTAATAAAATTTTTATAAATTTTTGAAATTACTTATTTTCTTATTTCATTAATTGAATTGTTTCTCCATTCACATGGCAAGTGAATTCAAATATCTACATCATGAAATCATCATAAAATCATCAACAAATATATGCATCATGACATCATTAATAAATATTTTCATCATGACATTATTAACAAATATATTCATCATGATATCATCATGACATTATCAACAAATATTTTTATCATGACATAGTCAACAAATATCTTCATCATGACATCATGTGGCAAGTGGATTCAAATTGAGCCAAAAAGTCAAGCTTTTCAAAATATCAACAAATATCAACATAAATACAAAATATCAACATAAATGTAATCCATGCCTAATTAATGCAAACTTTATCCCAAATATTAACTGCATTTACCATCCAAATTTGATTGAACCTTAACCACACATCTAGATTATTATCCAAAGGTTGAAATCATTCTAGAAAAATTATAAATAAAGGATCACTTTATACTCTTATCAATATTTCTTATGCAAATTTACTTTGTAAAAATCTAATAAAAGCTTCTCTCATTCCTTCATAGCTTGATCAAAACATGCATAGCTCAAGAGGAAGTGCTGCATGAATGACACCACAACATTGATGAAGAATCCAAGCTCTACAATATGGCCCAAAAAACATGTATAATGGAAAGCTAGAGACATCCAAAGAGGAAGGTAAAATCATGTTGTTTTGTCTTCGTTATGCATTGTTTATCTCTTCCTTGTCATTACCCAATATGAGGACATGCACTTCAATTTTAGGTTTATATGCATTCAATTTGAATTTCATTGCTAACAAGAAACTAACTTCCTCATAATCATGTGTTTACATATGACATGCTAGATGGGAACACACACCCCATAATATTTTTTAGAACATTCCATCATCCTCTAATTATGAAATTAGACCACTTTTGATCCTAATTTCCTTTTTTTAATTTTATATTTTACATCCTTTATATATTGGCATGAATGGATTACGTATCAATGGATTCACTTCCCATAATTGATGGTATCGACTTGTGTAATGGTGATATCAATCCTCTCCTATTTCTGTCTCTTTATGTTTTTTAGGAAACTGACAAGAGTGCACTACATATCAACATGAATGCACTATAGATCGATGAGAACACTTGGCTCTAAATAAAATATGAAATGGTGGGATTTCCTTGCTAAATGGTGGGATTGTTCTATGTGATTTTCCTATAAGTTAAAATTTCAGCTATTCAACTTCCTTTGCTTTCCAAAGACCACAATTACAAGCTTCAACTTATTTTTATACAAGCTACACTAGTAAAAAAAAGTGTTTTATATTCAAAAAAACAATTTCTAAACACTCATATTGGTGCAATTAAAAAGAACCAACATTTGTATTTGATGTTCTACAAAAATTACTTTCATTGCTTACATGTTTGCTTTTTTTTCTTGTGAATAATCTATTGTGTGTATGCTCTCCCCTTGCCCCCTTGAGAAAACTTGGTTGACAAAAAACACATAGATTATTATTGTCCATTTTATTTTTTTTGACTGCATGGGGTATATCTCATCTACTTCTTATGAGATCATAGGGAATGATAACTAAGGTTTCATCTCCTAGTGTATGTACTACCTCTATACATCTATCAGGAGATATAAATTTAGCTTAGTTATCACTAAAGACATAGTGAAATTCCCCATAAAGGGTTTTATGATAGCAAGGGATTTATCTCTAATGCTACACTATCAAACATAACCCTCATAGTCCTAGTTTTTGGTAGATTTTCATTAAGACATTTACAGTTGAAGTGGTCATGGAGGGGCTATAACCTCTTGTGAATTTCCCATTATTTATTCTTCTTTAATGGATTTTCAGCTCCACATACTACAAGTATATCAGGGACCATTTATAAAATTCATGTCATAATTTTATATTAAGATATTCAATCATAAATGACTTGTACTGTGAGGGAAACCAACCTACCCAAATATTTCACGACGTACTGCTTGAAGTGAAGAATAAGTGAAATAAATTTTTCACAGCTTCAAGTAAGGTAGTTATGTGGAATACACTTTGGTTTCACACCTGTTATTCCACTAAAGATAGGGCATGTTCTAAATGTGTGTTGTTAATTATTTATTATGTTATACTCATTTTGTGTGATGCACCTTATACATCAAACAAGTCAAAAATATCCTGAGTCCAAAACATTTTCATTTTAATTCATGTAATAAACCGTTACTCTACCCAATTTTTTGGTCATCTTTATTCCATTCTAAATGTTACATTGCCCATTTGGCATAATACATTGTCCCCATTGTGCCATTACACTATCCATTTCTAAGTAAATCTAAATTAGGTTCATTTGAATTAAAATCCCATTCTAATTCAATTTCAAATCAGGTTCATTTTGAACCGAAATCTAATTCTAATCCAAATTCAAATAGATTTAACTTTTAAAAGTCAAACAAATTCAACTTTCAAAATCCAAACAAAGTCAACTTTCAAAATTTAAACAAATTCAACTTTCAAAATTCAACTAAGGTCAAGTTTATCATCAAGTCAACTTCAAAAGTCAAAATTGGAATCAAAATCATAGGTTGGGTCCAAATCAAACTTTTTTTCCATATTTTAAGATCAATTCTAGTTAAGGGACATTCAAAAATTCAACGTTGACCTTTCAAACATTTGAACTACAACTTTTGGAAAATAATTCAAACCAAAATCATTATACTTGACATTTTACTTCAATAAGTTTAAATTAGACTTTCTACCTTGACCAAGAAATATTTTGAAAATACTTCAAGATACAACTTGACTTCAAAGCATTTCTCAAATCCAATATTCAACTTTGAATTAATCAGTAAAGAATTAAAAGTTTTCAAATCAAATCAATTCAAACCTCCTATCTTTACTCAATAACTCAAACATGCCTATATACATGCATAGCGGGGCTTCTTATAACCCCATTATAGATGATGAGTAGTCTTACTATCCACTTGGATATTTATAACACAATGAAATCACTATATACAAGGAGGAGTTACATCAACATGTATACGATGAGGTGCTAATTAGAATAGAATAAGGACATAGACATGTTTGAATAGAGGATATACCTCTCGATTCAAATTCCATTCACAAGCCCTTATATAAAATTTTATTGAATTATGGAATCATCAAACAAAAGAAAGGGAAAACTTGTAGATCTTGTTATATCTCAAATTTTCACCCTTGAGAGGGTGATTCAATCCCTCTCAACTTGAGCTATGTAGTGGGATTGATCCTAGGCCATGGGTGACGTTTAGTGGATCAAACCTCTAGGTTATAGGGCTAGCTCCCCTTGATGTATCAATTAGGCTCAACTATACAAATAACTTGAAAGGAAAAGGGAGAAGGATAACTTGAAAGCAAAATAACTAAGGGGGTGATACACAAAATCAGTTGATCACTACCAAATAGCTACATGTGCACTTATAGACAATGAAACTAACCTTAACATATAATACTCCTAATCTAAATCTCTCACATAAGCACTTCAATGTGGAGGTTGTGATAGATGCTTAGGCTAGGAAGACTAATCAAGAGGCAATATAATGAAACTTATGAGTATAAAATCTCACTCAACCCTCACACTTGACTTGAACACTTCACATGACCTATAAAAGAAGCTTTTAAATTGCATATATGTGTTAGAAAAGGACAACATGCCAAGGAAGCTAAGCTAATCACTTGACAAGATCAAATATTCATGCACACACACTAAATATAGTCATAGAAGGAGGTAAAACTAGTTGTATTTCGTTGATCTAAGGCATAAGGATAAAAATGGGTAGGGCTTCACCATGTCCAAGTGGAGGATGAATACAAAGCTAATCAAGACTACATTTATATAGAAATGAGAGTAGAAGAGAGAGAGGCATATAAGAAAGAGGTTGATAAGTGTCTATTACTCTTGGAAAGAGTTTTAATCAAGAATGGAGTTATGAAACAATATCATAATATCTCTAAGGATATTTTTTGCTTATTTGAAGATGCATTCTCTTCCAAATGGCATAAGAGTCTTCATATTTGCTTGACACCTTGATTTTCTTCTTCAAACTGCCCTCATCTTGGCTTGAAAAGTGATAAGTGGCACTCCTTGGTCATCAAGTAATCTTGAGTTGTATATTTATCTTACATTTGACACCTTTCATCTTATTAATAATCTTATATACTGATGTTACAATGATGATTACACATCCTTAGGTGTCTTGAAGTTCAATTGGTCTTACTATGCCTATCTTACCCAAATGACTCAAATATTGAATTTGTCTTCATGAATACAATTATTATCCATGAATTGTATCTCTCAGTCATAAAATACTTTAATCAACCCATTTGGATCCATAAAACACTCCCAAAGACTTTATTTTGCACCCAAAGCTTACACTTGTAGTCCTAAATACACACAAACCTCATTGTGTAGTACAATGTACAAATTATATTGAAAAAATAAGAATAGATTTGAGTACCCAGTATTATATTATAGCTCTATACCAAATTTCATGATCAGACAATGAGTGGAAGTACATTTATTTACCTATTTCTCTCTAATTAGGCCTTTAGGCCTAGAAAATGAGATTTTTCTCCTTACTTCTCCAACACATTTGAAACATAAATAAGTTTTTGATTAATTTTTAAGACCCCATGAACATGATCCATGCAAAAATTTGGCTTCTAAAACCTTGTGTAGGTGGGTAAACCAAGAAACGACCAAAGAACCTTGTCTTTCACAAGCCTTTTTTCACACTGCCTTCAACAATCAGACATATAAGGGCACTTTAAAGGTCATATGTATGGATTTTTAGACTTTAGGAGGTATAAAATACCTCAAACCACCTTCTCCAATAGTTTTCATCAATTTAGGAGGTCAAATACCCTATTTTGAGCCTAAATTCTTATAAAAACATAACATTTAATGCGTCCGTATAGGTGAAAGTACAAGAAAGTATCATAAAAAGAGTATTATTGGTGTGAGGAATGATGTAAAGGTGTTTTAAAGATAAATACAACTCATTTCAAGCACTTGGGAATCCCATTCTTTCCATTAGGTCACTTCTAGTCTTCTAGATAATGTGAAACATGCTTATCATCTTAACGATGATTCATAAAGCTTAGTGAATTAATTAAATAAAAAATAAAAAAATAGACAAGTTCCCATAACATACCCTAGGATCTTGGGCTCCCATGAAACTTATCCATACTATTTTGAGCTTGAGAAGGTGCTTCTTGGGATAGAAAATCTTCATTTGGTGAGCTTAAGAGAGAGAGAGAGAGATAGAGTGACTTGGAAATAACATATTGGAGTTTGGTTTTTATTTAAAACAAATAAAAGAGGTATGTAACACCCATATTGATATATTCCAATGGTGTACTTTTAAATTCTTCTCCACAGTCCTATTATAACCTCAATTAGCTCATGTTTAGGGTTTATGAGCATACTAGTGTAATTGACCTTAATGATTGTGTTTGGGCCATTTTATCTCTTAACCAATGAATTAGAGCATATGTAATCATATTATAATCTATTTTTTTTATCTAATTTAATATTTACACCTTAAAAATCTATTCACAACATGAAAATTTTGTCATCCTTATATGCAAGCTTGTGTAGGTTCATGAGTGTTTATTTAGGCTTGATAAGCCTAAAGGGTGGATTATACAGTCCCATAAGATTTAAAATGGATTTTTATAATTGAGTGAGTTTCCAATAGGTCCAATACCATCCCTATTATATTATCACATGCTCTTCATACCCCTTCAATTCCTCAAGTTGATTAGATTTGACCACTCTACTTGTAGGTGAATGAGACCATGTGACTGCAAGTTGAAGACAGGTTTCTTTTGTATCATTCTCTGATATATTTAAGACATTACTTAATATATTATGATTTAATATAATTTAATCCAATTCATACACAACTATTGCATCTTATCTTTTCACTATTCACACTAAAACATTATTGGTTGTAGGTGCGTATTGAGTTTCTTGATTGCACTTTTGGGATATAAACCCTTCAACAAAAAGCTTAACATCTTTTGATATTATAGAAAACTATTAGAGTGTCCCCAAACTAATTTTATATTCTTTATACCTGTATTTATTCACAAAGAACATACTTCTTCATCAGTTGACACACATGCCTGTGTTGTAGGTTTAGGCCTAGTAGGCTTAAACAAACCTCTCCATCTTTGGAACTTAATTCCATTTACCTTGAACATCACATGAATATTATGTTTCATATTTAAATGATATGTACGTTTTGTCTTCACTCTTTAGACTTCTTGACTTCACATGTCATTCACTCCTTCATGACTTCTCATGTCATTATCATCTTAATAGGCTTATAGGTTTGTAGTCTAGGTCTCTTCTTGAAAGCACCTTGATATCATGGAGTGATGTTGGCATGATGGATTTAATTATATGACATTTTAAAAATACATTAGGCATCTCTAAAGTATCACAAAGGTTACATTTTATTCATAAAGGCCAGGCCTGACCTATAGGTGACAGTTGGAGTTCATTGCATGGTGAGCTCTTGGAAAGGATGTTTTGAATGGGTTGTAACTCCTTTAGGGTCCCAATGGAGTCTCTATCTAATTTATGTATATTATGACCTGTGTGACTATTTGAAATCCATATTAAAATTCCATATCCATCCCATTTCTCATGAAAATGAGACCTACAAGTTTGCAGACTATAGGTCTGTATTTTCTTGCTCTAAGCCTTCCATAAGGGTTGTTCATGATCACTTATAATACTAAATATTTCACTTGGTATTGGAAATGTCAAATATATTTAGACAAGTCTTATTTACTGTGTTAAAACTTGCATTCATCAACACCCTTATTTAAAAAATTGTCATGAAATTATAACCCTACTTTTAGAAGCTTGCAATAAAAGAAGTTAATGAACTTGTGAGAGATTTGGATCATCTAATGTATAATTATGCTCATTAACTACAATTTGAGATGATGGAGGGATAATAGTGTTATGCATAATATCTAAAAACTGCTTGTACACCTTGAACCGCCTATAGAAACTTCAAAACTTCAAATACAAGCCCTACAACTTGTCTCACATGGAAGCTCTTCTTGATGCTTGGTTGTTCACATGTGTGAACCTAATGGAGGAGTGTGTTAAATGGTTATATATATTCATATATAAATTTAATAATTCTTAACATGATCCAATGAGCTCCAAATTTCATGAAAATTGTACAAAACTGAGCCTATGGGGTTTATGTGAGGTTTAAGACCACTTGTTGGTCTTAACGATTGTTCATAAAGATGGGGGCACCAATATGAGAACCAAGGCCATAAAAATAAATGAAATTATAACCCCTTCCTCTGACCACAAGCTCAGGTCATTAATCTCTCTCCTCTATCCATACTAAACATATGAAATTATCCTTTGCTAGTCTTCCAAGAGGTTGATGGAGTTTTTAATCAAAGTTTTGGAATTTTAGGACTTGTACAAGATGGATATTCATGGATATGACCTAGATAAGTTTAATATACACTTTTAATATGTTTTCACTTGAAAGTGGATCTTCTAAGTTTGTACAAGTGCATATAATTGCCTGCAAAAGAGTGATTCTCATTTGGGTGTTAAACCTACAAAACTGACATAATCTAGAATTCTTGACATGTATGAAAGTTAGATAACTACCTAAAAATATTTGACAAGTGTATTTTATGGATATTTGATCTTTTTTGGATTTGTCATGTGTTAAACTTGACTATATGCACTTTTCCCTTGTATGACACCTTACTTTAAACTTCACAAAAGAACCTTAACTTCTCCAAACAAATGTAAAATATTCATACAAGGTGGTCAAAGAATTATATGACTTTGAGAGACACTTTGAACCTATGACACATTTTGAATTATCCTCTTCATGTTCACTTTATGACTAGACTAACACAAGATAAATATGTTAGGGTGTGGAGCTAAAAGCTTTAACTGTTTGCAGACACGAAGAAGAGGATGCTGAAGAACCAAAAGAACCAGCGTCGATAGCATGACCGACGTCGGTCAGATGTAGTGCAGAAGGCAACTGGTGATGGCAGCTAGTCGGCCGACGTCGGCAGCACCAGGCAAGCAGGGACCGACGTCGGTCGCCTGTGTGTTCCAGAACTACTGTTGACGAATAGTCAGTTAAGTGAAGCGAGTGTTTGCATGTCAAATGACTAATTATAGTCACGAGCTATGTGTCTAATTATTTTAGTTATATTTCTATTTTTGTATGCATGGGATTCTATTTAAAGACCCATGAGGCATGTATTGTAATTATCAAGAAGGCAAGTAAAAAGCATTGAAGCAAGCAAGGTCAAGGAGATCAGCTGAAGCATTCAAGGAGGGATAATAACTCAGGCTATAGAGTTGTTGTGTTGAGCAAGAGAGAGAGGGAAGAAGGTCTTGAGGTGTGGCAAGCCTTTGAGGTGGAGGAAGAAGTGGTATCTTCCTTATTGTATTTTCTTCTAGTAATATCTAATACAAGAGTGTGTATTGTCTCTCAAATTCTTTGTTGTCTCAAGTTTCTAGTTACCTTATCATTCTGGTATAATTTTGTGTTTAATTGCTTATAAGAAAGTAATCAATTGTGCTTCCGTTGGATAAGGGGTCACCTAATAGTTGGTATCAGAGCTACGATTTGCAGGAAGCAGGTTATTTTTTGATTACAGGTCATTCACAGGGTTTTTTGATTGAGTGGGAGTTTAGCAATGGCAGAAGAAAGTAAGCTATGAATGGAGAAGTTTAACGGCAAGAATTATCAACACTGGAGGATGCAGATTGAGGATTATCTATATCAGAAGGATCTGTACTTACCGTTGGGTGGGGTTGGGTGGGGTTACATGCAAGCCCACAGATATGAAGGATGAAGAATGGATTTATCTTGATCGAAAGGCTCTTGGTTCCATAAGGTTGAGCCTTGCATCGTCTATGATTTTGAGCTTATCACAGTGCAAGACAACGAAAGAGTTGATAAAGTCCTTGGCAAATTTATACGAAAAGCCCTCGGCTTCTAATAAGGTATATCTTATGAAGCAGCTATTTAATTTGCAAATACAGGAAGGTGGATCAGTACATACTCATCTCAGTGATTTCCATGGTTTGGTAAACTAATTAGTTTCAGTCAATATTGTTTTTGATGATGAGGTAAAGGCTCTCTTGATTTTATGTTCTTTGCCTGAAAGTTGGGACAGTTTGGTTATGGCAGTAAGTAATTCTACATCTGCTTCTAAAATCTTAAAAGTTGATGATGTTGTGAGTGTGATCTTGAATGAGGAAATACGTAGGAAAAGCACAGGTGAATCATCAGGGAATACTCTAAGTGCAAAAAGCAGGGGAAGGCAAAGGGAGAAGGTTGAGCAAGGGAAATCAAGGTCGGGAAGGAGATTCGAATCCAAAGGTGTTACCTACTGGTTTTGTGGAAAGAAAAGACATACAAAGAAGGAGTGTTGGTTGAGAGATAAAGAGAATCAACATGCAGGTATTGAAGAAGCAAAGGATGCAAATATTGTGGTACAGGATGCTCTCATACTTTCTTTAGATAGTCAGGTAGGATCATGGATTTTAGATTCTGGTTCATCTTTTCATGCATCCTCAAACAGAGATTTGTTCCATGAGTATGAATAGGGAGACTTTGGAGTGCTTTATTTAGGGGATGGTACGCCTTGTCAGATAGTTGGCGAAGGGAAAGTGCAGCTGAGATTGTAGATTGACAACACATGGGTGTTGAAGGAGGTCATGCATGTCCTGATTCTGAAGCAGAGTTTGATTTCTGTAGGAAGGTTGGGTGACGAGAGATGCACAATAACCCTCACAATAGATTCTTAGAAGGTTACCAAGGGCACACTTGTTCTAGCAAGAGGTAAGAAAGTAGATACTCTTTATCTATCTACTTGTATTGCTGATTCTACTTCTAGTTTATCTACTTCAGCTGTAGATTCGAAGATGTGGCTTAATAGGCTTGGTCACATGAATAGGAAGGGAATGGATGTTCTTGATTGAAAAGGTATGTGTTCAGATTCAGAAAGCATAGATAGATTTCATTGTAGAAAAAGGAAATTTGATGCTTTTAACAGGAACAAAGAAGCCTTGGTGTTTACAGAGGAGATGAAGGACAGAGATCAGTCACAGGGGCTGAATAAATCTGAGCAGGGCAGTATGGACAGAGGTCTGATCCAAGATGAGCTCGTGGATGAAAAATTCATCACTTGTAGAAAAACACATGTACCGACGCTAGTGCTCCCATGGCACCGACATCGGCCAGACAGAAACTGACATCGATCATGTGCAGACTAGTAGGGTCGGTAGGTCAGGCAGGAGAAGTCTGACATCGGTCATTAGGACCAATGTCGGCGGGGGAGACAATGGCGTCGGCCAGGGAAATGACGTCGGCAGTCAGGGTCAGTGTAGGGAATCGACATCGATCGGGAGCAGACTGGGAGATGGCCGAGATCGGTCACTGGAACGGATGATGGATGGACAGCTAGCTGTTAAGGAGTCTCAAACACCCACATGGAGGTCAGAAAAGGTATGTGAACCTCATATTCGTTGTTCACCTTCTTTATATTGCTTATTGATAGTCAAGAACTAGGAAGATGGAAGAAGCAATGCAGGTAGAATCCAAAAATAGTGGGAGCTTGGCATGGATGAGGAGTGTGAGTCCTTGGAGAAGAACCAAACAGGTATTTGTTGGTAGAGTTGTCAGCTAGAAGAAAGCACTGGATAGAGGGATGGATTCCCATATTAGAGAAGAGAGTGGATGGACACGTGAGACAGAAGGCTATGGTATATGGTCTTGATTAGGCTGCAGACAATGGAGGTTTGACCATTGTATTTTATCTTTACCAGGTTGGATAATATTCGCTACATTATCCTGTTACTGTAATGTGTTACTTGTTGCACGGTTTCATATACAGGGAGTTTTCTGAGCTAAGGGTAGAGTTGGTTCAGAAGTATGTCATGAAGAATTTGGGAGAAACAAAATTATTTTGGCATAAGTGACAGGTATAGCATCACAGGTTTGCGTGGTGGTTGATCTTCAAGAGTGACTTTGAAGAGGGATACAGAGCCAAAGGAACAAAATAGATGGTGTACAGGTACAGGTATAGTAGCAGCTGTTTATCTCCAAGTGGGAGATTGTTATGGTGTGGAGCTAAAAGCTTCAACTATTTATAGACACGAAGAAGAGGATGATGAAGAACCAGAAGAACCGGCATCGACAGCATGACTGACGTCGGTCAGATGCAGTGCAGAATGCAATCGGCAACGGCAGCTAGTCGGCTGACATCGGCAGCACCAGGCAAGCAGGGACCGATGTCGGTCACCTGTGTGCTCCAGAATTGCTGTTGACAAACAGTTAGTTAAGTGAAGTGAGTGTTTGCATGTCAAATGACTAATTATAGTCACGAGCTGTGTGTCTAATTATTGTAGTTAGATTTCTATTTTTGTATGCATGGGATTCTATTTAAAGACCCATGAGGCATGTATTGTAATTATCAAGAAGGCAAGTAAAAAGCATTGAAGCAAGTAAGGTCAAGGAGATCTACAGGTGTAAGGTCAAGGAGATCAGCTGAAGCATTCAAGGAGGGATAATAACTCAGGCTATAGAGTTGTTGTGTTGAGCAAGAGAGAGAGGGAAGAAGGTCTTGAGGTGTGGCAAGCCTTTGAGGTGGAGGAAGAAGTGGCATCTTCCTTATTGTATTTTCTTCTAGTAATATCTAATTCAAGAGTGTGTATTGTCTCTCAAATTCTTTGCTGTCTCAAGTTTCTAGTTACCTTATCATTCTGGTATAATTTTGTGTTTAATTGCTTATAAGAAAGTAATCAATTGTGCTTTCGTTGGATAAGGGGTCACCTAACAGTTGGTATCAGAGCTACGGTTTACAAGAAGCAGGTTATTTTTTGATTACAGGTCATTCACAGGGTTTTTTGATTGAGTGGGAGTTTAGCAATGGCAGAAGAAAGTAAGCTATGAATGGAGAAGTTTAACGGCAAGAATTATCAACACTGGAGGATGCAGATTGAGGATTATCTGTATCAGAAGGATCTGTACTTACCATTGGGTGGGGTTGCATGCAAGCCCACAGATATGAAGGATGAAGAATGGATTTATCTTGATCGAAAGGCTCTCGGTTCCATAAGGTTGAGCCTTGCATCGTCTGTGATTTCCAACTTATCACAGTGCAAGACAACGAAAGAGTTGATAAAGTCCTTGGCAAATTTATATGAAAAGCCCTCGGCTTCTAATAAGGTATATCTTATGAAGCAGCTATTTACTTTGCAAATACAGGAAGGTGGATTGGTACATACTCATCTCAGTGATTTCCATGGTTTGGTAAACTAATTAGTTTCAGTCAATATTGTTTTTGATGATGAGGTAAAGGCTCTCTTGATTTTATGTTCTTTCCCTGAAAGTTGGGACAGTTTGGTTATGGCAGTAAGTAATTCTGCATCTGCTTCTAAAATCTTAAAAGTTGATGATGTTGTGAGTGTGATCTTGAATGAGGAAATACGTAGGAGAAGCACAAGTGAATCATCAGGGAATACTCTAAGTGCAAAAAGCAGGGGAAGGCAAAGGGAGAAGGTTGAGCAAGGGAAATCAAGGTCGGGAAGGAGATTCAAATCCAAAGGTGTTACCTGCTGGTTTTGTGGAAAGAAAGGACATACAAAGAAGGAGTGTTGGTTGAGAGATAAAGAGAATCAACATGCAGGTATTGAAGAAGCAAATGATGCAAATATTGTGGTACAAGATGCTCTCATACTTTCTTTAGATAGTCAGGTAGGATCATGGATTTTAGATTCTGGTTCATCTTTTCATGCATCCCCAAACAGAGATTTGTTCCAGGAGTATGAACAGGGAGACTTTGGAGTGCTTTATTTAGGGGATGGTACGCCTTGTCAGATAGTTGGCAAAGGGAAAGTGCAGCTGAGATTGTAGATTGACAACACATGGGTGTTGAAGGAGGTCATGCATGTCCTGATTCTGAAGCAGAGTTTGATTTCTGTAGGAAGGTTGGGTGATGAGGGATGCACAATAACCCTCACAATAGATTTTTGGAAGGTTACCAAGGGCACACTTGTTCTAGCAAGAGGTAAGAAAGTAGATACTCTTTATCTATCTACTTGTATTGCTGATTCTACTTCTGGTTTATCTACTTCAGCTATAGATTCAAAGATGTGGCTTAATAGGCTTGGTCACATGAATAGGAAGGGAATGGACGTTCTTGATTCAAAAGGTATGTGTTCAGATTCAGAAAGCATAGATAGATTTCATTGCAGAAAAAGGAAATTTGATGCTTTTAACAGGAATAAAGAAGCCTTGGTGTTTACGGAGGAGATGAAGGACAGAGATCAGTCACAGGGGCTGAATAAATCTGAGCAGGGCAGTATGGACAGAGGTTTAATCCAAGATGAGCTTGTGGATGAAAAATTCATCACTTGCAAAAAAACACATGTACCGACGCTGGTGCTCCCATGGCACCGACGTCAGCCAGACAGAAATTGACATCGATCATGTGCAGACTAGTAGGGTCGGTAGGTCGGGCAGGAGAAGTCTGACGTCGATCATTAGGACCGATGTCGGCGGGGGAGACACCGGCGTCGGCCAGGGAAATGACGTCGGCAGTCAGGGTCAGTGCAGGGAACCAACATCGGTCGGGAGCAGACTGGGAGATGGCCGAGATCGGTCACTGGAACGGATGATGGGTGGATAGCTAGCTGTTAAGGAGTCTCAAACACCCACATGGAGGTCAGAAAAGGTATGTGAACCTCATATTCATTGTTCACCTTCTTTATATTGCTTATTGATAGTCAAGAATTAGGAAGATGGAAGAAGCAATGCAGGTAGAATCCAAAAATAGTGGGAGCTTGGCATGGATGAGGAGTGTGAGTCCTTGGAGAAGAACCAAACAGGTATTTGTTGGTAGAGTTGTCAGCTGGAAGAAAGCAATGGATAGAGGGATGGATTCCCATATTAGAGAAGAGAGTGGATGGACACGTGAGACAGAAGGCTATGGTATATGGTCTTGATTAGGCTGCAGACAATGGAGGTTTGACCATTGTATTTTATCTTTACCAGGTTGGATAATATTCGCTACATTATCCTGTTACTGTATTGTGTTACTTGTTGCACGGTTTCATATACAGGGAGTTTTCTGAGCTAAGGGTAGAGTTGGTTCAGAAGTATGTCATGAAGAATTTGGGAGCAACAAAATTATTTTGGCATAAGTGACAGGTATAGCATCACAGGTTTGCGTGGTGGTTGATCTTCAAGAGTGACTTTGAAGAGGGATACAGAGCCAAAGGAACAAAATAGATGGTGTACAGGTACAGGTATAGTAGCAGCTGTTTATCTCCAAGTGGGAGATTGTTATGGTGTGGAGCTAAAAGCTTCAACTATTTATAGACACGAAGAAGAGGATGATGAAGAACCAGAAGAACCAGCATCGACAGCATGACTGACATCGGTCAGATGCAGTGCAGAATGCAATCGGCAACGGCAGCTAGTCGGCCGACATCGGCAGCACCAGGCAAGCAGGGACCGACGTCGGTCACCTGTGTGCTCCAGAATTGCTGTTGACAAACAGTTAGTTAAGTGAAGTGAGTGTTTGCATGTCAAATGACTAATTATAGTCACGAGCTGTGTGTCTAATTATTGTAGTTAGATTTCTATTTTTGTATGCATGGGATTCTATTTAAAGACCCATGAGGCATGTATTGTAATTATCAAGAAGGCAAGTAAAAAGCATTGAAGCAAGCAAGGTCAAGGAGATCTACAGGTGTAAGGTCAAGGAGATCAGCTGAAGCATTCAAGGAGGGATAATAACTCAGGCTATAGAGTTGTTGTGTTGAGCAAGAGAGAGAGGGAAGAAGGTCTTGAGGTGTGGCAAGCCTTTGAGGTGGAGGAAGAAGTGGCATCTTCCTTATTGTATTTTCTTCTAGTAATATCTAATACAAGAGTGTGTATTGTCTCTCAAATTCTTTGCTATCTCAAGTTTCTAGTTACCTAATCATTCTGGTATAATTTTGTGTTTAATTTCTTATAAGAAAGTAATCAATTGTGCTTCCGTTGGATAAGGGGTCACCTAACAAAATATAATATATTACCTTAATTTAAAAAAAAATAACCTTAACTTTTGATAATAAGACCTTAACAATACCATTTCAAGACCTTAAAAGACATAAAATTAATAAGAACAAGTTTTTTAAGACATGACGAGTAATTTTTTTTTGAACCTGGTTTATGATATCCAAAATTTGACTAACAGATCCTATCCAAAATAGACAACTCATTATTTTTAAATTATAATAGACTAGTCAAATTCTAGCCTCTTTAACTACCTTCCTAATTTATGCTTCTTTAAACAATCCTTTACATGTAGATAAATTTTTTCCCATTGAGAAACAATAAAAAGATTCATCAGTTAACCTTTCACCAATTAGGGATCCATTCACAACTACTAAATCAACCCCTCTTGTGGATCCATTGCTACAAGTATTAGTAATCCACCACAAGTATTTCCTAATCCACATCAAGTCCTTATTAGTTCCCAACCAATTTATTCTAGTTTGCAATAAACTCCTAATTTACAACTAATTTATTATAGTTTACCACAAGTTCCATTGAACTCCTATCCCATTGCTTCTAGTTTAGAACAAGTTCCTTTAAACTCATAACCTCTTCTAGTTCACAATAAGTTCCTTCAAGTTACCTATAAGTTTCTTTTAACGTCCATGAAATTCCTTCTAATTTACAACTTACTAAAAACCCTATACTACAACAAATCAAGATAAATATGCAAAAAAAGTTGAAAATGCTCCACTACGACAAGCTGTTATTTATCCTTAATAAATCCCTATTAACCCACAATCCATCCCTTGTAATCAACAACAATTCCCACTTTCCAATAGCAAGTCTCTATGCAATAGGATATTATTTATTCATAGTAACTTCCCCATATCGACAATAGATTCTTCCAACTCAAAAACATGTTGCTAACCCACTTCCCAACAATAATCAACAAGTACCCTGTCCATAATATAATATCACTTATTAGGTGAACAACCCTAATAATTTGGCCCAAAATGTACCCATTACAACATACTTAAATCCTAATCTACTCTTTTATCCAAATTAAGATGATGCCCCTTTAAACATTCAAAAAAATATGTTTCATTCATCCTAGAACACTTCACTCTCTAGGAATTTCAAGAGATAAAGGATGATGTTCTAGGACTCTAAACAAGAAATTAAGGCAAAAAGTACAAATTTGATGAAATATGCCCATACCCATTTGACACGAGTTTCCTTTAAGTACATTTTTCATCTCATTTTGAGGTGCCCAAATTATAAAAATACAAGGGAAAGGGTGATACTAGAGATCACCTGAATGAATTCTTTGTAGCATGTCAAAAATTAACCTATAACAACATTTATCTACTTCATTTGTTTCCACACAACTTGGGTGGATAAGTCTTGGAGTAGTTTCTGCACTTTCCAAAGAAATGTGTTAGCACCTTTGATTTCTTATTTATACATTTTGTAAAACACTTAAGTTATAACATAGAGCACGAGTTTACCATGTTTAACTTATACAATGCTAAACAACATGGTGGGGAAGTTTTTTTGATTAACTCCAATGATCAGAAGTTTGGATAGCCAGTTTCCACATAATTTTCTAGATAAACAACTAGTAAATATATTCAATTCCAATCTCAATTCAACGATGTCTCATAACTTGAGATTGTGTTGACACATTTTAAGAGATTATAGATAAAGGGGTGAAAATTGAAAAGGTACTTATAGACAAAGGCCTAGTCAAGATTATTATAATTAGGCACAAACTCAAACTCTAGTGCAAGCACATGCAAGTTATTTTCTCAATTTTTTTTTCAAGGGGAAAAATTGGTGACTTTGGATCAAAATTTTGAGAACTAAGTATTTACATTAGTCATCAACATAGGTACAAATTCCCTCTCCTATTATCAAGTGAAACTACCTTTATTGAAAGCCAAAAAGGGAAAAGCAAGGGAAAAACTATTCATAACTATTTACAACAAAAATATTTTCTATTGGGGGTTTCATAATTTTAACCAAAAAGTAAAAAAAGGAATTAGAAATGAAGATGAGAGGAATGATATAGAAGAGGGGGGAAATGATAAGTGAATGGAAGAATATGATTATTGTAACTAGTTAAATATATAATCTACCATGATAATCCCAAGAAAAATG
Organism: Torreya grandis; assembly: GCA_037957365.1. NCBI lineage: Eukaryota > Viridiplantae > Streptophyta > Pinopsida > Cupressales > Taxaceae > Torreya > Torreya grandis. The sequence goes on along the minus strand of JARHVA010001247.1, from coordinate 3,243,407 downwards.
AAAGACAACTCCGTGTAACTAAATACATAAACTTACCATAATAACCCAAGAAGGGGAAAACACTGTATTCATGGAAACCTCTCTAATTTAATGGGTGGTAAAGACATAATGCACTCTTAGGAGTACAAAACATACACTAAGATAATTATCTACTACTGGTAACAAAATGAAAGACAACTATCTCATATTTACCTATAAAAGATAATAAAAATATTGCTTAAACCCCACTAAGATTTCACATTCATAGAAATAACACAAAAATATTCTAAAAAACATATTTAATGTGAAATTATCATTTTCTAAAAATTTGGTAGTGATTATGAAAATAATTTAAAAGTAAATATACAGATATAGATGAATCATATGCAAATTTATAACTCACGAAGAAATCCTGAACACAAAGTCTACAAAATCTCCCTATTCTAATCTTTATTGAGTAAAAAATACAATCTTATCCTTCAAAAAAATTCTCAAGAGTCTCACTACCAAAATTCCCCTTTATAACAAGCCTAACACTCATATTTATAACATAGGAGGGTGGTTATAGATGGTGCAAAATCAAGTTTACAAAAATGCACTACTTAAATGGTGCAAAAAATGCTTTGGTGATTTGACACCACTTAAAATTTTTAAATCAAAATTGTATAATTTGAAAGATAGTGCATTTGCATGAATTACATTTGTGAGGTTGAACTTAAAAGATTTGCAACTGGAAATTGTAAAATACGATCCAACATTTACATGAAAAGACTAGAAGCATTTGACAAAACTTATTTATTTTCCATACAAGGACCATCATTTTAGATACTCGATACCATGATGATATTATTTGCAGTTGTTACTCAAATGTTCTCCACAAATGGATAGTCTAGATAATCAAGTCTAATGATCAGTTTCAATACATTTATACCAATTGTTATCACATAGTTGAAAGCATCAAGAAACCATGATGTATATAAAATCTGTGCATCAATAAACCCATGGAATCTTGCATATTCTTGAGGAATTTATAATCATCATGGAAAATTTTTATTACAATTTTTACATACAAAATAAACTCAAGAAAACTATATGATGCAATAATAGGTCATTAAAAATTGCACAATTATATAAAATCCACCCAAAACCACTCCAAATTGCCTTGAACACCACATTGAATGATGACGAAGAATTTTTTTAAGATTTTAAGCTCTTTGGAACATGTTGGGTTTTAAATGATCAAAATTCATGTAAAAGAGCTTTCAAAAGGCCACACAAGGTAAAATAGCTTTTAGAATTCTGCCACACATAGAAATCCACTTTTATTTTACCACCTCCTAAAGCTCAAAACCATGGATTTCATGGTCAAAACTACATCTGAACACCCCATGCCATGCTTATACAACCAAAACAACCTTTTAAACACTCAAACCCATGGGTTTTATTCATAAAACCACTTTAATTTTAAAATACCACAAATTTATTGGTGAAACCACCATCATTCTCCATTTACCATGAATTAGGGGGAAAAACAAAAATTAAAACATGAAACCAACATTTTCAAAAGGTAACACCATGTATTTTAAGACTTAAAACAACCCCTTATTTTAAAAAGGGAAATCCATGTGGTCAATACATGAAACATGCTTTTTCCAAAGGAAAATTACCACAAATGGAGTAAGGGGAAGTTTGAAGTGGGATGACAGGATATTATATAGGGTAGCATAGTTTGAGAAGGTAGTTGATGGAACACTGGTCAACTTGGCATTCTATCTCCATATGAATTATCTATCACTTCCAAGTAGTTCATTAAGGATGGAACCATTGTATCTAGTTTTTGCATAACTTGAAACTTGTAAAAGTACATGAAGAAATTTGTACAACTTTTAAAATTACAATGACCAATTTGCAAAAATTTCAAAAGTTCATGGAGAAATTTGAAAAAACATATTTGCATGACTTGAAAAAGTGCGTTGAGAAAATTGCACAACTTGAAATTTACAAAACCAAATTTGCACAAATTGCAAAAGTGCATTGGTGTTTTTGCATGACTTAAAATTTTAAAAAATAAATTTGCACGAATTGTAAAAGTGCATTCATGGTTTTGCATGACTTGAAACCTGCAACTATGATTTTCTCCTTGATTTTTGAAGTTCAAGATGAAGTTTTTATACCAAGTGTTTATAGTCAAAATTCATCTCTTAGATTTGGTCTCCATATTGGGACAAAAATCAAGAAATTTCAGAGATGTTTGATTTTACTTTAAATTTTCACTCTGGTGCTGATAAGATCAAATGAATTCATGACTTCTCTCTTCTCTCTATGATAGTACGCTTTCCATGATGACAAGAATCTTGTTGCACTAAAAGAGAAATTATCGATATATATTCAACACACTATTTTGAAGCTTTAAAAATAGTTAGATTTCATTATTCTACCCAAACCTTGTCCATTGGGCTAAGGATTTGATGTCCCATTTTGAAAAAAGTTTATTGTCCTTATCTTTAAAACACCTCTAATTTCCTGTATAAGCACAATTGGGGTTGTTGTCATGAAATTTAAAATTTCATGACAATAATTGACTTTAACTATGGGATCACATTTCTAAAGGGAATGCAGGAGAACTCCAGAATATTACATGACCAGTGCTTCATTATCGTAGATTTCTGAAGACTTCTATGTATCTCACATTTACATGTCCTAATCTAACCAACTAACAATGAGTTCACCTATCTTAATCGTATAATAAATGAACACACATTACTAGGTCAGATCTTCTACTTTGAAGATTTGCATATTTTGAGTTGACTAATTAATATCTAGTTTAACCATCTCAATAGTAAGAGAAATGAACATGCAATATCAGGCCAAATCACCTATTCTTGAAATTTTACTTGTTCATTACTTGTTCACTTGAAGAGATCCATGATAAAATTGTTTATTTTGTTGCTCAAGATACAAGCATCTATATCACCATTTTCATAACTACAACAACTCTTTTATGGATAAAATTTTAAATGTCTATTTTAGAAACTCACTTTACCAAAACACTCTAGAGCCCATTTTTGCACATCATCTAGGAACTGAAGAAGCTTTACACTAAAGAACTTACATGAGGATTTGAGATGTCTAACTGATTGGGATTCAGTGTGGGTATATATCATGGCTATGAACATTTGTAATAAGAATTACCAAAATAAAGAGAGTAAAGAACAATAGACAACCTATTATATTTATTGAAATCAACACACACAAAGCAGAACAAAATAGGAAAAGTAAACAAGCCAAAATAGGGAAAACAAAACTATTTACATGGAACAGAGGGAGATGAGAAGACTATATAAAACCGTTCACTAGATGGGAGAAGTACCTATCATTTTGAAACAATGGATTTGACCTTTGAACTCTAAACACATTTAGCGGTAGTGACCAAGCAAGGGGGAATAGGAACTTACAATTATCATTCACACAAAGATGATCATGAATGAACAACTCTATAATGTTTTCCTATTTTGAAATGAAATCATTATGAACTTTCCAATCTTCTGTGAGCACTCTTGAGTAATACTAAACTTTTTTAATGTCTTCTTGGTTAGTTTAAAATGCACATGTGTTAGAGACAGTATCTAAATTGGAGAGAAGTGTGTCGCATATCTATTTTTGATTTGGAATTACAATATAATTATCTTTTGGAATGAATTAAGTCTTGAAATTCTTTTCTAAATTGCTTCCCATGGTAGAAGTTGAAATATCCCAACAAAGAGAATACTAACAACTGGCTGAAACTGAATATTACTTAAGTCTAATTTTTATGAATGCATTGCTCAAAAATGAAGATCAGATTTACACATATTCAAAAATAATACATTTCTGAAGTACAACAGCACTTGAGAATATAAAATGACTAATTATGCAAATAAAAATAATACAAATATGGTCTCAAAAACTTGATTTTTCCACAAACTAAAAATAAACCCTGGATCTGTGTGGATCTGGTCGCTGTGTCAAAAACACAGAAGCCAACGTCGATTATACTGCCATCATCAGTCGATAGACTACCATCGTCGATCGATGTCGGTTGACCACTCTGTCGACGTCGGTCTTCAGTCGGCCGATGTCGGTCTCTTCACTACCCTGCGGCCTGCAACTGCGAACGACGCCCTTCTTCAATCTGTGATTTGGCTGGTATGCCCTAGTACTGATCTATGTAGATTTTGTACAGCAACGAAATACAGTATAACACAGCCTATATGCTGGACCCCTGATCTGAAGATCTATATTTTTCTAAATCAAAAACTAATGAAATAAATACCTGGAAACCTTTGTATTTTGTCCTTTCCAGCCACTGATTTATCGAAGCGAATGACTATTGAAACCCCAGATCTGATCAATAAGCTCAATATAAATTTCGTCATGAATCCACCCCTGAAAAGAGCTAGGTTTTCATCCAACTCTTCTCCAATCTGCTGAAGGTTTTCATCCTCAGAGATTTAGCCGAATTAGAGATTCAAGCTTCACAATAATGCATCAAAATTTTTAAGCAACAAAAGATATTAAAAATGCTTTGCCCTCAACTTATTTTAAAGGCTCCCAGGAATCTTCTAGAAGAAGCCAACTTATTTAATATTTTATTTCCATATTAATTAAAATTAATTAATTAAAGTCATCCTTTTGAAGTAATATTAATTTTTGGACAACTTAAATTAATTAAGTTACTTTATCATAATTTTGGGGACATTACATAAGTGAATTCATCATTGAATTAGTCATCATCATTATCTTTGTCAATTTCCTCTACCTTGATAGTTTCCATTTCACTTGAAATAAAAATTGGGCACCACTCATTTTGTTCTATCTCGATGTCTTCATTATCCTCAGCTTTGGCTTGCTTATGATTTTCAATCTCTGTGAGGTTGATTGCTTTGTATCTATGTTATGTGAATAACTCTTCTTTGGTAGAACCTGAAGAATCTTCATTTTGACTATCAAGTATTATATTCTAATACAAGAAATATATTTTACTTTATTGAAAACTGGTTACATAATATCTTCATCTTCAAAAGGTAAAATATCATATTCTACACCATTCCTCTTTTTTGTTTGTAATTCAAATTGTTTTTCTTCAAACAACTTATTTTTTCCTAGGATCGTGATATTTGAGAAATCATGTGAAATATGCAAATTTTTATTTTCTTTGCCAAGGGGGAAGCTAAATTATTTGTCTATTCTCTGATCAATCATTATTACTTCCAATTATTCACCTTCTTCCACAATTGTGAAACTGAAACAATCATATGTGATAGGAATCACTTTTTATTTCTCCTTGCTAGACTTCTAACATGTTTGATTGGGAACTTGCCTTTGAAGTCTATTTTTTGAATACCGTAGACTCTTGGTTGTATTAGGTTTCATAGTTTTATTCATCGACATTTACAATAGTTGTAACACCTTTTGAAACCTCTTTCTTTAACATTCCAAACATGATCAATTCATCTTCAATCTTAATATATTCTTGTTGTACAACTACAAATCATTTACCTTGTTTCTTATCAAGATGAATTTTATCTCTTGGTAAAGAGAAGCAATGAAGATGCAGAGTTGATTTTTGAGACTTGGTTGATTTATCTAAGGGATTAGTCTCAATAATTTATTGAAGTGTGATACAAACTCTCTCATATTCTCATCATCTTAATTTTGAATCTAAAATAAATTTAAAAATAATGCACACACATCCACAATTGATTTGAATCTATTCAGGAAGTTCTTCTTCAAGGAGTCCCAATTCATAATGCATTTATCTTCCAAATGCCAAAACCACTCAAAAATAGGTCCTATGAGAATCTCAACAAAAATCCTGACATCGACATCTTCATGCATAACTCCCAAGATGTTTCATGACACCATGAAGGCTAGGATATGGTTATCTACATCTTGACCATTTTATCCAAAAAACTTTGGAAATTTCTTCCTTGAGCCTAATGGTAACTCATTACACTAGACCAAAGCCAATGGACCAAAATGTTTTCCCCATGGGACACAAGGAACATCAGGGTTAGGGTGAACCAATGCCATTTATTCTATCATAAATATGTAGGAATTAGGTAATTCATCTCAATAGAGTCACCAACCTCCATTCTAGGGGAGGTTATTTGAAATGTCTAACAATTGTGTGCATAAATTACCTCGATCCCCAATAGAATTACCAAAAATTGTTGGTTCAAAAATTTGTCAGGGGGATAAATTGGTGAACTTGGGTCAACAGTGATGGAAATGAGTCCTTACATTAGTCATCAATGCAAGTATAAAGTCTGTCTTCTATTAGTAGGTAGAGCTACCTTTATTGGAAGTGAAAAATGGAAAATCAAGGGAAAAACTATTCACAGTTTTTTACAACAAAAATATTTTCTATTGAGAGTTTCATACTTAAAAATGAGTTAGAAAAGAAAATGAGAGGAATGGTAGACAATAGGGAGAAATTAGAAATGAAAGGATGAAAATGATTATTATAGCCAATTAAATACAAAATATACCATGATAATCCTAAAAAAAATGAAAGATAATTTAGGGTAACTAAATATAGAAACTTACGAGAATAGCCCAAGAAGGGGAAACCACTATATTCATGGAAACCTCTCTAATTAAATGGGTAGTAATGAAATAATGCACTCTTATGAGTAAAAAACATACATTGAGATAATTATCTAATACTATTAACAAAATGAAATACAACTATCTCATATTTACCTATAAAAGACAATTAAAATATTTCTTTAACCCCATCGAGATTTCACATTTATAGAAATAACACAAAATGATTCTAAAAAATATATGTAGTCTAAAATTTTCATTCTCTAACAATTTGGTAGTGATTATGAAAACAATTTGAAAGAAAAGATACATATATAGATGAATCATACTTAAAGTTATAACTCATAAAGAAATCTTGAACACAAAGTATGCAAAATCTTCATGTTCTAATCTTTATTGAGTATAAAATGCAATCTCATCCTTCAAAAAGTTTTTGTAGAGTCTCACTACCAAAATTCCCCTTTATAATGAGCCTAACACTCATATTTATAATGCAGGAAGGTGGTTATGGTGCATAACCATCTTTTTTGCATTATAGATGGTGCAAAAGTGAGTTTACAAAAATGCACTACTTAAGTAGTGCAAAAATGTTTTGGTGCTTTTACACCACTTGAATTGTGTAAATCACCATTTCATGATTCGAGACATAGTGAATTTGTATGAATTACATTTGTGAGGTTGTACTTACAAAATTTAAAACTGGAAATTGTAAAACAAGATCCAACATTTACATGAAAAGACTAGAAGCATTTGACAAAGCTTATTTATTTTCTCTTTTGTTGAGGACAATTTCAACTCTCTCTGATAACTACTTCTTTTTGCACTTCTAGATTGTTGGATTATTTAGCATACCATATAGGGGACAATCATTTGTAATATCTGATACCATGATGGTATTATTTGAAGTTATTTCTCAAACCTTCTCCACAAATGGACAATCTAGGTAATCAAGTCTTCCAATGCTTAGTTTTAGCACGTTTATACTAGTTGTAATCACATAGTTGAAAACGTCAAAAAACCAATATGTATATAAAACATGTTCATCAATAAACACATAAAATCCTACATATTCTTGAGGAATTTATAATCACTATGGCAGATTTTTGTTAAATTTTTACATACAAAATGAACTCAAGAAGATTGTATGATGCAATAATAGGTCGTTGAAAACTGCACAACAGTAGAAAATCCACCCCAAACCACTCTAAATTGCCTTGAACACCACATTAAATTATGACAAAGAATTTTTTAAAGATTTTGAGATCTTTGGAACATGACAGGGTTTGAATGACCAAAACGCATGTAAAAGAGCCATCAAAAGGATGCATAAGGTAAAATAGATTTTAGAATTCTACCACACATATAAAACCACTTTATTTTACCAAAACCTCCCTTATTCCATCTAAAACCACTCTTCTATTCAACATCACAAGTTTTCCTTCTCAAAACCACCTCCTAAAACTCAAAACCATGGATTTTATGATCAAAACCACCTTGTAAATCTCAAAACCATGGTTTTTATGGTTAAAACCGCATCTAAACACCCAATACCATGCTTGTACAGCCAAAATAACTTTTTAAATAATCAAACCCATGGTTTTTATTGATAAAACTACTTTATTTTCAAAATACCATGAATTGATTAGTGAAACCACCGTCATTCTCCATTTACCATGAATTGGGGAAAAAACACAAATCAAAAAGTGAAACCAACATTTTCAAAAGGTAATACCATGTATTTTAAGACTTAAAACAACCCCTTATTTTAAAAAGGGAAATCCATGTGGTCAATACATGAAATAAGCTTTTTCCAAAGGAAAATTACCACGAATGGGGTAAGGGGAGGTTTGAAGTGGGATGATGGGATTTTATTAAAAGGGTTTTTTCATGTTAGTAGGTTTTTTGAGGAAGATTTTACATGTGAAACAAACTTAGAAAAGCACTTAGGTTAACAAAGGACATTTTGCATACTAGCAAATTTTGAAAGATATTATACAAGGTGGTAAAGTTTGAGAAGGTTGTTGATGGAACACTAGTCAACTTGACATTCTATCTCGATCTAAATTATCTAACACTTTTAAGTAGTGTACAAAAGATAAAACCATTGTATATAGTTTTTGCACAATTTGAAACCTACAAAAGTGTGTTGAGAAATTCATACAACTTGTAAAAGTGTAATGACCAATTTGCATGACTTATAAAAGTGCATTGAGAAATTTGCACAACTTGAAATATGCAAAAAAAAATTTGCATGACTTGAAAAAGTGGGTTGAGAAAAATTTTCAACTTAAAATTTGCAAAAATAATTTTCCACTACTTGTAAAAGTGCATTGGTGTTTTTACATGACTTGAAATTTGCAAAAACAAATTTGCATGACTTGAAAAAGCACATTGGTGTTTTTGCATGACTTGAACCCTATAACTATGATTCTCTTGACTTTTGAAGTTTAAGATGAAGATTTTTTTACCAAGTGTTTATAGTCAAAATTCAACTCTCAGACTAGTCACCGTATTGGGATAAAAATCAATAACTTTTATAGAAGTTTGATTTTACCTTAAATTTTCACTTTGGTGCTGATAAGATTAAATGAATTCATGACTTCTCTCTTCTCTCTATCATAGTACACTTTCCATGATGACAAGAATATTGTTGTATCGAAAGATAAATTGTCAAGATATATTCAACACACTATTTGGAAGTTTGAAAGATAGTTAGTTTTCATTATTCTACCCAAGCCTTGTCCATTGGGCTACAGAGTCGATGTCCCATTATGTAACTTTTTTAATTTTCTTGTCTTTAAAACACCTCTCATTACCTATATGAGCTCAATTATTGGTGTTTTCATGAAATTAAAATTTTTACGATAAAAAAAATATATCTAATAATCTTAAAGTATTTAATAGAAACAAGGTTGCAGTAGGTAATAGAGTAACATAATTAAGACACGTGCAAATGCTGTAACCATTTCATATACAAAATACTCAACCTACACCATCTATTACATTGTAAATACCACTTCCAAGAAGTAATCAATATCAAAATAGATTCTTTAGTGGTCTTGGAGAGTTTATAGAGGCAATGTTCTAAAAATTAGTTACATATAACATGGCCATTTGGCCAAATATGAAACCTTTTCCAAAAGATGAACCAAATCCCACATGGTACAAAGGCAACAAATATTATGATTACCATCATGTCAATGGGCATGAAATTCATGGGTGCATGCAATTAAGACACTTCATTTAAGGTTTACTTGATTTTGATGACATCGAGTTGGATAACATTACTTCTAATTCTAATTAGAATATGGGTATTTACAAGGATCTATTTTTGAAACATAATTCCAATAATCAATGCCAACCCTATTTTTAGAATTAGGATCAAGGAAGTCATAATCAAGGTCATGATTATTAAGCTAATCAAATTATCTACCATGATGTCCCATATAACTTCAAAAATGTTGTAGGACATATTACTAATAACCATGTAGATACCATTAAAATTAATCCCCATCAACTTTCCAACACGCCTCAGAGTCTTAGTCCTTCTATTCTAGGATCTCCTCCTTCAAATCCTAGTGGCCTTTTTTTGATGTGAAATTTTTTTGTTTCACCTCGACATTTATGGGTAATTATTCTAGTTCTTCCATTACTTTATTATAATTTAAGTAATCCTATGCCAGTTCAAAATTACATTTTTGCAACAAGACATCCAAAACTTATGATCTGATTCAAAACACCTTCAAAGGTCAAGCCATCTTATTCCACAAAAAATCAATATGATAATGTGGATAAATTAAATAGAACAATGATAACAATTTCTATTCTAGATCTCTTACATACGTTTGAAGTCCACAAAAAAATATTGTATGACTTTCTATGCCAACCCAAATTTCCAAATGACATTGAGCCTACCATATTTTAAGCACTTGTGGAGTGTTTATCCCCAGTTCAACAACTTATGTTAGACCAAAGTGACATGTCATCTCTTGGTCCCTTACATAATAACCATCTTCATATTAAAGCCATTTGTTTCCACCACAAGACTAAGTGGGTTCTCATAGACAATGGTTTAGGCCTAAATATAGCCTCATTGAATTTGATAAAACATTTGGGGTATACTTCAGTAGATTTATAGCCAAAAATCATTACTATCAAAACATATTATAATGCAAAAAGAGAATCACAAGGCACTATTTCCTTACCTATCTTTATTGGTCCTATCACCCATAACATGTTTTGCCATGTCATAAATATTGAACTACGTTAAAATTTGATTCTTGGATGCCCTTGGATCTATGAAGTATGCATAGACCCTTAAACATTGCACCAATTATTAAAATATCCATATTATGGAATGGAGGTTACTATTCTTTTTGATTTACATTAATACTAATATTGAAATCATTTGGAAGATGAGTATGGTTAATAAAATTATTATCCTAGTACTAAGCATACATATAAAAATGATAGGAGTAAAGCTCCCGAGTCTCCCAAGTCTAATTACATTGACCCAAGTAACCTTACATCCACTTCTACTACCACACATTCCCATGTTTCTTTCTACTTTACTATTTAATATAAGGGTCTTGGTACATATAACATCAAGGATGCATTCCACATTGCCAAATTTACAAAATCTCCCAAATCCCATGGTAGGCTCAAGATGGAATGACATCAAAGAATGATTTTTGACCCAAGGGACCACCTTTATTTTTTAGAAACAATTCACTAACTCCAAAATATACCAATAACTTTGATTATTGTTGGCTAAACAATGATGATGATGTCTCTTCTTGTTATTAGAGTGCTAAATAGCCCATTCCTAATTAGATCATGGAACATCACACCTATAAATAAAAGGGATTGGGGCCAAAATAACAAGGTATTCTTGAGCCAATGTCACAAACTAAACACAAAGGTACTAAAGGCATTAGATACAAACCACTCAAGGGTAACCCATCAAATTTTGAGAGTGACACACCTTTAGTGTTTAATGAAGATCATCCCAATAGTGATGCTGAGTCCTATTATAGTATATATAATGAGTTTGTTGATAATAATCTATTTGATACCAATATCATTCTTGCTATCACATCCTCTTCTAATTTCTATTTCCTCTTCATTAATTTGAACTAAGTAATTAGGATCAACAAGATCATATTATATCATTGGATGAATTTAAAAATGAAGAAGTACTTTTAGAGTTCCTAGGCCTTAGAGACAATCTACCAATTGGAGACCACAAGAAAGTATGTTAGATCACATTGGACCTTGTAGACTAATTTGGAGAATATGTGAACTTCCTTGGTCAAAATAAAAAATAAAATCAAGCATTGAGGTCCATTAGTGAAAACTTATCTGAGGCACTTTTCAACCATGGGAAAAAAAAGAAAAAGACAAATCCCTTGGTGAAAACTTATTTTATGGACCACTAGATTATCATCCAAAATTTGAAATCATTCTAAAAATTCTATAAATAGAATTATCACCTTTTACTCTAATCAATATTTTTTGTGAAAATTTAATCTGCCCAAATCTAACAAAATCTTTAACCATTCCTTCATAGTTTGATCAAAACATGCATAGTGCAAGGGGAAGTGACACAAGAATGATGCCACGACATTGATGAAGACTCTAAGATCTACAATCCATGACAAAAAAAATGTATTCCAATAAGCTAGAGATGTCCAAAGAGGAAAATAAAATCATGGTGATTTGTCTTCTTTATGAAATATTTAAAGCTTCATTATCTTTTCCCAATATGAGGACATGTGCTTGCATTTTAGGTTTTTATGCATACGATTTCAATTTCATAACTAAAAAGAAACTAACTTCATCGTAATAATATGTTTATAATATATCTTATCATCTTTAAAGGTTATTCATTGGACATAATAAAAAATTACATTCTTATAAATATTAGAAGTAAACAAGAAATATTAAACTTCGAAGAAATAATTACTAATGCACTACTAAATTTCACTAGAGTGGCATTGCAAATTGGGTTGGGTTAGCATTGCCCATTCATTTCTATTTTTTTTAATATTTTATTTTTTAACAACATAAAATTGATGCACTATAGTGGCATAAACCCAACACAAGTTTCATTGGATTTGTGCCAAAAATAACCCTAAAGTGAAAAAATATAAGTGGGAGGGCATATTGGCCCTCCCAATTCATTTTATTTTCAACCTTTAGAGAAACATAGGATAAAGGGGCATTATACCTATAAAAAAGGAAAACATATCTTGAGATAGAAGAGAAAGAGAAAACCTACCTTGAGAAAAAGAGAGAGGAGAAAAAAAATTAAGAAGGAAAAAAAAGGGACATGAAGATATTTGTCTATCAACAAAGTTTTGTTAGAAAATTAAGGGAAAAGGAAATGAGTAGAGGTCAACAAAGAATAGCTCCAATTTTAGAAGAAGAAGAAGAAAATGTGACACCCTTACAAGATCAAAGATTAAAACCATGTAGTTTTTTTAATTTTATAAGTGAATTTAATTTATGTGTATGTAATTCCTACAAAAAGTCTTAGGGAAAATACGTAGAAAAAACATATAAAAAACCTAATAAAAATCATGAAATAAACTTACAAAATATTAGGAAAAAAATTATGGTAAAAATGTGAAAACAAAATCTTAGGAAAAAATATAAATTATCTTGACAAACCTTTGATGAAAGCCCTAAAACCCCTATACATGCCCTTGATAGTCATCTCACTCTCATATCTTTTCCCAATTTAGCTTTCTTCTATTTTTTTGGGTAGGTTACATGAAAATTGTTTGATGAAATTCCAAATTTGATTCCCTCTCTCTTATTTTCTAAGTTGCATGCAAATTATTTGATGAGATTCCCAATTACATCTTAGTATGATTTTACACTAATTTTTAGCCTTCCTATTTTTATTTAAAATATAATTTACAATCAAACAAAAAAATCGTTTCAAAGATAATAAAATGAAAATTTGACTATGTAATTAGGATGAAAACAATACTTAGCAACTAGGTTTAATTTTTTATTTTTTACAAAATTGAATGAATACTTTAAATATTAGGCATGGTACATTGGATACTAGGCCATCTCATAGAAAATATAATAAGGAGGGTGTTGTATAGTGTGGGTTGTGGTGAGTCTAAAATTTGGTAAGCTTCACAACATGATATTGATGAGTATTACCACACCCTTCAGGAAGCTCGACAATCTTACCATTGGTACAATAATTTATAAATTTTCATTTTAATTAAATTTTTATACCATTTTGATTTTTAATTCCATTTTGATTTGGTGTTGATGGAAAGGTGGAGTGTGAGATAGGGAAGGCATAAAGATAATTCAACATCTTTCCTTTTCTAAAAATGACTTTACATAAAGGTGGCACAATCAGAGTTATGGGTCCTGTGAAGGGATGCCTTAACTTTTCATCCCTCAAAGTTACTCATAGCGAAACTTGACATAAAAGTGATTTTATTAATTAGAATTAATTGTGTTATAAAGATATTATGAGCTTCACATCTATTACAATGGATCTCTATGGCTCTTAGAATCTGTCCTTAGATTTATATCTCCATTCCTCACTATGGCCTCCTTAGATTTCCATCCACTCAAGGTAACATGTCTAATCTTACTACCATGTTTTATTTCTTTCATGGGATAAATTTAATAGAGTATCATCCTTAACTTATAAGTTTTACAAAGGTTTGATTTGAGCCTATATTTATATCCATCCATACCTAATTACTTACCTAATCTTTCACATAATTTGATAATAGTTGTAATTAATGGGTTCATGAGTAGATATGTAGGCTCTATGCAATATTTAAGGCTATCTTAGAAGTACCTTACCATTTTATGGACCTCGATCCATGCATGTATAATAGATGTAAAATTATATCCATGATAGTAGATATTTTTTACCATCTTTTTTTGTTGTTTTTTCACCTATTGCACTAGTCTAGTCTAAGGAAAAGCCAAGTGTCACTCCTTATAACTAAATATTCATCCAAATGTCTTCCATTTCCTTAAGTCGTAAGCTATATATATTATGTGCCTAAGTTTTTGTGCTCCCATGCCTTTGATTCTCCTCCCCATGTACTATCTCAAAATTGATGGGGTCCATTAGAGATCCTTCATTGAAGTTATCTTATTCTTCGTGCTCTTTGCATGCTTCTCAGTTATACTAAACACTATTTTACCCTTTGTACCTTGATAACATAAATATGATCTTATTTAATCTCCTTGTGAAATGCATATTTAATGCAATCTTCTTTCACCTCTTCCTCAAACCTTAAAATCTTGATCTCTTCATGTGTCATCATGCAAGCCCTTACTACCATAAATTTTTTTATGATGCCTAACGTTTTTATGTGATCTATAATTTATTTACTTATGTCATTTGAATTTTCAAGGATAAAAAATTGTAACTCCCATTTTATTCTCCACCTCCTTGTGTAAATTGAGTACATCTTTTCCATGGAAGTGAACTCTTGCATTGTGTAGAACAGTCTCTCAAAATCTTTCACTGTGTAACTATGTACTAGTTTTTTTATTTCTCCAATTGAATAACTCTATTTTTTGGTGATGTAAGATTGCCAATTCACTTAGGATGCTAATGAATCAAACTCTTGGGTAATTAAAATGTAATATCCTACTTACAAATAGGGTTCAAGTGGTATAACCACCCTTTTTTTAGATGCCTAAACCATGGTGTTCCCCTCAACTTGAGATGGAACCTAAATAACCTCACTCGATTCTTCCTTTTATTCCAAAACCTCCTTAGTCTATAAGTTGTCCTCCTCATCCATGTGTTTTCAACACTTTTTTTATGCATGTCAAATTAACTTACCCTTGAAAACTCCCTACTACTACACTCTCTTCTCATGGTTCTTTGTCCACCTTCACCTCATGGTTGTCTATTCCAACCTTCGTATTCTATGGGTTTGTGCCCACCTTCATATCCTATGATTTTTTCCCACCTTATTCTCATGTGGGTATGTTCCCAACTTCATCTCATGTGGGTCTAAACCACCTTCATCTCTTTTGGGTATGAATCCACCTTATTCTTTCCACCTACACCAAAATCTCTTTGTACCATTTGCTTCCTTTTTTTTGTGTGCCTTCCAATTTTATTTTATTAAGCACACCTTTTTTTGATCATCTACAATAAGTAGACATGATTGTGCACTATTCTATCTATCTCTCATGGGGTATGTTTGTGAATTTATTTTGATACCCTCATATCATTTTATCTCCTCTTGATTGATGCCATTTATATCATGCAGTTATTCATGGGATCCATTGAATCCCATCCTCTCTTCTCCTTCTATTATTGTGCCTTATAATCCATGCATTTGGACTGGTATAACTTTCAATTGTGATCCCTTGTAAAATTTAGGTTGATGGTCTCATGTATGATTCTTGATTGACACTGCCTTCCTTTCCCTTTATGCAGTTAAAATTGTGCCCTCTAGATCATCTTCAGGGTAATTCTTCTGCTTGTCCTTTACTGGCCTTCCCTACTTTTACATAATAAATATTAAACCTTACTTATTAACTTCACTATGATATTATCCAAATCCTTATACATCTCCTCTATATTGTGTGTAAGTAAGGCTAAACTTTTTTTTATACATGCTGCCTATCTTTTTCATGTTGCACATCTTTATGCCTTCTTATTCTAGAGGCACTACTATAATATTTATGCATTCTCCTATGAGACTTTGTGTGCGCTTCACCAAAAATATATCCTCCAAGTGAGTGATCCTTTTGGCATAAAACCTACCTTTTTCATTTTTATTGGTCTCTTTAAGCCCTCCTCTTCTTTTCTCTTTGTTCTTCCTTTCTTGACATGATGCTCTATTACCTTCAGGACAAATAGAACTTTACAGTATGTCTTAACCTCATAGCCCTTAAAGTTGTTCACAATATAACTTTACATAAAAATGGTTATATTCATTATATTTAAGGGTGTTAAAAAGATATTATGAGCTTAAAAACTATCAAAATTGATCTCTATCATATTTAGAACTAGTCTCTAAATCTAGATCTTCATTCATCACTATGGCATCCTTAGACTACCATTCACTCAAAGTAATACGCCTTATCTTCCTACCACATTTAATTCCCTTCATGGGATTACTCTAATAAAGTTTCCTCCTCTATTTATGAGTGTTATAAAGTCTCAGTCTAAAAATAAATTTATATCCATTTGTGCCTAATTATGTAGCTGATATTTCATGAAGTCAACTAAAAACTATAATTAATGTGTTATTGAGTATGTCTATAGGATCTATGTAATATAAATGTCTACCATAGAAGTAACTTTCCATTTTATAGACCTCAAGCCACACATGTATGAAAATTTTCAAATAATTTCCATGCTAGTAGATATCATTAGTCATCCTTCTCTTTTATCATGTCACCTACAATGCTAGCCTAGTCTAAAGAAAGGTCAAGTGTTAGTCCTTTCAACTTACTATTTATCCATTTTTATTCCATTTCTTTGGGTCCTATGCTAGATATTATATTCCAAATTTTTGTACCTATATGCCTTATAGTCTCCTCCCCACATGTTATCATTGTAATTGACAAGGTATTTTAGTGCTCTTTTATATCTTTCTCTTCACACTCTTTGTGCACTTCTTAGCTCTATTACACATTGATTTATACTTTGCATGCTATTCACACAAGTATGATATTATTAACTTGCCTTGTGTAGTGAATCTTAAGTGAAGGCTTGTGCCTCATCCTCAATCCTTTAAATCTTGATCTCTTCATGTGTTTTCATGCAATCCCTTACTTCTACATATTTTATTTTAGTCAATAATGCTCTTATATGATCTAAAATTTATCTACGTGCATTTTTTACCTTGATAATTCCAAAAACTTGTAACTCCTCTTTTAATAACTAAATCCTTGTGAAACAAACTTATCTTAATTCCATCAAGTGGAATATTGTACTATATAGAATTATCTCTTGAAATGTTGTGTTACACACATGTGCAATCCTAGTTGGTTTATTACTTTGACTAATTGACTTTGGTTTTAGGAGATGTGAGATTGCCAACTCACCTGGGATATTCCTACATCAAATTTGATATGTAATTAAAATGTAATATCCCAATTACAAGTAGGTTTTGAGTGGTAGAACCACCATTTTGGTTGGCTGCATAGACCATGATATTCACCTACACCTGATATGGAACCTAAGCAAACTCACTTGGTATTTAATTTTATACTAGACCCTCCTTGGGTCATAAGTTGTCCTATTTCAAAAACAATCAACACTTCTATGCACATCACATGAACTTCGTCTTGAGCACTCCTTATTACTCCACTCTCTTCTCATGGGTTTGCACCTACATTCATCTCATGTGGGTTTATTCCCACCTTCATCTTCAATGGGTTTGGACCCACATTCATCTCTTATGGGTTTGTGCCCACATTTTTCTATCCACCTCTGCCAAAATGTATTTGTAAAATTTGATTCCTTTTTCTTTTGCACATTTCATTTTTCTTTTATTAAGTACAAATTATTCCTTTAGTTGTCCACAAAAGTATAAATTATTTCATGATATTATTCCATCTACCTCTCATGGATTATTTTTGTATGGGTCTTCCATGTACCTCACATTATTTTCTTCTTATTGCTTGATTAACTTTATAGTGTGCAAGTCTTCATGGGATACATTGACTCCATGCACTTGGATCAATTTGGATCAATATTCGTTTTTAGTTGTGTTCTGTTTTCAAATTCAAATTGATGGTCTCCTACCTAATCCTCAATTATAAGTGACTTGTTTTCCTTCTAAAAAATCAAAAATTTTCCCTCTAGATCATCTTCAGGATGATGCTCCTTCTCTTCCTCTAATGGCCTTCTTGACTCTTGCACGATAAATATTGTGCCCTCCTTATCAACTCTGCATTTATATTAGCTAACTCCTAGCAAATTCTCTCTATTTTGTGCAAGTAAGGTTGCACCTTTTTCATCTACAAGCTGAATATCTCCTTCTCATTATGCATCTTCACACCTTCTTCTTCTATGGGCACTGCTATAGTATTTGTGTATTTTCCTATGAAACTCTATGTGTACTTCAATGCAATATTTACAATGAGTGAGTCCTCCCATCCATGACAAACTTAGCTTTTTAGATTTTGACTAGTCTCTCCCAACCTTCCTCTATTTATCTTTTTTGCCTTCCATTCCTATCATGATGATCCATTATGTCAGGGATATCTTTGGTTGTGCCGTAAGTTGATACCTCTTCATCTTCTTCCTTGTGGGATTCAAGCAAGTGTCTCACTTGTATTGAATTTATATATTTTGGACCTATATATTTTTACCTCTCAAAGGGTACATTTATTTTTCTAGTACCTATTTCAGCTATGCACTTTGAGTGTATGTGACTCACCTTTGCTTAT
Source organism: Torreya grandis (assembly GCA_037957365.1). NCBI lineage: Eukaryota > Viridiplantae > Streptophyta > Pinopsida > Cupressales > Taxaceae > Torreya > Torreya grandis. Next base: position 3,224,420 of record JARHVA010001247.1, on the reverse strand, counting down.
GTTGAATTTAACAACTCCTAGTTGTGCTCTTGGAAACTTTACCTCTTTCTAAAAAATCTCCATGTGATTCTTCCTATCATACCTCCTCTATGGAAGTTTCTTCTTTTGATGAGGATTCTTCTAAATCCTTATTTTCATTAGTCTCTATGACTCTCATGTCACTTATATCCATGCAAGGATTTATTTTCCCTTTGGTGCATTCTCCATAATATGCACATGAACATTTATTCTCTCTTCAAGTTTCTTCTTCTTCATCCCTATCATAATGTAGGTTACTTATACACATTTCACATCCTTATACACTTTTACTAGCTATTTTAGAATGGTATAAATATTTCCTTTAATCATTGTGCTTTTTTGTTGTCCTTTTTATTCTTAGTTTCTACTTGCACCCTTTCATTATGCAAGCTTAACATAAATTACTTCATTTATTAGTGTTGGCTCATACTCTTCCACCTTTTCATGAGGCTTTTCCATCATCTCACAAGGCTCTTCTTAGCCTCCATGTTTATCTCATGTTGGCTCCTCCCATGCACCTCATTTCACCGCAGTAATATCTTCCTCACTCCAATAGATAGGTTTCATAAGTTCTCTCTTGATTCATTCGATATTTCTCCACCATTTGATATGGCCTTTATGAATCACTACTTAGTTCAATAGTTTGGAAACCATCTATTCCCAAATATTCACCCTATTTCAATCTCCTTATCTTTCAAATATCTTTCTAGCCTTTCACAATGTTACTACATAAAATTTTATTCACACACTCAACCTTCATTGAGTCCCTTACATTTTTTAGGTAAAATGACACTTGACATCTAAGACCAACTAAATTATTTCCTCAATGTCTTTTCCACCAGATAACTTTTTGCATTAACTTTTGGGTAATTCTCTATGCATTTCCAATCTTTGAGGGTTATCTTCTTCTATGGGATTGTCTAAGTTTTTATATAATATATTTCCTCCCAACATATTTTATCTCTACCCATGACATCCTATCCCATAACACTTAAAACATGAAGGATACATCTCTCATATTTTTTGAGATATATGATTCCAATTCACACCTTGTCTTGGTTTCTAAATGATCCTTATCTTGTGCTATTCATTATATACCCATTCTCACTTAATGGAGAATAATTCACACCTTCTACCCAACACCCTAGTTAGAATATGCTTCTACACCTGAATACCTCATGATCAACGATCTATCAACATATTTAACTCACACTTGTGGATTACCACATGTTCAATGATATGTCCATGTTTATTATCCACCCTAATTTGATTTATTACCAACCTCATAATCATAATGATACCCATTATTGTGCTCTCCATCACAATCCTACACAAGTGATCTACACTTAAGAAACATTGCCATAAAGTTTTTTTCATATTTTTACATAGATAATTATTTATAAGTGTGTGTTACTTATTGCCATTTATCTCTACCATTATTATCATAATGGATAAATATTTAATTATATCTTCCTCACATTTTAAAATATGCTAGCCTTCTCTTTTTCTTCTTATGTTACCATTTGTTTTCTACCCACCTCACAATGGAGTATAATATCTTACTATCTATCTCATGTTTGATGATCTGTTAGCCTTATCTACGTTGTCTCACCTATAACTCATGGGTTATTTTCATCCTCAATTTCTTCAAGGTTTATGACCTTGATTTGATACCAAAAATTGGTGCAATCAAGGTTAGGCATCCTAGTGAAGGGATGCCTTAACCTCACATCCCTCAAAATTTCTAAAAATGGAACTTGCCATAAAATTAATATTATTCATTAGACTTAATGGTGTTACAAATATATTTTGAGATTCAAATATATTAAAAAGGATCTCTATGGCTCTTATAACTAGAGACTTAGATCTAGATATACATTCCTCACTATGGCATCCTTATATTGTCATCTTGTCAAGGCAACATGCCTTATATTCCTTCTAAGTTTTCTTCACTTTGTAGGATTACTTAAATAGAGTTTGATCCTTAGATTCAAATATTTAAAAAGGCTTGGTATAAACTCATATTTATAGCCATTTGTGCCCAATTTTTTAGTTGATATTTCATGCAATCAGTGATAAACATAATTAATGGGTTCTTGAGAAGATTTGTAGGATCTAAGCAATCTACAAGCCCACCTTAGAATTATGATACCATTTTACAGACCTTGATCCACACACATCTAATATATATATATATATATAATTTATTTATGTGCATCATTTTCATTTCCAAAGCCTAAAACTTGTAACTTATCTTTTATTCTCTAAATCCTTGCATAACTCGACTATATTTATTCCATGAAAGTGGAACCTTGCACTATCTATAATAGTATATAAAAATGTTTTTATGTGTAACTACACACTAAAAGTTTATTTATTGTATCAACTAACTAAATCTATTTTTGGGTGATGTAATATTACCAATTTTCTTAGGATGCTCCAACATTAGACTCTCTAAGTTATTAAAATATATGTTCCTACTTATAGGTATGATTTGAGAGGTATAAAACCCAATTTTTTCAAACCTATACCATGGTTTTCCCCTCCACATGATATGGCACCTGATCAAGCTCACTCGATGTTTCTTTTTCTTCTAGACCCTTCTTGGGCCATAAGTCATCATCCTCTTCCAAGTTTTTTCAAAATTTATATTGTGTGCATCACATGAACTTCCACTCTCACACTCCTTACTACTCTAATCTCTTCTCATGGGTCTATACTCACCTTTATCTCTTGTGGGTCTATGTTGATCTTCTTTTCTTGTGGGTCTATGCCCACCTTCATCTCTTGTGAGTTTGCACCCACCTTGTTTTGTCCACCTCCACCAAAAGGTATTTGTAAATTTTGATTCCTTTTTCTTGTGTGTATTTCATTTTTATTTTATTAAACTCACCTTCTTCCTTCATTCATTCATGGAAAGTGGACATTATTTCACACTATTATTCCATTTGCCTCTCATGGGGTATGTTCATGAGGGTCTTTTGCTTCCCTTATATTTTTATGTATCTTCTTTCTTGATGAAATTTATAGCATGAAAGTTATCATGGGATACATAAAATCTCATATTATCTTATCCCTCTATTATTGTGCCTTATTATCCATGCACTAAGGTTGATATACCTTTTAGTCACATTCCCTTGTCAAATTTAGGTTGGTAGTCTCATACCCATCCTTGATTGTTAGTGACATCCTTTCCCTTTATAAAATAAAAATTGTGCCCTTTGGATTAGCTTTAAGCTAAATCTCCTTATCCCCCTCTATTGACCTTATTAGATGTTTCACAATAATTTCCACCCCTCATTATCAACTATAGGTTGATATTGTTCAGCTACTTATAATAGGTCCTCTTTATTGTGAGCAATAAAATTTTCACCTTTGTCAGTTACAAGTTGAATGTCTTGTTCCCATTTTGTATATTTTCACTTTATTATTTTAGGGTAAATACTACATTGTTTGTGTCTTGTCTTGTTAGACTCTATTTGTTCTTCATTATAATGTCTCACGTGAGTCAGTGCTCCCTTCATATCAAAACCTACTTTGTGCATTTTGATTGCTCTCTCCTGGCATTAGTCTCTTTCTCTCTTAATTCTTCCCTTATTTGCATGATGATATATTATCTCTAGGAAAATTTTGGTTTAGATTGGGGTTGATATCTCTTCATCTTCCTCCCCTTGGGATTTAATAAAGTTTCTTGTTTGACTTGACTTTCTCTATTTTGGCCCTCCAAATTTGTACCTCTTGAAGGGTACATTTCTTCTAATAATATGTGATCTAGCTCCACACTTTTGGGTGTATGTGTCTCACCTTTACTTATATTTTCTTCAAAAACTTGCAATTATGCTCTTGGTAACTTTGCTTCTCCTTTAACACCTTCAACTACTTCTTTCTATTGTACCTCCTATAGTGAAGTTTTTAATTTTAGCTAGGATTATTCTAAAGCCTTATTTTCATTAGGTATTGTAGCTCTTATGTCACTCCTATCCTCTACCGAGGATTTATTTTCCCTTTGGTGAATTCTACATGATAAAAACATAACACTTTTCCTATCTTTAAGGTTCTTATTATACATCCTTATCTTCTTATGGATCACTTATACACCGTACACATACTTATGCACTTTTATAAGCTCTTATGGAATGAATGAACCTTGAATTCACATGTTTCACTCTTTTTTTACCATGCTTATTCTTGAATTTTTATTTGCACTTTCCTTTCACAACCTTATTCCTAAATGCCTTCCTTCATTGGTGTTAGATCCCACTTTTCTAACTTTTCACAAGGATTTTCTATCATCTCACGTGACTCTTTTTGGCCTCCACATTGATCCTATCTAATTTCATTATCACCATTTATTCCTCACTTTGGTAATTAGGTTTTAGATGTCCCATCTTATGGATTTGACACTTCTCCACCATTTGAGATGGCCTTTAGGATGCACTACTTGGTTCAATAGTTTAGAAAATATTTTTTCTAAACTTTATGCCCTCTCCTTGGCTTTCCATATCATTCTCTCTTGGATATCACTCCAACATTTGATTATGTTACCACACAACATCTTCTATGAATAATCCACCTTCACGAAGTCCCATAAATTATTTAGCATGAAATAATGCTTGACATCTAAGACCCATTGCATAACTTCATCAAGGCCTTCTCTACTAGATAATTTTACATTTAATCTTCTATATGATTCTTTGTGCCCCTTAGAATCTTCTAGGGTTATCCTATTTTACTTTATCTCACCATTTATCTATGGGATCCTTCCTCTCAAGATTTTTTCTCTCTACTTATGCCCTCATGTCTTGTAATTATTGAAACATAAAGGATATTTCATTTATCTTTTTTAAGGTTTTATGACTCTGAGTCACGTCTCTTCTAGGTTTCTTCTTGAGCCTTCTATTGTGATACTCATTTTCTACCCATATATGATTAACAGATAATGCCTGTCATCTTCTACCTAACACACTAGTTGGAATATGATTTTACACTTGACTACCTCAAAATCGATGATATATCAACATATTTTCCTCACTTTCACTTGTGAACTTCCTCACATTCAATGTTCTATTTTTTTCTTCTTCATAGTCTTACAGGTTATTACCAACCTAAAAAAATAAATTCTACCCATTATTGGGCTCTCTATGATAATACTACGTAACTGATCTAGACTTAAGAACCACTACCACAAAGTATCATTCATGATCCTATGTAGGTCCTCCTAAATAAGTGTGTGCTCATTATTTACCTCACTCCCTACCCACCTTCTAAAAATGTAGAATGTGTTAGAGGCACAATAACTGAGAGGGGGGATGAATCAATGATGCTAGATAATCCAATTCTATTACCAACTCTTAAACATTTAACATACATAAAATTGATCAAGCAACATAAATATGAAAGCATATACATCCAAAGCATACATAAGAACATACATCACATGAACACAACATATACGTGGGAAACCCTCTTGGGGGAAAAACCCACTAAACCTTATAAGATGGACTACAGTCCTATAAAATAAGATCCAAAAATTAGACCAAAACCAACTAATTAATGAACATCCATCCCTTAGTTTAGTGAGACACTAATCCCACAAGGAGCTATTACCTCTGTCCCACTGAGCACCCATAACAAATATACCTTTAGCAAGCTTTACCCTGAAAAGAGGAATCAAACCCTAGGAAACAAAACACCCAATAATATACCTAAGAATATCACCTTGAACACCTCTTGATACTCTTAAAATGATGATGATCACCTTTGTTTTCACTCTTCACCTCCAATCTCTCTCAAGCTGCCTCTAGGACTAACTTTCTCAAACTACCTCTTTTAGGCTCATTAGGTCCAATGACCTATGTATCCACCTACATTATATTGATATTATAAAAAAGAATAATCCTATTTTCTCTTTGATGGTCCTTAGTGACATGTAATTTCTCTTTTAAAGGTGCTATACTTTTCTTAAATCCACATGCACACAACTAGCACAAATAGTCCAATTAAACATTGTACTTATACCACTCTTTTCCTTTAACCCATCTTGGTTAGCCAAGATGATTTACATATTTAAACCAAACTTAACATAGGTACATACCCATTTTACATGAGATAACCACACTCTTCATAGGTTGGTCATTACCTCATTAGCCCCAAACCACCAATAGGTCTTGGTGAGACCTAAAACAATTAGGCCTTCATACTCACATGTTACATGTGAGAATGCTTGGACCACCTTCATCATTTAAAAATGATTAAAACACATAATTTTTTCCCCCAATATCCCCTTTCTTACTCCTAGATGGTTCTATGCCACCTGGAAGACCAACTCAATACTCGAACCTACCAATTAGGTCTCCTTGCTCTTTAGGCTTTCAAACACAAAAAACACAGTCTTAAAATTCTAAAGCTATAGCTCAAATATTTCACATAGACATATGATTATATCACATGGTGAAACATTCAATAACTATACAATAATTCCATGTACCTTATACACTCTAACACATGATCTAATAACTCAAATCAACTCTCTGAAAAAGACCACTCAGACTAGTCACACATAATCAAAATATAGTAAATCTATTTTAACTCTCTATATATGATTAGGGTCAAAATATGATGAAAAATTCCTTATTATAATCCTTAAATACTTATATAACATATCCATGCTCATTTGATTCTTTAGTTCTGCTTAGAACTCTTCCAACATACTTCTACAAAGTGGTCACTCAATCTGCCAGTGCATTCAACAAACATAGTCAACTTTCAAACCTTTGTTCACACTAAATATGGATTTTAAAAACCTCCACAATCAATATATATATCTTCATTGAGTATAAAACAATTTACAATAGTTATTTCACCTTGAAACATCAAAATACTATCAAGAACTCTTCAATTATCCTTCTCGAGTCACTTATAGAACATGGTCAAACATAGTCAAATTTGGAGCCTAATATATTTGAATATACAAACATTAAAACCTTATAAATAGTGTCTCTAGATGAGCCTTGCAGTCCTTTACAATTTTTATTTTTAAACCACCATGAAATTCATCCTGGATCAAAAGATATAGCTCAAATACTATAGATTGGTTTTCCCTTGTTAAGTTGAATATTCAAATTCTAATGGTCACTATGCAAATGTTAAACATTGGAAACTTTGAAGTCATCTTATTTTCCCTATAAAATTTAGAAAAAATATGCACCGTTGATCTCCTTAGAAGTAGCTTGGTCTTTACCTTGCAATGCTCACCATTGATCTTTGATTTAAGCTTCCATGATTATGCCACTTGGCAGTTCTGAACACCTTCTAAGCACATTGACTATTTGAATCGATATGATCTATCGATCTCCATATATATGAACATATATGTGCCATTTATCTTCTATCAATTCAATGAGATTGAGACACATGTCACAAGTGCATGCCTTCTGAGCATACTATGACATATTGAATTCACACACATTATTGGATCACTACTAACAAGATCAAGTATTCTATTGGACCCTTATCTGGTCAGATAAATTTCTCACCATTAGATATTTTATCTGATTCAATTCTCACTGTAGATATTTGATATCACAAATTTGGCTAAGTATGAGAACTTAGTAAATTTTGTCTGAGAAGCCAACTTTGCACTTTAATAAATTTTGCTATGGTCAAACTTATAACCTAAAATTTGAATGATATAATATGATCTCCTTACATAAGTGAATCCATCCATATATAAATATGATCATAAAACCATCACACATGTGAAATATGATGTCATCAATCTGCTCACTCAACTTTATCTGTCAAGATGACTACTTGAGCTTGGGCATTCAAATGACTGTTCTAATGAATTCTGTTAACTTCTATAAGCATTTTAAGCACTCATAACATCCCATAGGGTCTCTAAAACATGATGATTTCATAAAAATCATATATTAATTGCCTCATTAAGTCAAACACTCTCCAAACCATCAATCTGATCACTTTGTCATTAATGCACTTGTACCACAAGCTCTCTTTGACATCAATGACAACAAACATCAATGACTATGCTAAAAAATCTCTCCCTTTTTCATTGATGGAAAAACACCCTCATAATTACTTCTTACCCATTTTAACTTATTTATTCTGATATTTCTCCCCCTTTGACATTAATGATAAAGGGTCTCTTCCTCAACATGACAATAATCATTCCTCAACATCATGTATGCATTAAAATACTATTTAAGATGCTCAGGATACTTACAAACTTTCAAGCATATGAGTCAATTTCTCCCCCTTTGACATACACCATTCTAAACTTTCAATTTTTTGATCCTTGGACCTATCTACCTACATAACTCGTAATATTTATTTTCTCATGCATGAATATTCAATACCTTGTCAAAGCTTATGACTTGGTTTAATCAAGTCATCATATCAATCTTCTTGAATTCAAAACTATATTAGACTTCTTCAAATTTACATCATGACTAGATAATCTCACATATGCTCCCCCTCACATCATGCATAGTTATTCAATCCTTTTAAACTATTTGAGTTTGCTTCCCCTAACTCTATGCTTCATGTGGATCAAGACATATTCAATCTTCACCATTTGACCAACTAGACCATCCTTCATATTTGATCAAAATTTTGACCTTAGGATAAATATTTCTAAAAATATCTTATCATGTCCTTTCATAGTAAACCAACACATCTTATTATGACCTTTCTTGTCCTACAATATCAACTAAAGCTCAACTAGCATCCACCATGATTCCTCATGTTGTTAAGTGAAGCTTAGATAAAGACACCCTAACCCACAATGTCTTAGAACAATGTGAAACCAAGAGTTACCCACAACTCCTCATATTCCTTCTCCTCCTTGGTCATCTAATACTAATACTTCTAATTCTTCTTCTTAGGCTTAATAGAAGCAACTTGCTTATCCACAACAATATTCTCCTTTTCTTTTAATAAAGAATTGACAATACATGGAGACAATAAATATTCATGACATACCTTTTCATCTAAAGAAAGAACCTCATCACTAGACATTGAAAACTAATGTTCCTTGCATGAAACTTGCTCAACAATATGAGGATGTTTACTTGTATCCATAGACACCTCAGAACTAGCCTCAACTAGTACTTTGGTATTTAATTTGAGCCCAACTTGAACTGACTTTTGATTCTCCTTTTTTATCTAGATAGATGACACATTCTCTTGGCATTATTGAACCTTATTCATATTTGATTCCTCTTTTTCTTTAGATATAATCCACCTTGATCTTTCAACTCAATTGAATTAGTTTTCTTGGTCTTCACTTCTTTAGGATTCAATACCAAGGATAGACCTTTCTTGAGCACACTAGGAAGTCCATGCTCTTTCTTATGATTTGAGAGCTTGCTTGTATAATATATTACAATATGACCAACTTAATGACAACTAAAACAAATAACATCACTCTTACCTTCTACTTTGATGAATATTATGAATCTCACCAAACATACCATCTTGTCTCTTAGGTTCATTATGCTCAAGCTTAACTATCTTTGGTCTCCACACCTAGATTAATATTTTCCCATGCATTCTAGGGAAGAATCTAGAAATATGTCCCAAGTCATGAAAATTATAGTAGACTATATTATCCATACCTCTAGCTGACCAACTGCTCTTCCTTATATAGTTTCTTGCCTTATAACCAATCTTATGACAAGAAAAGTAATGACCATTAAAAGATCTTTCATACCTCATGGCACTTGGTTCCCTGATGGATATTTTATTGTTGATATTTGTGCTTTCATCCTTCTTGTCTTGAGCTAACCTATTTTTCTCTTTCTTAGTCTTGTTTACCTTGAAAATAAATTGCTCATGTTCATCCGTTAAAGAATCTAGCTTGGTCTTGAATTGAATGCTCTTATCTTTTTTAGTTCTCATTATTGAAATTGTAACATCTAATTGAATTTTGAGAGCTTGGATATTCTCCTTATCCCTCTTATGTTCTTTAACCACGTCATCCTTCAATCTACATACTTTCTCTTTAATAATATTTATAGAATCAAGATCAAATTTCAACTCATCATGGTCATCTTTCTTTCAACTCAAATTGGCATTTGTATCTTCTAATTTAGTCTTGAGATGTCTACATTCTTCCTCTTTTGAACTTAGATTTATCTTTGTAACCCTTAATTGATCCTTAATATCCAAAATGGTCATCCTATATTCTTTGCATTTTTCACATATTCCCTCAACATTGGTTTAAAAAAGGATTACCTTTTCTCTTTGTTCTATGAATGCCTTATCTTGTTCTTGAAGAACATTGACCAATAACCTTAACTCCAAATTTTCTTTCCTCAACTACTTATCCATATTTTACCTTAGATCACCTTCAAGTGGTTAAAATTGCACATAAGGACCTACTCTAATACCAATTTTTAGAGGTAAAATCACTAGGGGGTGAATCAATGATACTAGATAATCCAATTATATTCCCAAATCATAAACATTTATCATACATCAAATTGATCAAGCAACATAAACATGAAAGCATATACATCCAAAGCATACATAAGAGCATACATCACATGAACACACCATATATGTGGGAAACTCTTTTGGGGGATAAAAACCACTAAACCCTACAAGATGGACTATAGTCATATAAAATAAAATCCAACATTTAAACTAGCACTGAATGATCAAGGAACACCCATAACTTAGTTTAGTGAGATACCAATCCTACAAGGAGATACTACCCCTGTCTAGCTATGCACCCATAACAACTAGGCCTTTACCAAGCTTTACCTTGTAAGGAAGAACCAACCAATAGAAAACCAAGCACCCACTTAGATACCTATATAGATCACCTTGAAAACTTATTTCTACTCTTCAACTGATGATGATCACCTTTGTCTATACACTTCACCTGTAATCTCTCTCAAGCTACCTCTAGGACTAACTCGCTTAAACTAACTCTTCTAGGCTCATTAGGTCCAATGACCTATGTATCCACCTACATAAAATTTATTAGATAAAAAATACTAATCCTCTTTGCTCTCTAATGGTCCTTATTGACCTGTAACTTCTCTTTCAAAGGTTCTCTACTTCATTTGAATCCACACACACACAACTAGCACAATTAGTCCAATTAGACCTTGTACTTAACCAATCTCTTCGTTTAACCCATATTGGTTGGAAAATATGATTTACATATTTAAACTATAATTAACTTAGGTCCATACACACATTACATGAGAGAACCACACTCTTTATAGGTCGTTCATTACCTCATTAGCCCCAAACCACCATTAGGTCTTGGTGAGACCTGGCTTTCATACTCACACGTTACATGTGAGACTACTTGGAGCATCTTCATCCTTTACCAAGGATTAAAACACATAAAAATATTCCAATATCCCCTTTATTACTCTTATATGGGTCCATTCCACGTATAACACCAACTCAATACTTGAACCTACCAATCAGGTCTCCTTGCTCTTTAGGCCTTCAAGCATAGAAAACACAGTCTCAAACTTCTAAAGCTATAGCTCAAATATTTCACATACATATATGATTATATCACATGGGTGAACCATTTAGGATGTATTAAATACTTAAATTTACCTTATACACTCTAGCATAGGTTCTAAGTTCCCAAATAAACTCTTTAAAAATGACCATTTAGACTGGTCATACATAGTCAAAATATAGTCAAGCTATTTTGACTCTCTATATCTGATCAAGGGAAAAATATGACAAAAAATTCCTTCTCATAATCCTTATATACTTATAGAACATCTCCATGCTCATTTTCTTCTTCAATTCTACTAAGAACTCTTCCAACATACTTTTGCAATGTGGTCACTCAATCTGCTAGTGCATTCAATAAACATAGTCAACTTATAAGCCATTTTTCACATTGAAGATGGATTGGTCAAACATAAAAAATCCATATAAATAGTATTAATGGAGTCTAAAACATTTTAAAATAGTTATTTCATCTTGAAAAATCAAAATACTGTCAATAACTCTTTAATTATCCTTTTTGGGTCACTTACAGAACATGGCTGAACACATAGTCAACTTTGGAGCTCAATATATTTGATTTTAAAAACATTCAAAACTTATAACTAGTGTCTTTAGATGAGCCTTTTAGTATTTTACAATTTTTAGTTTTACACCACCATGAAATTCATCCTAGATCAAAAGATATAGCTCAAATACTATAGACTAGTTTTCCCTCGTTAATTTGAATATTCAAATTCCAATGCTCACTGTGCAAATGTTAAACATCAGACACTTTGACCTCATCTCATGATTCCTAGAAAATTTGAACAAATACACACTATTTATCTCCTCAGAAGTGGCCTTGTCTTTACCTTACAATGCTCATCATTGATCTTTGATATGAGCTTCTACGATTGTGCCACTTGGCAACTCTGTGTGCCTTCTAAGCACATTAACTATTTAACTCGATCCATTCTATCAATATACATATATAAAAACACTCATATGCCATTGATCTTCTGTCAACTCAATGATATTGAGACACATGTCACAAACATGTGCCTTCTTAGCATCCTTTGACATATTGACTTCACACATGTCATTGGATCACTACTGATAAGATCATGTGTTCTGTTGGATCCTTATCCAGTTAGATAAATTGATCACCATTAGATATTTTATTTGATTCAATGCTCATCATAGATCTTCTATATCACAAATTTGGCTAAGTATAGGAACTTAGGAAATTTTGTCTAAGAATCTAACTTTGCACCTTAATAAATTTTTCTATGCTCAACCTTATGACCTAAAATTTGAATGATATGATCTACTTAGATAGGGGAATCCATCCATGTATCAATCTACTCCTGAAACCTTCACATATTTAAAATATGACATCATTAATATGCTTACTCAAATTTATCTTTCAAGATGACTACATGATCTTAGACATTCAAATGACTATTCTAATGAATTTTGTTCACTTCCACAAGCATTTTAAGCACTCATAACATCCTGTAGGGTCTCTGCAACATGACCATATCATCAACATCATCCATCAATTGCCTCATTAAGTCAAACACTCTCAAAACCATCAATCTAATCACTTTGTTCTTTTACCACAAACTCTCTTTGACATCATTGATAACAAACATCAATGACTATGCTCAACATAATGATGCATGACTAGATACTTCAAATTATGTGATCTGCTAGCCTCCTCTTTTACTTTTCATGTCACCTTTTATTCTCTACCCACCTCACAATGGAGAATAATATAATGCTAGTTGCATCACATTCAACAATATGCTACCCTTGTCTCTGATGGCTCTCCTTTTGATTTCAAATTCATATTTTCATACCTCATTTATTCAATATTTGAAACCTTTCTCTTAAACCACCAATTAGTGCAGCCAAGGTTAGGGGTCTTAATGAAGGGATGCCTTAAATTTTCAACCATCAAGGTTGCTCATATTGGAATATGCCATAAAATCATTTTTATTCATTATACATAAGGGTATTACAAATATATTATGATTTTAAAAACTATTAAAATGGATATCTATGGCTCTCAAAACTAATCCTTAGATCTAGATCTCCAATCCTCAGTATGGTGTCCTTATATTGCCATCTACTCAAAGCAACATTCCTTATCTTCCTACTAAGTTTTATTTGATTTTTGCTATTACTAAAATATCATTTTATCCTTATATTCCAAGCATTAAAAAGGTCTAGTATGAACCTTTATTTATATCCATATGTGCCTAGTTACTTATTTGATATTTAACATAATAAGCTAACAATTATAATTATTGGGTTCTTGAGTAGATTTATAGCCTGTGCACAATTTTCAAGGATACCCTAGAATTAAACTAAATTTATTAAGAAATCATTAATTAAAAATAATTATAGCTAAGATATTTTAAATATTATCCATGCTATTAGATACCATTTTCCATCCTTCTCTATTGTCATGTCACCTACAACACTAGCCTAGCCTAAAAAAGGCCAAGTGTCAATCCTTACAATAAACTATTCATCTAGTTTTATTTCACTTCCTTGGGTCTTGTGCTAATATTTTTTGCCTAAAGTTTTGCACTCCCATGCCTCAATTATCCACCCCACACACTATCATCATAATTGACTACGTCTTTTAGATCTTCATTACTAAAATTATCTTTCACTTCTCACTCTTTAAATGCTTCTCAATTCTACTTCACATTGCTTTACCCTTTGTTACCTGATCATGCAAGTATGATCTTATTTACTTTCCTTATACAACACATCTTCAATGAAGTCTTATTGAACCTCTAATCAATCTTTGAAAGCTTGGTCTCTTTGGTGCCATCACACGAGTTCTTACTTTTATGAATTTGGTTATAGTCCTTATCACTATTATATGATCTATAGTTTATTTACACACATAGTATCTTTCACTTCTCACTCTTTGCATGCTTCTCAATTATACTTCAAATTGCTTTACCCTTTGCTACCTGATCATGCAAGTCTGATCTTATTTACTTTCCTTATGCAACACATCTTCAATGAAGTCTTATTGAGCCTCTCATCAATATTCGAAAGCTTGGTCTCTTTGGTGTCGTCACACAAGTTATAATTTTATGAATTTGCTTATAGTCCCTATCACTCTTATATGATCTATAGTTTATTTACCCACATCATTTGCCTTGTTAAGGCCCAAAATTTGTAACTTGTATTTTATTCTCCAACTCTTTGTACAACTCAACTATCTTTATTTTATTCTAATGTACTCTTGTACTATTTAAAATAGTCTCTCAAATTTTTGCATAGTACAACTACACACTTCGAGTTGGTTTATTTCTTTAATTGACTGATTTTATTTTTACATGATGCAATATTTCTAATTTTCCTAGGATGCTCCTACATCAAAAGGTATAATTTATAGTTTATTTTTTAAATTAAAGTAGTTAAATTACTTGTTTTCAAGCATTTATTTGTATTTTATGTCCATGTCATTTGTGCCTCATGAGAAAGGGCGATTATACTAATTTGACTCCTTTCAACATTGTGTGTGTGTGTGTGTGTGTGTGTGTGTCTATATATATATATATATATATATATATATATATATATATGGTGGGCTTTGTTTTTGAATGTAGTGTCTAAAAATACAATGGAATACATGTGCCAAATTTTCAATGCATGTTGTAAGAAGAAAATCCCAAAGCATAATAATTTGAACAGCAATTAATTCACTTCATTATCTATTTTGGAAACTAGGAGGTGTTCATGTTAAAACTAAGGGAATCCAAAGTCTTCAGTGTTAAACACAGGATATACTAAGAGGGGGGGTGAATCAGTATATCATATATCTTATAAAAATTTCCCTTAAACAAATCCCACTTAATCAAACATTCAAGATATACAATAAAACTAAAAAAATAAACACCACACAAGAGACACACACCAGATATAACATGGAAACCCAATGTGGGAAAAACCACGGAGAACAATCTAAGTATATGAATGAGCACTAACCCAAACAATATTCATAAGCACCAACTTGCAGGAGCACCAACCTCTTTGTTGAGAACCAACCTAGCAACTATTCATGAGCACCAACCCACAAGAGCACTAACCCCTTTACTGAGCACCAACCCAGCAACTATTCATGAGCACCAACCCACAGGAACACCAACCCCTTTGCCGAGCACCAACCCAACAACAATTCATGAGCACCAACCCATAGGAGCACCAACCCCTTTGTCGAGCACCAACCCAGCAACAATTCATGAGCACCAATCCATAGGAACACCAACCCCTTTGTGTATACCACACAACTATTTCTCAATTGTTGCTATCTCAACAAATGATAGTTCATTACAACATCTCTTTCCTCTCTCTCACCTTTTCTCTTCTAAGCTAGATATAAAAAATATTCATCTCTCACAATTGCTCTTTTAAGCTAGATATTACAATATCAAATCAACCTCTATCTCTCTTATTAAAAATGGCTTCTCAAGCCTTTATTTATAGCTTTCCAAATGACCTTTGGCCTTCCCCCTTTGTGACCATTCAATCCTCATGGAAAATGGCACCAAACTTGTATGACCCTTCATATCCTTGCCTTTGAAAAGTCATGTGGTGACCCTTCATGAGCAAAAACGTCCTTCCCTCTTTTGTCCTTATCTTGGTGATGTTTCGTATTCCTCAAAGTGTCCTTTCATGAGAAATTGTGCCCTTCCTCTTTTGTCTTCACTTGGTGATTCTTGGAATTCCCCAAGATGACTCTTCATGGGAAAATGCATCCCATCCTTCTTTTGTCTTTACCCCATGGCTCTTTGACTTCTCTATGGGCCCTTCTTTTGTCTCATATGCAACCAAAAATATATTCATTAATATTAACTCACATTAACCAAGATATATCTATTACAAACATCATTAAAAGCAATGGGGCCTTTATCACCAATAATGCTAGACCTTTGACATCAATGAAAATATTTCCAATAATCCCCCCCTTTGTCATTGATGGCAACCTCAGTCCTGAAACTGTCACATCCTATCACCTACATATCCTATCATCTAAAAACATACAGTAACTTCCCCTTACTGTAGTAACCTGTACCTATTTCTACACCTGTACATGTACCTTTTATTCTCCCCCTTTGACATCAATGGCAAAGGGCCTACCTAGAGCTAACACTTAGCTCCCCCTTAATTGATGCTGAACATCAATGGCATGAAGTAATAGAAATTACTCCCAACTTCTATTGCAAATCTTTGAATGTATCCTTTGATCGTGCCTTTGAGAAGATATCTAATAATACATACACATTGTTCCATGTCCTTTGAGCATCTGTAATCAACTCATTTGAATCTTTTCTTCTAATCTCACAACCTTCTTTATGAAACTTTAATGTGTATCCTTGATCACATATTTGACTAACACTCAATAGATTATGTTTAAGACCTTTTACATATAAAACATTCTTAGTCTTAGTTCTACCATAATCCAAACTCAAAGTACCTTTTTCGGCTATCCTGGTAGTGGTTTTATCTCTGAATCTCACTGTACCACCATTGATCTTCTTTAGAGTTATAAACTTACTTTTATCTCCTGTCATATGCCTTGAACATCCGCTATCAATGAACCATGGCTGATCTTTATTTCTTACATGCAAAGCTATTTTCACCAACATAGATCTTCAGGTTGTTTCTTCTGCCATAAACATGTCTAAACCTTCTTCCTGATGAATGGAGCTTTGAAACTCTAATCCTTCTTCTTGATGAATGGATCTTTGAAAATATGATCCTTCTTGACTGACTCGAACACGCTTCTACAATACCGAGCTATGTGTCCAAATTTGTTGCATTTGTAGCATATTATAGTCTCTTCATCAAAGCTTGATAGAGGAGCAAAAGAGTTGTGGCTTCTTCTTGACTCTACTTGACTTTCCTTCTCCTTATTTCTAAAATTGTTAGCTCTTTTTCTACATTTTAATTTTTTGTGAACATATCTATTACAATAAAAATAATAGCCATAAAAATAAGACCTATCTGTATATCTCTGACCTGATTGCCTTTTGTAGCTTTGTTCTCTCCATCCTTCTCTATTTGAAATGTCTTATATATTCTTCACTTCTTCCCTTGTTTCCTCTTCTATAAGAGCTTCAACATAGCTCTTTTTCTCAAATCTGATCCCTGTCTTATCTAAATTTTCTTTTTGACTTTCCAATATCTTATTTAGCATGTTAGTGCTATCCTAAAATTTTGAGTCACTAACTACTTTATCATTGACTGCTTTCTTAATATCTTATTTTAAAGAGGCAATTTCAATAACATACCTTTCACATTCTTTTCTTGCTATTTCCAACTATGCTGTGAGATCTTCATTCTTTTTGGCTTCTTCAAAGTATGCTTGTAGATTTTCAATCATTTATTTTGACTCCTGTTCATTTTTCTCGATCTGGCACTTTAATCTTTGATTCTTCTTCTCAATAGATTTTAACTCTTCTAAGGCACAAATGAGTTCTCCTTCCATATTCACTTCAGCTTCCTCCTCTTCTTCTTCTTGATCATCTTCATGTATGGCCATGAATAGAATCTCTTCTTCTTCTGAATTGCTGACTCCATTATCTTCGACTGAGTTAGGATCCTTAGAATACAGGCTCTTCTTCTCGAATCCCTTCTTGGATTTGCCTTTGTAATTCTTCTTGTATGTAGGCTTTTCTTCTTCATCATCATTAACCTTATTTGGGCATCTAGCTAAAAAATGTCCAATCTTTCCACAATTAAAACATTTAAAAGGTAATTTTCCTTGATATTTACCTGTTCCTCTTTTCATCTTGCAAATGAAAAGTGCTCCATTGTCATCTTCATCATCGCTGGAACTATCACTTGATTCTTGAATCTTAGCTTTCTCCTTCTTTGATGTCTTGAAAGCCACTTCTCTCTTTGAGGGTTTATCTTGTTCTGTCTGCATTTCATATGCTGTGAGAATACCATGAAGCTCATCCATCTTTAGCTTGGCTAAATTCTTCATCTCCTCGATTGCCAAAACCTTTGTATCATATCTCATTGGTAGAGATCTTAAAACCTTTTGCACCACCATTGACTCTTCCAACGTTTCTCCAAGACCTTGAATCTGATTTACTATTTAATCAACTCACAAGAGATAACTTGCTATATCTTCTTCTTCTTCCATATTCAAACTTTCAAACTATCTTCTAAAAGTCTGAAGCTTAGCTTGCTAAACCTTTCCATTACCTTTGTAAATATTCTCAAGTTTTACCCAAGTTTCATGAGAAAATTTACATTACATAACTTTAACAAATTCAGATTCACATAAACCACATAAAATAACATTTAAAGCTTTAGCATTACATTCACTTGCCTTCTTTTCTGCTGGAGTAATTACAGATGTCTGTTGCTCTTCATATTCCTCCACCATTTCTTGCCATATGTTGTATTTAAGGGCCATCAAATAAATCTTCATTCTCATGCTCCACAAACCATAATTCATCCCATGAAACAAAGGTGTCTTATTTTTAGAAAATCCTTCCTGTGACCCAACCATCGTGCTTTCTTGATCTACCTTCAAGCTGTAAAACTTTTCAAAAAGGAACCTGCTCTGATACCAATTGTTAAGCACATGATATACTAAGGGGGGTTGAATCAGTATATCATATATCTTATAAAAATTTTCCTTAAACAAATCCCACTTAATCAAACATTCAAGATATGCAATAAAACTCAAACAATAAACACCACACAAGAGAGAGACACCAGATATAATGTGAAAACCTAATGTGGGAAAAACCATGGAGAACAATGTCAAGTATTTTAATGAGCACAAACCCAAACAATATTCACAAGCACTAACTTGTAGGAGCACCAACCCCTTTGCTGAGCACCAACCTAACAACTATTCATGAGCACCAACCCACATGAACACCAACCCCTTTGATGAGCACCAACCCACAGGAGTACCAACCCCTTTGCCAAGCACCGACCCAACAACAATTCATGAGCACCAACCCACATGAGCACCAACCCCTTTGCCGAGCACCAACCCATCAATAATTCATGAGCACCAACCCACAAGAGCACCAACCCCTTTGTGTATACCACACAACTATCTCTCAATTGTTGCTATCTCAACAAATGATAGTTCATTACAACATCTCTTTCCTCTCTCTCACCTTTGCTCTTCTAAGCTAGATATAATAAATACAAATCATATTCATCTCTCACAATTGCTCTTCTAAGCTAGATATTACAATATCAAATCAACCTCTATCTCTATTATTACAAATGGCTTCTCAAGCCTTTATTTATAGCTTTCCAAATGACCTTTGGCCTTCCCCCTTTGTGATTCTTCAATCCTCATGGAAAATGGTGCCAAACTTGTATGAACCTTCATATCTTTGCCTTTGAAAAGTCATGTGGTGACCCTTCATGAGCAAAAATGTCCTTCCCTCTTTTGTCCTTATCTTGGTAACTTTTCGTATTCCTCAAAGTGTCCCTTCATGAGAAATTGTGCCCTTCCTCTTTTGTCTTCACTTGGTGATTCTTGGAATTCCCCAAGATGACTCTTCATGGGAAAATGTGTCCCATACTTCTTTTGTCTTTACCCCGTGGCTCTTTGACTTCTCCATGGGCCCTTCTTTTGTTTCATATACAACCAAAAATATATTCATTAATATTAAATAAATATTAACTCACATTAACCAAGTTATATATATTACAAACATCATTAAATGCAATGGGGCCTTTATCACCAATAATGCTAGACCTTTGACATCAATGACAATATTTCCAACATTCAGAAAATTAAAAAAACTTCACAAAGGATATATTAAGGAAGTTTTATGACATCTTATTAACCTAAAACATCTTCTCTCATTATTTTGATTCTTACCATGGTGGGGAATCTTAGTATAGAGAAATATTTACATAGGGGAGAGGATGGAAGTGTAATGACATTTATGAGAGGAATACGAGAGATAATGTTGTAAGTTAATAAAGTGTCAATAAATTGGTTTAACCTATCATTTTCCATTTCTCAAGTTTTGTGATTTTATGTTGCCTTTGGGGATTTATTTAGTTTCAGCATCAACACCCAATTGTAAAAATAGAGAATGAAGTGTATGAATTGTTGTTTTGACTATTATACTTTGCGATCTACGTCCTAAAAGTTGCATTGAAAATGTGCAATAATTATTCCATTGTATTTTCAAAATCTAAATTTGATAACCGTTCCACATCATTTGTGCCTCATGACAAAGAGAAATTATGTTAATTTATTCCTTCCAACATCATACATTAGTGTAAATTATAATTATCACATTTTTTTATTATAAATGATATTTTTGGATATAACTGTATCAAAGTTTTTGATAAAATTTAAGACTGATTTTTTAATGATCAAAATCACAATATTTTTTATATATAAATATACACCATTTATTTTTTAAGAATAATATATATTAAACTATAATATATACATCTATAAATAAAAAATACTAATCAAATATATAATATAACATAAAATTTCATAAATATATTTATTAATAATATTATAGATAAATACATAGTTATTATATATATTTTTAGCTAATTTCTATCACAAACCTAATGCTAATGTTATTTATAATGGTGGAGCAGTGTCATAACAAATCGAATACAACCCTGATGTAAATATGGCACAATAAAAAATTCTAGTCGAGTTAGCTAGTATGTGTTGTGTGCTGTCAAATTTGATGTAATGTTTTGAAAATTTCAGTACAAAAAACCATTAAAAACTATCAATTAATTTTGAATATTTGACCCAAATTATGATAAAACCACACTAAATGTATTATTGATATAAATAGTTACATAATTCATCATGATATGTTTACTAATCCATTTTTTTGGATGTAATAAACATCCTCTTCACTACCTATGCATTGAAATATCCTATACTAGTAAAATATGAATAAAAGTAGTTGATTAGGAATTTTGAATCACAAAAAGTTAAAACATACAATATCAAAAAAAAAAAAATTAAAATTTTATAAAAAATAAATATGATAAATATAAGATTACAAAATTAGATAACATTCCTTATAGGCCTTTTTGACTTGCACGATGAGTAATTGCATTATTATGAAGCCTCGTTTATGCTTATTTTAAATAAGCACAATTTTTTATTTATTCCTCTTATTCACACTCTCTTCAAACTTTCCAATCATTTTTCCCACCCCTCAAAATTTATAGTATAATTCTTTTTCCCTTTCTGCTTTTGGTTTATTCTTATTTTAATCTAAGTTGGATCTCTCACCATTATAAGATAATTTTACATGTGCTATATTTTCCTCTTCTCATTAATCTTATTTCTATAATATATTTTCATATTTATAAAGGAAATAATATTTTTCTTTATAAGAAAATTAAGCCAATGTAGATGAATTAGTCACTCATGATTGCGTACAATCATGATTTCTTCTCTTAGTTAAGATAAATATTTTTCTTCAACTTTGCCTTTCTAAACATCATCTTTGTTTTTAACCAAATTTCTATATTCATGATCCCTAGTGAGCATACATGTTACTTAGGAGGAACATTAATAGGTCATTTCAGTTTGGGTATTAAGTTAAGTGAAACTTGAAGGTCATAGTCGATATCAATTTCACCCATATTCTTCATGATTTAGAGATCACATGATATTGTAAGAATTCCAACATTTCAAGTCTAGGACATCTAAAAATACTTTAGAAAATTCAACATAGGAGCAAGTTCTTATCAATTAAAATATGAAGATAGAACCCCAAAAATGCATACCTTTTTCTCATTCTTGTTTAATTTACTGTTAATATAAATGAATTTATTTCAATAAATCTATTTTTTATTATAACATAAAATATTTTATAACTCAACCTAATATCATACATGATATCTCAATATTAGTGAGGATACATTATGATAAGTGTATCTTGTAAGTGCATTGCGTGTATATATATATATATATATATATATATATATATATATATATATATATATATATATATATATATATATATATATATATATATATATATAATCGACATAATGAAAACCCACAAATAAATATCATTAAATCATAATAACATCAATTGATGTATACAAATTTATTTTCTAGTAAGTTTGGAAAAAAAGGTAGCATGGTGATCATCGTTATCATCATTTATATCAAATATATCAATATTTATAATTTAGGACAAATAAGAATCTAATGTATTACTTTCATAAACTTTGTCTTCTTCAGCCTCATTATGGTCCTCATTAACAAGACATTACCCTTCATTTTCATCCACATTTAGAGCTTCATCGGGGTATTCATTGAAAAAAATTCTTCTTCATTATTTTCACTTTCCTTCTCATGGCCAACTAATTATTATTCAATATAATTTATATTTCCTTAATAAATCATGCACACTATTTCATTTTGAATAACATTTTCATGGTATACAAAAACACCTTTTTTTTCCATATCTTCATCTTCAACATCTTCATAAAATTTTATATTTCATGGATGATGATTCATGCCCAACAAATATTGTGTATCAAACATGCATTATGATTAAAATATATCACCCACTTCCATTTGTGTGTATCTTCCACATATTTAGGAAAAATTACATACATTTATGAAAAAAGTAATGTGTAAAGATAGTATATATGTGGAATTAAATAAAAAATGCATAAATACTTTCTTACTAAACTAAAAAAAATTAAATGTGTGAAAAATGTTGAGGAAACACGTATGGATATTTGATTTATAATAAGATTTATAATGTAGCTTATAACATAGAGACAACTATATTTACACCTCATCATAAATCTATTGCCCTTACAAGCTTTATACCAACTGCATTTTAACAAAAAAAAATATGCACCTATAATTTAACTCAAGTATTTTTTTGGATGAACCCCACATAATAAAGTTTCCTTTTGGTTATTTTTTTTTTTTAATTTGGAGCTCTCACAACTAGCCTAATCAAACTTAACAACAACTCCAAATTGTATTAAACCCTCTTATTGTCCACACTTTCTACATGAAAGTACCATCCTTCATTTCACATTCTATCATATGCCTTATCATGTTAATATAGAATTAAAAAAACAAGATAATAATTGTAATGAAAATTTATACTATAACATTTATAATATTTTTTTTGGAAAAATTAACTTAAATTTATCATAGATTAGTTAAAAATTATTCACATATTTCTATTTTTTCACACATTATTCATCTACATTGGGATCACAATTCTCATTTAAAATTGAATAGAGCTATATAACCAATTAATTATGTACATTTGGTGTCAATATTACTATTGTAAACCCTTGGGTATAGTTGTTTTATGCCCATAGATTGTGCTGAATTCTTATATTTCATCCCTTGAATGCTCTATTTTATCTTGGTATAGTTCAAGACACTTGGTCATTGATTCTCTATCATAAAGACTAAAATAATTAATTGTTATTTGATTATTAAATATTGAACAAGACACAATGTTATTATTTATATGGGTAAAAAAATCCATCTATGTGTGTGCATTTACTAAACAATAATTAAAAAAAATGTATGAACATATCAAGGATCTTACTTACACGTTTTCTAAATAATAATTCTCACAACTTCTCACATTCACGTTTATCTTCTCATATTCATGGTACAATAGTGGATCTATTTACTTTAGAAAGGTGGTCATAAGAAAGAAGAAGGCTTGAAGAAGGCATATCCCTCAACCCTTTAACTTTATGGATGAAAACATTAATTAATAATTTCCCTAAATGTTTTCATGTACCTCTAAGAAAATCATTTTACATGTAAGTACGAACCCAAATATCTCTACAACATCCAATAAATGGATTAGAATATGCACCATTATGTTCATTCAGCTTTTGAGGAGCTTTTTTTCAAAGAGGAAAATGGTTTATATTATGCTCTTTCTCCACCTTGCAACCTGTATTGATGTATCTCCTTCAATGATAACTATCTATTAAAAACTAATAATATAAAATATAGTTAAATGTTAATGACTTTTATGAAAAAAATTGTAAAAAAATAATGATTTATAAATACCTTTCAAAGAATGATAATTGATAGATAGATTTGTGTAAGTATTTCATGAGACAATCCTCCCTTTTTAAAGTATCATGGAAAATATATTGTGAAAGAGACTAAATAACATCATTATATGTTTATCTATGCAAATAAATGTCCATAAAATTTAAAATAAACTAAATAAATGAAATTAAACACTAACATACATATCATTAACATGTGTCAAGTTTTGAGGCATGTGGTCTATCTATCACCTATAAAAGGATTTTGAATAGATTACCCATAATTAGTTAGCATTTTACTCATCACACTTTTTACTTTCTCTTTATTGGCTATTGAAAGTACCCTCCCTCATATTTAGTATTATATGTGGTTATTTTTGGCCTTAAGATACAAGTCCTTTCTATTTGTGTTTCCTGCCTTGGAAATCTCTAATTTATCTTTTTATTTCAAATCTATATGTTTTTTAAAAATTTTGACATAAAATTATTCAAAATGTGGTATGGGTCAGCAATATGTATGAGAAGGATATCTTTCTAATATGGAATATCATAAAATTTAGACAATATCTTCATTCCATTGGGAATTATGGAATTTTATTCATCAATTTATTTTTTAAAAACATCTTCATAGTTATTCTCCTTATTTATTAGTGATAATGTATTTGGAAGATCCATTATTTGATTTTTTCCACCAAATGTTCTCTTTTTAAATTCTCAAAAGGGGTGGGACATTGGTAGGAATGTCATTTTCCTTTCATGCAAAAACTTATTGATGTTATTTAAACATTTAGTGATTAATTAATTGCCACACCTTGGACATGTAATTTTTTCCTTTATGAAAAATAAACACACATGCGTGCACAGGCGTACACACAAAATGATTTGTACTTATAAAACCAACTTATATGAATGTGAATAGTAAAAATTAGGTATTCTTGAACATAATATAAATAGTAGGTAGTCATGAATTCACTATCACAAATTCTATAGCACATGAAGGGTATTATACCAATATGTCTTGAGACATCAAACATATGCACACAATTCCAAAGGTCAAAAACATACTCTATATATGATGAAATTTAGATATCCACATTTTTTACATGAAGCTTCTTTAAAACAATAAATAATATTATAAGGTGATTCTTTCGTATTATCAACGATGTATGACTATTATAATTAACCAGAATAATAGGTCATAATGAATAGCTTGTGGTCATTTTACTGAAGGCATTCACTCCATCCATAGCTAAACAAAACTCAACACTAGATGGTTTTATATGAAAATATGTAGGCCACATTATCTTATATTTCATTATTTACAATCATTTGATATATGTATTACACATTTACATTTCCTCATATTATCATAATATTAACTCATTAATCTTTCCAAGTATTTGGATCAATAAATTGCCTTCAATGCATCAATAACATGAAATTTATACAATACATTTTTTGAAATTTTAGGCCCATTCACACCTTCATAATAACGTAATGAAAAATGAATATGAAAGAAATTTATATCATTATATTCTCCTATATATAACATACAATCATTAACACAACAATAATACTTCTTGTATCCAATCCCTAAGAAATAAGTAATTTTTGGTCCATCTTTATATGTAGTTGGAATCATGTTATCTTCTAGAAGCAATTGGTCTTTTAATAACCTACTCAAAGTTTAATTACAAATTTTATTATTAAATTAATTTACTAATGTATGGAAGTATGCAAAATATAATAGATGCATTTATCTAAAGCAACAAAAAAAAAATTATTAGAAAGAAATCAATAAATTAGTCTAATTTTTCCTAAACAATACAGTAACACTTATCTTTATCCATCCATAATTTACTTTCAACTATACAAATTTTAAAGTAACATACAATAAATATGACCTAAAAGGTTCTAGATGAAAAAATGGAGACCCAACATCTAATTTTAGAGCCTCATATGTTGTCTCATTGAACTCATGTTCATCCACCTTATTACTTTATTCTTCTACATGATTTCCCTATATGTCATGTCCCTCTCAAATCAATGCCATTGAATTTAAAATTGTTCATGTCTCCATGTTGTGTAATAAATAATTTTTCAACATGTCATCCATATGACCTTGTGTATTTTATTATAACTCTAGCTGGACTAAAACAAAACATAAATGAATAGGTTTACTCTTATTAATTTTATTATATTTCTTATATAAATTAATACCATGAACTTTTTAAAAGTTTATCTCTATGACTTATTTTGATATTCTTAAGGTGCGATGGGTCGATAGGGTGAAACCAATGTATCCCACTAAAATAATTTACAATGTTTTAAATAACCTAAATAAATGACATAAACAAAGATTTAATTTACCTCATAGAGATTCATTTTTTTTCATTTTCACATATCTTTAGTCAAACATAGTTATGGATATATGGTGTTATGGATACTTATCTTATTAATCCATGCCAATAACTAATTTTAATATGGTATTAATGCAAAAGTATTTTTTGGTGGAATAATTTCCCTCTTAGCTCTCTTAATCCTAATATACTCAGAACTCTTTTGTCCCTTTTCCATCTTCCACAATGCATCTACATAATACATTTAAGAATTACATACAATTTTTCTTAGTCAAAATGAAGTTTAATTATTGTTTCAAAATTTTAAATATTCATTAACATACCAAAAATATGTGGTCTTAAAAAACTTGAGTGGAATGGGTATGATTATCATAATAATTCAAAATATTTAAAAAAATGGGACAACTAGAGTGTGAATTTTAGAACAAAGTAAAAAAAATCATATAATATTTTTGTTCAAAACTAAATTCTCAAATCAATGCTTCAAATTTTTAGGGTTATCTGATTTAATGTTAGTGATATATTTTCTTATTTTCATCATTATGAAATTATGATATATAATTTTAGTGGGATTATTAAAGATGGAGATAAAAAAACATATCTTTGATAGATTAGATCATACACCTTCTCTACTTACAAGAATCCATAGAAAAAAAAAGTTTTTTCTACTTAAAAAAGTTTTCCTTTTATAAAGAGTGCACATAAAAAGAAGAAAGAGAATCTCAATCAAAATTAGAATATAACTCAAAGGGAAAGATTAGGAAATAATAAAAAACAAGTAGGCCAAATGGGTCAATTTAGAAAATAATAAGAATAGGAAGATTCAAAACAACCTATTACTTCCATTATAACTCAATGCATGATAGGATGGAAGGTATAGATATATATGTTATCATCATCAATAAAATGTGCAAGGGCCAATGTATCATATCAAAACAAATTTGCTAAAATAATGTCAACATAATTAGAAGACAAGTGCAAAATTTTCCAAAGTGTCAATTCTAGAAGAAATATAAGGAATGTAATCAATATAAGGGATGAAATCACATTAAAGATAAGACATATAAGAAATAACTTATGTACAGTAAGTAAATTATAATAAAATAATGATATATAAATTAAGCCCAAGATATGGGCTATCATAGTTAACTGATGATTTCGTTCATAATGTGATATTCTAGACTATAATATTTATATGTGTCACTAGAAGTATTACAAAAGTAGTCATGAGATGTGCAGCAACCAAAATCATAATCCTAAAGAGAGATGTGTGGAGATTGGAATCAAAGAGTTTTCTAAACCTTATAAGAATAATGTATAGGTATATAACATGATATAAAAATTACTTGGTTAATATTTGTAGCAAGAGGTTGTAGATCAATCTTGGGTTATGGATGATTATAAACTAACATCTTGGAGGTTCAATAGTTGGAATCATAGCTATATGAGATATTATAGTAGGTGGTGGTGGTGTCATAAACAAAAAATTATTAAGAAACATAACTAATGGTGGTGAAATAGTATTAAGTATCACACATGGTTGAATGATTTGCTTCTTATGAAGTTCACTAGCTTGTCACACGTGATTTATAAGACTGGATTAGTAACTCAAAATTTGTTCCCTGAATGGTATGTACTTCATAATCATTGAAAAAATTTGAGATAATGGTGTAGTATAGAAGGTATCACTCTCATTTATTAATCCATGGGCACCCAAGTAATAAATTATAAGATCATGTATTCAATAATACATAAACCCAAACTAAAAAGGTCTGATAACTAACTATAGCTGGTAGTTTAATACTACCAATAGGTGTGCATATAATTTTGTTGTAACTTAAAACTATCATAGTATTACTAACTAAATCTCACTCAGTGTAGCCTCAACTAGATAAATATTCCATTTTAATTAGATGTTCTCTAGAAGTAGTGTCAACTAAAATGTGATCCTTGCTTGAAGGATTATAGGAAAAAAAACCATGAATTATAAATCATAATTGTTTGATTCATAATTAGGTATCTCATGATCATAAACTATAATGGAATACACACGCCATATAGAGGTTAAAAGAATGACAATTATGCTATTAGTATCATGGACATGTGGAATAGCTGAATGATGTATACATGTCATCATATGCACATTATCTTGATTTGTATTATTATAATTTGGAAATGGATTGTTAAAGGTCATGTGTTTATTAGGCATTAAAATAGATTGGTTTAATATATAATAATGGAATTAAATTTGAATGATGTTTTTATTGATGAGATCTTAAATCTTATGCCTTAGCTTGAAGCATAAATTAATTGAATGTATAAAAACTTGATGGTAATCATAATATATGTTTTTTTCATACCCATTATCCAATACTCAATTAATATCCAAGTTATATCACTTAGGTAAATTAATCACATCATGTTCAAGAAAGAATTTAAGATCTTTTTGAGGTGGGTTTGATAAAGTTTTAAATTTGCAGTCATTTTTAGAATTAGGAAAGATAAACCTATCATAGGCTTGATAATTAGGTACACCATTAGTCTTACCTTTGGACATTATATTTGGAGGTAGTAGATGTATAAGCAATAGTTTTATACTTGAAAAAATGTGCATCCATAAGTTTAATCTCTATGTTGAGTAACACATGGTAAAGCTCATACAAATATTCATAAGTATTAAACATGACTTTATTCATAAGCAAAGAGATAAAACTATTTTAGGAAGCTCAATCTCAAGGATTCAATGTGACATTTTTTAAAGCATGGTTTTAAATTTAAGCACATATTCAACAAGAAGTTCATTATATCCTTGTATGGTTTGATAA
Organism: Torreya grandis; assembly: GCA_037957365.1. Taxonomy (NCBI): domain Eukaryota; kingdom Viridiplantae; phylum Streptophyta; class Pinopsida; order Cupressales; family Taxaceae; genus Torreya; species Torreya grandis. Next base: position 3,194,656 of record JARHVA010001247.1, on the reverse strand, counting down.
ATTTGAAAAAAGTGACATTTTTACTAATGTTTATTTAAAAATGTGATATAATTGTTAGGAATTAAAAAATTTTAAACTAGATTTAATATGACCATAAATTAGATCTAAATTATGCAATAGCATGCATCACAGAAACATTCCTCAAATCATAGTTATTAAGAAAGTATAAAATGGAGAGAACAAGATAAAATCACACATAACACAGATATACTATGGTTCACCCAATGTGGGCTACATCCACCAAGAAAGTCCTCAAATAAAATAGTAATCTAAAACAAGATTACAATGAAATCTCACATAGATAAAAAATATCCTATAGAAAATGTTGCACAAATAAATGCTACACTTTCACCTACACTTACACAATATTTTATATCACAAGATACTATACCACACCCTATAATGAACACCTACACTTTGACTCTGTCTCTCAAAAGCAACCCTTGCAAAATAAAATCATCAACCTCCAAAGGTCACACCATACCCTATATATATAACAAATGATGAAGAAATCCATCTCACAAGGATAAAACATGCCATCCTCATCAAGATAAGCTCTCTCCATGAAAAAACACACAATTCCACTTAATCATGCTTATCCATAATCCCCATCAAGTGGAAACATGCCATACTCCTCCAAAAGGCATAAATTTCAATGCAAATGTGATAATAACCAACTCCTCAAAATGAGAAAGTCAATCCCACTTCCATAATACACCATATAAATTATTAAATGAAACATTTAATAATTTTCTCATATGAAAATCAATCCGACTTCCATAATACATCATAGGAATTATTAAATAAAATATTTAATAATTCTACTCATATGGAAATTATTTAATTAACAATTAATTCCCTAAAAATAAGGAAATCTATCCCACTCTAACAAACATAGAAGTCAACATGAAAATGATTAAATATGCATTTAATAATATTCACACACATGAGGAGTAAATGCAAAATGTGCTCCCCACATCTTTGGAGCTCCCTAAGCCCCCAAAACATACCATCATGGTCATGTGATAGCCCCAAAGGGCTCCACACTCAACAATCTCCCACTTGGAGACAATTTCTACTAAACAGAATATATCACTGCTCTATGATCACTAAGATCAACCAAATATGAACATAGTCTCAACTTGTCCAATGTGACCACCTTGGTCATCATATGCACATGATTCTAGCTAGTATGAATCTTTTACAGGTTCACCAAGTTATCCTCCAAAGTTATCCTAATTAAGTGATAACATAACTAAATGTGTTTCATCCTCAAGTGAAAAGTGGATTTCTTTACCAAATGAATAACACTCTGACTATCACTGTGTAGTATACCAACTTCTTGCTCATGCCCCAACTCTTGAAACAAATCATCTCCTTATTAGCCTCTGTGTCAACAACATACTATACCTCTATGATTGACAAAGCCACAACCTTCTATATCCTAAAAATCCAACTAACCATTGTATCTCCAACAATAAATATATATCTTATCGTACTCCTCTTGCTATCAATATACCCTACCATATCTGAGTCCACATAACCACACAAGGTGGCATTTGATCCTCCATAACACAATGCAACATTAATGGTTCCTCTCAAATACTGAAGAATCCATTTCACTGCTTGGGAAATATCCAACCTAGTACAAACCATGGCATACATCAAGCTGCCAATTGCCAATGAGTAAGGTACTTTGGACATCTTAAGATTTTCAAATTTTGTCTTAAGTCACTACTCTTTTGATAATCTAAAGTGGATTGGCAAAGGAGTACCAACATATTTAGCATCCAACATGCTAAACCTTTTCAATAATTTATTCACATACTCTAATTGGGATAAGATCATCTTCCTTTCCTTCCTATCACGAGAAATCCTCATTGTTAGGATTGTGGAGCTAAAAGCTTCACTGATGCAAACAGGAGAGGAGGTTGCTGAAGGTTGCTGAGTTGCAGAAGAAGTTGGGGTCGGTCTGATCAGCCGACGTCGGCGGGATAGCATAGAGAAGCAACCGACGTCGGTCATATATCGGCCGACGTCGGTCACATCCAGGCGGACAGGGACCGGCGTCGGTCGCCTGTGTGGTTCGACTGCGAGCTATTTACGGGCAGTTAGCTAACGAACCAAGAGTTTGCATGATGAGCGCTAATTTTAGACTCATAGCTGCGGATCTAATTATTGTAATTAGATGTCTAATCATTGTTTGGATGAGATCTATATAATAGACTCATGGTTGTATTGGAAAAGTGTGCTAGGGAGTAAGAGAGCATAATTATAAGCTCCTTCTGTGTGTGAGGTAGAGCTATGGTGCGTTCCTCCTAGTGCCACAGTACCAGGTGTGTTGGTGCTGGATTGGAGAGCCAGCTAGGTTCTTCAATAAGTAAGATCGTTGATCTGCAGGTGTATGTGTGTGCAAGGTCGAGGTTCACAGGTGATTGGAACCATTGCTTGATTTGCAGGTGTGCAAGGTCATACAGACAGCAACACTACAGGGAGCAGTATCAGGCAGGATCTACTTGGAGTACAGGTGTGTACTCGGATAGAGCAAGAGGAAGGCAAGGCAGTTCCTTCCATAAGTATGGTCTGTTGAATTGCAGGTTGTTGCAGATTCATGGGAGATCTACTTGAAGTACCTTGAGTACTTGTGGAGCACGTGGAGTGCTTGTGGAGTGCGTGGAGCACTTGTGTTGTGCATGGAGCATGGGGAGGTGAACACCAACTCTGTATTTGAGTTGGGTGTTGGGACCTGTGAGAGGGAGAGCTTTGGGGAGAAGAATTACTGTTCACTTGAGGCGTGGGAAACCTCTGTAAGGTGGTGGAGAAGAAGTGGCATCTTCTTTATTGTATTCTTTTCTGTATAAAGTGTTAATACAATTTGGTATTGTCTCTCATATGCTGTGTTATTCTGAATTCTAGTTACTTGGTGAACCTGGTTAATTTCCGCATATTAAGTTGCTTGGTATTAGTAATCAAATTGCATGCTTCCGGTGTACACCCTACCAACAAGTGGTATCAGAGCCTTGGTTGTAGGTTCTTGAGCTTGATACCAACAGGTGGTATCTGAGCTGAGGTTGGAGGAAGCAGGTTTTGTGTTTGGTTACAGGTCACTCTCAGGGGTTTCTGATCGAGTGGGAGTAGAGCAACTGCAGATCAAAGTAAGCTAAGAATGGAGGAGTTGAAAAGCACAGATGGTCACTCACGGTCCTATGGAAAGAAAGAGCAGGTAAAAGATTATTGTTGGTTGGTAACAGATCAGCATGAAGAAACTGAAGATACAGATGTAGCAGGTGTTGTTGCACATGATGTGCTTGCAGGTTTCTTGGATAAAGTTGAATCTTGGATAAAAGATTCAGTTGCCTCTTTCCATGCAGTTCTAGGTAGAGGAGCTGGTGAGCCTTGCCAAAGGATTGGAAAAGGCAAAGTGAAGCTGAAATTGCAGGCGGCCAACACACAGGTGTTGATGAAGGTCATGCAGGTCCCAGGTTTGGAGATATGGCTAATTTCTTCAGAAAGATTGGGTGATGAGAGATGCACAAGAACTCTCACAGTGGATACACTTGAATTAGCTGGTGGTAAGAAAACAGGTATCCTTTATCTACTTGTTTATATTACTGATTCTTCTTTTGTTGCGGAGACGTGGCTTCGTAGGCTTGGTCACATGAGCAGGAAGGAGATGCATGTTCTTAAGCGGAAGACAGATATATTTGACAGGCTTAAGAACTGGAAAGCCTTGGTGTTTATGGAGGAGATGGCGGACAGAACCCAGTGGATGTGGCTGGATACTTCTGAGCAGGGCAGTTTGGACATGGATTTTGATTCAAAGAAGCTCGCGGGTAAAAAGTCATCACTCACAGGCGAACACAGACACTGATGTCGGTCAGGAGGAACCGGCGTCGAACAGACAGGTGCCGATGTCGGTCATGTGCAGACCGAAGCCGGCGATGTCGGGCAGGGTAAGACCGATGTCGGTCATGGGACCGACGTCGGCAGCAGGTAAGACCGATGTCGGTTAGAAGAACCGACGTCGGCAGAAGGGACACCAGCGCAGGCAGGTTGGTAGTCAGGTACAGACGCATGGAACCGACGTCGGTCGGATGCAGACTGTGGAGTGACCGAGGTCGGTCACTGTAACGAATTTTGGGTAGACAGCAAGCTGTCAAGGAGTCTCAAACACCCATACGGAGGACTGAAGGCGTAAGTAGGCCCTCAAATTCGTTGTTCCTCTTCTTCATACTTTTTGCTGATTGTAGAGTAGGAAGGATCCAGAAAACAGGTGTGAGCTTGGCATGGATGAGGATGTGATTCCTTGGAGGAGAACCAGACAGGTGTGTCTTGGTAGAGATGCCAGCAGGTATAAAAGCACAGAGACGAATGGATACCTTAGTAGAAGAATAGAGAGAACGGATACATGAGACGAAAGACCAGGTATATGGTCTTGTGGAGCTGCAGGACAGTGGTACCAAGTTTGACAGGTGGAGGACGGAGCATGGCTTCAGTTAGTGTCAGGTAACTACTGTGATTTTGTCTTACCAGGGGGATGATGAGTCGCGACATCATTCTGTTGCTGTATGTGGATAGTATGCTAGCTAGCAGGGGTGTACATACAGGGTTTTGCTGAGCTAAGGGTAAGATTAGTTCAGTGGCATGTCAGGAGGAGTTTGGAGCAGCGGAATTCTTTGACATGGGAGGCATGGAGATCACAGGTTGATTTTGTCTCGAGTGGGAGCTGATGTGAATCAGGTGTTGGCGAGGTTCGGGATACAGAACCGAAGCACACTAAGGGCTGGACAGGTACAGTGTCTGAAATCACATGAGGTCTGGTATAGACCTGAGTATTCCCATGTAGTGGGAGCTGTCAGAGAGTTAGGAGCCAATTCGGGGAAGTGGATTCTCAGGTTTTTTGAGAGGGACCGGCAGCAGGTGTTGCTATGCAGGGTCAGGACTTCACTACATGTATTTGTAGGTTCGGATGTGGCAGGTTACTCGGATGACAGGTGGTACACCACGGGATGTGTGGTGGGTTGTCTTCAGGTGGGAGCTTGAAGAGGGATACAAACCAGGAAACAGATTAGACGGAGTACAGGTACAGGTACAGTGCAGCTGTTTATCTCCAAGTGGGAGATTGTTAGGATTGTGGAGCTAAAAGCTTCACTGATGCAAACAGGAGAGGAGGTTGCTGAAGGTTGCTGAGTTGCAGAAGAAGTTGGGGTCGGTCTGATCAGCCGACGTCGGCGGGATAGCATAGAGAAGCAACTGACGTCGGTCATATATCGGCCGACGTCGGTCACATCCAGGCAGACAGGGACCGGCGTCGGTCGCCTGTGTGGTTCGACTGCGAGCTATTTACGGGCAGTTAGCTAACGAACCAAGAGTTTGCATGATGAGCGCTAATTTTAGACTCATAGCTGCGGATCTAATTATTATAATTAGATGTCTAATCATTGTTTGGATGAGATCTATATAATAGACTCATGGTTGTATTGGAAAAGTGTGCTAGGGAGTAAGAGAGCATAATTATAAGCTCCTTCTGTGTGTGAGGTAGAGCTATGGTGCGTTCCTCCTAGTGCCACAGTACCAGGTGTGTTGGTGCTGGATTGGAGAGCCAGCTAGGTTCTTCAATAAGTAAGATCGTTGATCTGCAGGTGTATGTGTGTGCAAGGTCGAGGTTCACAGGTGATTGGAACCATTGCTTGATTTGCAGGTGTGTAAGGTCATACAGACAGCAACACTACAGGGAGCAGTATCAGGCAGGATCTACTTGGAGTACAGGTGTGTACTCGGATAGAGCAAGAGGAAGGCAAGGCAGTTCCTTCCATAAGTATGGTCTGTTGAATTGCAGGTTGTTGCAGATTCATGGGAGATCTACTTGAAGTACCTTGAGTACTTGTGGAGCACGTGGAGTGCTTGTGGAGTGCGTGGAGCACTTGTGTTGTGCGTGGAGCACGGGGAGGTGAACACCAACTCTGTATTTGAGTTGGGTGTTGGGACCTGTGAGAGGGAGAGCTTTGGGGAGAAGAATTACTGTTCACTTGAGGCGTGGGAAACCTCTGTAAGGTGGTGGAGAAGAAGTGGCATCTTCTTTATTGTATTCTTTTCTGTATAAAGTGTTAATACAATTTGGTATTGTCTCTCATATGCTGTGTTATTCTGAATTCTAGTTACTTGGTGAACCTGGTTAATTTCCGCATATTAAGTTGCTTGGTATTAGTAATCAAATTGCATGCTTCCGGTGTACACCCTACCAACACTCATACCAAGGATTTTCTTTGTAGCACCCAAATACTTCATAGAAAAGGAGTCACTAAGCTATTTCTTGAGCATATGAATATGTTGTATGTTCTTTCCTACAACTAACATGTCATCCACACAAAAACATAAAATAATAAAAGAACCATCATCAAAATGTTTGATGTACACACAATGGTCAGAATTATACCTTTAATATTATTGTTCCAACATAAAATAATTAAATTTCTTATACCATTATTATGGATCTTGTTTTAGGCCATATAAGCTCTTCTTTAGTCTACACACATAGTTCTCCTTCCCTTTGACCTCATATCCTTGTGGCTACTTCATATACAACTCTTCATCCAAATCACCATGAAGAAAATTAGTTTTCACATTTAACTATTCTAAGTACAAATCCTCAACTACAACTAAATCAAGAATAGTCTTAATAGAAGTCATTTTTACAACTAGAGAAAAAATTTCATCAAAATAAATACCTAAATTTTATGCAAACCCCTTGACCACCATCCTAGCGTTATACCTTTTTCTCCCTTCATCCTCTTCTTTTATTCTAAAGATCCACTTTTTTGGAAATGCACTCTTGCCCTTGGGTAGCCTTACCAAATCCCATGTTTGGTTTTCCATGAAATATCTATGCTCTTCATCCATGGCTTACTCCCACTTCAACTTGGCATCTACTTGCATTACTTCTTCATAACACTCTGTTCTCCATTATTAGTGAGTAATAAATAATTCAAAGGAGTAAAATGTTTAAGTGCTCTTCTTACCCTATAAGACCTTCTTACCATAGGAGTTTGGGGTCCTTGTGTAGAAGGTTCCTGAATTGAATCATTAGATAATTTACCATCTACAATGTCATCCAATACTATGTACTCTTTTTGTTCTTATTCTTGTTCCTACAACTGATCCTTATACACTACTTTTTCATTAAAGACTACATCTCTAGACCAAAATATTTTCTTATCTTTAATGGTCCATAAATGAAAACCAAAGTCATCCTCACCATATCCAACAAATGTGCATTTATCTAATTTAGCCTCTAACTTGGTCCTATCCTCTTTCTTAATGAGATCAAAATCCTCACATCCAAAAAATCTAAGAAAAGATTAATCAACATTCTTACCAGACCAAGCTTGTTCAGGAATGCCTCCATCCAAAGGCATAGAAGGTCCTCTGTTAATCAAATATACTGCCATGCGACCTGATTCTACCCAAAACTATAAAAGCAACCCTACATGTAGCCTCATGCTCTTATCAAATTCCATTATTGTTATGTTCATCCTTTCAGATACCCCATTCTGCTGTGGAATTCTTGGAACCATCCTTTGCCTATAGATTCCATTGTTAGAACAATAATCAAATAAAACATTACTACAATACTCACCTACATTATCTAATCTAATACATTTCAATTTGAGAACTATTTAATTCTCAACCAAGGCTTTCCACTACTAAAAAATGTTAAATGCATTAGATTTATTTTTAATGTAATAAACCCAAATTTTCCTATTTGCATCATCAATAAATGTAACATAATAATTGGATCCACCAATATAAGATACTTGAGTTGGTCCCCATACATCTGAGTATACCAACTTTAACTTGTGCTCTTTATTTATGGGTCTAACCTTCAATAACTTAACCCACTTCTATTTCCCATAACACAATTCTCACATAAGTCTAGATCTATGTGTTTTAATCCAAGCAACTTGTCTTTTAAGATCTCCATGCCCTTATGGCTCATATAACTGAACTTGTAGTGCCACATAGTTGCATCTCCATTTGCAACAACTAAATCAAGATAATCAACACTACTAGTCAAATATAAAGTATCAAATTTCTTGCCTCTTGAAATTATAAGAGTACCTTTGGTAACTTTCCAAGAATCTATAGTAAACATCACCGAACAACCCTCACTATCCAATTGCCCCACTGAAACCAAATTTTGTCTCAAAATAGGCATGTTTCTAACATCCTTAAGTAGCCATGTGTTCCCATTCCACATTTTAACCTAAACACAACCTTTCTATACTATCTCTCATGGTTCATCATCACCAAGATAAACATTACCTAGATTTTCTTAAACATAATTAGTAAAATAATGCGTATGTGGGGTGGCATTAAAAGAATCCCCTGAATCTAATACTCAAGACTCAAAAAAATTATCCATAAAAATAATTAAGGCATCCTGACATGATTTACCTGATGTCACATTTACCTCATTCATTTCCTCCTTATTGGCATTCTTACCCTGAAGTGACCAACAATCCTTCTTTGAGTGTCCACTCTTCCCACAATGTTAGCATATCATCTTAGATCTAGATCTATATTTAGATCTACCCTTTGACTTTCCATGGTTGACTTTGTTCTTATCCTTTTTCCTCCCTTAGTATCAACAGACAAAGCATTATCTGAATATGATTCACCAGTGCTTTTCCTTTTCATTTTCTCACTAAAAATCACACCTACAACATCCTCAAAATTTAGGCCTCCCTTGGTAGGGACTGCATTACTCACAACCATAACCAAACTATCCTAGCTATTTGGCAAAGAACACAAAATCAAAAAATCTTTAACTTCATCATTAAAATTAATTCCAACATAAGTGAGCATACTTACAATTGTATTAAAATCATTTAAATGACTAGTAATTGAACCATTCTCAGACATTTTCATGTTAAACAATATTTTTATAAAAACATTTTTATTTGAGGTCGAGGGTTTCTCATACAACTTCCCAAGTTTATCCATGATATCCTTTGTAGTTTTCTCATCAAAAATGTTAAATGCAATAGAAGATGCATGACATAATCATATGGATCCCAATGCCTTCCTTTCAAGCAATGACCAATCCACATCACTCATACTTACAGGCTGTTCTACTTTACCCTCCAAGGGGAGATAAGCTCCTTCTAATACAAGTAATCTTCCATCTACATTTTTCACAAACCAAAATTCTTACCATCAAACTTCTCTACTTTGAATCTGATCTCTTCTCCCATAGCTCCCATTCAAGCTAATAACCCTTCATGTGATTCACCACTTCAGTGAACACAACCAAAGTTTTGATACCAATTTTTAGGAATTAAAAAAAAATTAAACTAGAATCAATATGACCATTAATTAGATCTAAATTATGTAATAACTTGCATCATATAAACATTCCTCAAATCATAGTTATTAAGAAAGTATAAAATGGAAAGAATAAGAGAAAATCATACATAACACAAATATACCATGGTTCATCCAATGTGGGCTAAATCTACCAAGAAATTACTCAAATAAAATAGTAATCTAAAACAAGATTACAATGAACTCTCACAAAGATAGAAAATCTCTTGTATAAAATGTTGCACAAATAAATGCTACACTTTCACCTACACCTGCACAATACTGTATATCACAAGCTGCTATACCACATCTTGTAAATGAACACTTGCACTTTTAGAAACACCTACACTTTGACTTTGTCTCTCAAAAGCCACACTTGTAAAATAAAATCATCAACCTCCAAAGGTCGCACCACACCATATATATATATATATATATATATATATATATATATATATATATATATATATATATATATATATATAACAAATGATGAAGAAATCCACCTCACAAGGATAAAACACACCATCCTCATCAAAATAAAATCTATCCATGAAGAAACATGCCATTCCACCTAATCATGTTTATCCATAAGCCCCATCAAGTGGAAACATGCCATACTCCTCCAAAAGGCACAACTTCCAATGCAAATGTGATAACAACTAACTCCTCAAAATGAGAAAGTCAATCCCACTTCCATAATACATCATATAAATTATTAAATGAAACATTTAATAATTTTCTCATAGGGAAATCAATCCCACTTCCATAATACATCATAGAAATTATTAAATAAAATATTTAATAATTCTACTCATATGGAAATTATTTAATTAACAATTAATTCTCTAAAAATAAGGAAATCAATCCCACTTCCAACAAGCATGGAAGTCAACATGAAAATTATTAAATATGCATTTAATAATATTCACACACATGAGGAGTAACTGCTAAATGTACTCCCCACATCCTTGGAGATCCCTAGGCCCCCAAAACATACCATCATGGTCATGTGATAGCCCCAAAGGGCTCCGCACTCAACAATAACATATTAGGCAAATCATTAAATCGATGCAGATATCTCATAGGTAGTGAGTAGAACTAATTTATGACATACCAATGAGATTCTTAGGAAAAAACTTGGTCTTAAGTAAATAATCATGTTAATAATAAAAGCAATATGAAAAGTAATCCCTCATATGGTGTGAAAGACCCAATTTCCACTATATATTTTAATTTTAGACACTTAAAATGAAAGAGGAAAGGGATGAAAAAAAACTTTTTTAGTCAATGGGTTGTGTAATAAATCATAAGATGAAACATGTCTAGGTTTTTTAGATGCTTTAGATAAATTTTTAAGTTGTAAACACATATCATGAAGTTGGTGGTGTAATATTGGACAAGTAGATGCACCACTAGGTGTATGATTAACATTGGTATGTGTGTATGTAGGATTCACTAACTTTTTAGGATTACCATTTATTGCAATGGATGAATTCTTGGTATTTATATCATGTCCAATACATAAGGATGTAATATAATAAGTTAATCATGGATATACATTAATTATTGAATTCAAACTAGGAGGAATCGTATAAGCCTTAGGTCATATAGGAATAGAAGGATTTACCTGAGGAGGTGGGGTATCACTAGGTAGAGGCAATAAAGTATAAATAATTACATGAGTACTAGACTCACCACCTAGTCCAGGTGTAGATTCTATTAATGTGGGTTTTATGCACCCATATAAAATGGGTTTTCACCCTTTCATTTTAGGATTGTTGGTAATTTATCTCAGACACGAGTTGTAGGTATGCAGTTTTATAGATAACCAAGTGGTGTAATAGTAGTATGTGACCTATATCCCATCAAGGGAAACTCACCCAAGTGATAAAAACACCACCCAAGGATGGATATTTATAATGATGCTATGTTACAATAATCAATTTATAAAAAATTGAAAAAGGAGTGAAGGGCAGAGAAGAAAAAAGGTTTTATATTTCTACTAGAGATCATTTCTCTCAAGCAACATTTTTAAAGATCTATTGTAAATCAACAACATTCATCAAATTTAGTCATGCAATCCAATCTAAATAAACATGTTACAAAATTTTAAGTACTAAACATTATGAGTGAGTCTAAGTATTATCCCTTTGAAATGTAGATTGATTATGAAGACTATAAAAATGATTCTACTACAATAATTTTATAAAGATCTAATTCATTGTGAAAAGAAAGAAACAACACATCTAACTACAATAATAATAGATCAAAGATAAAATAAATGAAATAATCAAAATAAAAACATTACACATTCTAACCTACTACTAATAAAGCATATAAATATATATGGTAATCACTTAAAGCTCAAAAAATACACATAATAAATATGAAATTGTGAGAAAGAAGAAAACTAAAATAAACTCACATAACATCAGTGTAGATTTCTCAAGTTTGTTAAATCTCCTCATACCTTTTTTAAATCATTTAAATACAATGTATTTATATTATTTATGGTCACCTCATTGATTTTGGAAAATATTGCATGTGATCACTTATTAAAAAGATTAAATCTAAAACTATCTAAAATAATTAAAAATAAAACATAAGCTTTAAATCTAAATTTAAATAGAGTTAAACTAATATAAAAGATAACATGGGATAATATTTACACTTTGAGGCCATTTACACTTATCTCTTATCTAATTTAGAATTTTCAAACTATCATTGCATTTTATCCACGCAACTGTGTTACTGCTTAAACTTTTTGTATGGCAATTTTAGGAGCCTCTAGGTCATTTTTAGAGCTAGTAGAGTTTCCATAGATAGATGAATCTATGTGGTCTTCTAAATTAGAAAACAAGTTTTTTGAAAAGGTTTAATGATATAAGTTTTGAATAAAACCAAAAAAAATAGTTGTGAGAAAATTGTAGACTATATTAATGTTGAGTGATCCCTACATATATGTTAATTCAAATGGTCTATGTGTTTATTTCCATATTTCACTCCAAAATTGAGGTTTACTAAGATAATATATTGAACCTCACTAATAAATTTATTCCCATTTTTTATTCACATGCCTCTTCACTTATTAATTGTCTATGTGTATCATGCAAGACCATTCTACTAAGCTCTTTGTTACTAGAGAAAATACGTGAATTGTTTCTAAACTTATGATAGTTTGATGGGTTGTGAAAAATGTCAAATTTAAATCTATCTATAGAGAGTGATTTATCCTACTTCAAGTGGTTTGGTTCCTCGAAGAAGTTCGATGGTTTGTGAGTGTATCATTGTAATCAATGTGTCTTCAACACCTAACTTGTATGAGCTTTATATCATTTCTCACTTGTTAAGTGTATTGCACAAACCTTCCTTTTGTGCTTATTAAAAATTCAAGTGCTTATGCTCTATCCATGTGGCTATTATCATTTAGCTTAGAGTGGCATAAGTACTAAATCAATCAATGGAATTTCATAGTCATGTACCACCACAAGGTTTGTGAAAATTGGACACATTGCATCTTATGATTGGATCACACTCTCACAGTTGTCAAAGTACTATGGAGTTGTTTGAATTATACTAAGTGCTTAGTAAATTGAATTGTTACATGTATCCTGCTACTAATAATTCATAGTTACATAGTTGTGATTTAATGGTATTTTTAGTGTGTAATAACACCTGGTTATGTGGCTGAAAGAAATATGGCATGTGGAATCTCATAGTTGGCTATCAATTTTGTAATTCTAGGAATATGATTTGAAATGTTGGAATTATGTGAGATTGCAAGGTTTATAGGAACTTGATGCATGTCATCTTGTGATTAGTTTGTAGCTACACAATATAAAACCTATTGTAAATAGGTGCAAGTTTTACAAGGTGCATAGTAAATGATATTATGACATGCAACATCTTATAAATGACTCACAGTTCTTATAATTTTACAATAAAATGTGAACACTACGTTGTATATGGTAAAAACAATATACCAATGTAAACATAAGTTTGGTATATAAAGTATAAATTCATACCAAATAAACTAATAATTGACATTTCAAAAGGATACGTAAAGATTAAAAGAATCATTATAAGAGACTGTAATCTTCAAAGTATGTTCAATAATGCACAAAAAACATTGAGCTATGAAAGAGCCTTGTCAAAATAGGTTCTCAAAAACCTGACCATCTTTTATTCACCATGCTTGAAGTTATTTGTGAGATAACCATTAGAGCATATCAAAACAAATTTGAAACCATAAATCTTCAAATCATAATGACTAAATATTTATAATGCTTATATCAATCATATAATCCTACTGTTATTTATAAACTTTATTCTATAAAAGTGGGTCCATATTCAAAAAATGAATGGGGTGTGTTGGTCATAATAAAGCCTCTAATATTATCTGAGTAGAATCATCCAATGGGATCTATAGGTTCACACTTAGGTAAAACTTCCTTAATCCTAATTATTTTTATGTGGTTGTTAAATTATATAATAAATATTCTAAATAATTAGGATGGTTGTTAATCATAGACCTAAAATTAACTGTGGTGGTAAATCTTTATGGATATACATCATCACTAAGATTAGGATCATCACAAGTTTCTTGGTCATAATCCTCATCTAAAGGAATAATAAAATAAATTATATTTACAACATATGGACCATTTTATTTAATATAAACCATAGAAGGAGGAATATAACTATAATAATCCATTAGGTATGTGATAGGCAAAATCAAAATGAAAATCTAAGAAATCATATTTTAAAGTGAAGGATCAAACCCTAGAAAACTAGAAATATGCATGTGTTTAAAAAACCAAGGTGTATGTACCAATTTATGAAATAGAATGTAATTAGAAAGTTAAAAAAAAAATTAAGTAGAAGCAAGGATTTGGTTAAAACATGTAAAATAATATGCACGTTTAAAAATAAAAAATTAGCCATGAAATCCTAAGGGGAAACCTCAAAGGATATAGGAGTTCGAAGAACATAGGGGTTCACTAACTATGTTACCAAATAGTGACACTAGGGTATAATGATACTAATAAACGGGAAAAAAATTCACATAGGGGATATCTAACACATAAAAATTCAAAGCATAAAATTTATCTATGGCCTAGTGGCTAAAATTCAAAAAAAGGGATACATTGAATAGTTGAACAAGAAATAGTTAAATAAAATGGAAAAAGTGATGAGACTATCACACCTTGGAAGAAATATTATTTTTTTAGAGTAAAAAAGTGGTCTAGTATGAAATTTGTAGTGTTGACTATGTAGGAACATATTTAGACCTATTTCGCTATTACTAAATATACTCTAGGTGTATTTTGCCACCAAATAAGTTCTTGTTCTATAACCAATTTTTTTTTTTTGTTTTATCAAATTCGTGATGTAATTTTTTATAGATTTTGAATTTTTAAGTATGTGTGTTATTATTTTGTACATTCACATGTCTTCACTTTTTTGAATTCACAAGCAAAAATATTGATTTGATGTCTTCTCATTTTATTGATCTAGTTCACCTCAAATACATAATGAAGAACAAAAAAATAGGGTATGGGTTAGGTAACCACAAGTATGTACTTCTAGTGCCATGTAAATAGAATCTCAAATAAGGGCTTAAACCTCCTCTTCCCTAGATGTGTGATGTAACTACATGAACATTCACATAAACCCTATTTCGGTATATATGGATTGTGTCAAAATATATTAAGTAAGATTAAAGTATCAAGATATAGGAATCCATCACAAGTGTAGAAATAAATGTGGCAATGAAGGATCTAACTTAAAGGTAAAATATGATTAGCTTGTTCCCTCAACATCTTGACAATACTTATTCTAATTGAAAAATGACTAGAATACCTGGTATATATATAGATCTCTATGACATTATATGTGTCAAGGATGAATATGGAAAATTTTGATATGAGAAATGGTGAAATAAATAATTCTAAAGTATATGGACCCAAATAAATACACATGACATATTTATTGACCTGCCAAATATACATAGGGTAGATTTGATGTATACATGTACCTATCAAATTCATCCTTAGAGAGATACATCTAGAATGGGTGCAATAAACTTAGAAGATGGATAAATAAGGAAATTTTTTTCAAATGGATGAATGTTGAAGACATCTATACATTTCAATAGCTAGAGGTAGAATAGTGTGGGATATGAAATGTATTAAAAATAAAAAAATATACACAACCAAATCAAGTGTGAAAAATGGGTAGAAGGTAGTATGCAAAAGGGTCTTGTACCAAAATTAGGTATCTACACAAACTGATGCATATATTGATACTAATTTATATTATTAATAAAATTCTCCTAAATTATTAAAAAATTCTTGTTTTTAGTATATTTATCAAATTAGTGATGTAAATTGAATCATCAAATATTTTTGATGAATTTTTTTGTATGGTGGCATGAAAAAATTTAAAAAAAACACTTATTGACATGATTTACTCAAAATATATTAGTGTCACCTATGTGAGAGAATTACAATTTAGTAGCTCTATTTATTAAATATTTTAATTGGTTTACATCCACAATACACTCTCTAGGAGATTCAAACACAAGTATTTTAAATTAAATATAAATAAAAAAATCACATATATTATAATTAATCATATTGATTTTTATGACATTAATCTACATAAATTTGGATGGCACATGCATAGTGCCATAGGCTGAGTACAAAAATCCATCTATCATACTTAGTGGTTATTTTTTACCTTCACAAGAATATTATAAATATAGTGCACTTGACGAGGTCATAATTACTATTATAAATGGTGAATTAAGGAATTATTAGCAATAAGGATCATTAGGACATATTTGGAGGAATTTCAAGGGTGTGGATTATTTTAATTTTTTCACTTACTACTCCTATTATGATGCATCTGACATTTTTATTATTCTTCAACTTTGCACCCTCAATTATTGGCTCTAGATGGAAATAACAATCATTCTATTTTCACTAAGTATGGTTATGTGGGACTAAAATACTACTACTTAATAGATAATTTCAATAACCAATTAAAAATAATTTAAATAGAAAATGATTAATCTTATGTTTATATACATCACATCATTTTTTCAACATATCACATTGATTTGAACTACAAATGAGGTGATGAAAACCCGTGATCTATGGGTGATACAACATTTTAAGAATATGGACTATACTTTTGAGGAGAGTTTGGATGGAGTTTATTCAATGGAAGGTGTTTTAATTTAAAAGCATACAAGGGTTATTACACTAAGTAAAATTACACTAATCCTTTAAAATAAGGAACATAAGTAAATATTATTTAAATAAAAAAAATACAGTAAATAAAGACACATGCCTATGTTATGGGTATAGAATGAAATTATCTTGAATCATTGATAATCGTAAAAGGGGTTTAGAGATGCATACTTGATTTTAGATTCACATGTATCTTAGCAGTCATTATAAAGGATTAGACATAGTTCCTAATAAAAAATATAATAATATCTATAAAGGTGGTTAAGCTTTGTTGATGTAATTAGTATGATACTCATTCAATAGTGACTGACCAATATTAGACTATCTTGATAGTGACAATATATCTTGAAAGAGGTAGGTTTGTTTTAATAATGGTTATGCATGTAGGTATGGTGTGAAACATTTTGAATCTCATCAACAAAATTTGTTTGTTTTGAAATTGTCTAAATTATTTCTCATTACTCAAGCCATAATCTACACAAAGAATACTTTGCAAGGACATTAAAAATGGGTTTAATTTTTAAGGGTTTTCCTTAGTGGACCCCACATTTTTGATAAGTAGGAAATCAACACTTTTGTATGTCACCAATAAAATCTATGTCGATGATATTCCCATCCATTATCCCTATAATATGAGACACAAGACAACTAGGTTTTATGTTCCCTTTTTCTAGTCCTTATTTTGGCATAAATACAACAATAACACTTTAGTAGATAGAAAATGTAGTAAATAATAAAGTGCAAGAGAATCCTTGTAATTACATGAGCATGTGATGTATGATTGATTTTACTTATGAAATTCATTAGGATACCTTAGTATATACATACTTATTGAATTAAAATTAGTAACATATTAATGTAAAATATTTCATAAGACTATATAAAATTTAAAAAAGGGGTCAAGCAATGGTAACTTAGAGCAGAAAGACAAAGGCACCAAAAATCATGGTGACAAATAATAAAATGTTTCAATACATGTAAAACTAGTTTCAAAAGTATTACGATACTAAAAATTAAGAAATCACAAGGTGGAGGAAGAAAAATAAGGATCCCATGATTTAGGAAACACATTGGAGAAATTAAATTAGAAGAATAAGAATAAAACATGGTTTCATAGAAAATAATACAGAGGAGAAAACACATAATAAAGTGCCAATAAGAGACCAATATGAACCAATGATCAATATCTATGAAAACATGATAGTAACATTATAATTATAAGGCATGTACAAAAAATTAGGTGTCTACATAAGGTCAATTCAAAAATGTAAAAATAAAATGGTTTGATGCATGAGTATCAACTATGGAGTTGTGTTTTATAATAAAATCACTTTTGAATGATGTGGATTTCAATGACTAGATACCTTGGAATGGATTCATTTGTTGGAAATATTATCATTGATGTCAAAGGTTTAGAATTATTGGTGATAAAGGCCCCATTGCATTTAATGTTGTTTATCTTGGCTAATGTGAGTTAATATTTATTTAATATTAACGAATATATTTTTGGTTGCATATGAGACAAAAGAAGGGCCCATGGAGAAGTCGAAGAGCCATAGGATAAAGACAAAAGAAGGATGGGATGCATTTTCCCATGAAGAGTCATCTTGGGGAATACCAAGAGTCACCAAGTGAAGACAAAAGAGTAAGGGCACAATTTCTCATGAAGGGACACTTTGAGGAATACGAAAAGTCACCAAAAATAAGGACAAAAGTGAGAAGGACGTTTTTGGTCATGAAGGGTCACCACATGACTTTTCAAAGGCTTGGATATGAAGGGTCATCCAAGATTGGCGCCATTTTCCATGAGGATTGAAGGGTCACAAAGGGGGAAGGCCAAAGGTCATTTGGAAAGCTATAAATAAAGGCTTGAGAAGCCATTTGTAATATGAGAGTGAGATGTTGATTTGATATTGTAATATCTAGCTTAGAAGAGCAATTGTGAGAGATGAATATGATTTGTATTTGTTATATCTAGCTTAGAAGAGCAAAGGTGAGAGAGAGGAAAGAGATGTTGTATTGAACTATAATTTGTTGAGATAGCAACATTGAGAGATAGGTGTGTGGTATACACAAAGGGGTTAGTGCTCCTGTGGGTTGGTGCTCATGAATTATAGCTGAGGTTGGTACTTGACAAAGGGGTATGGTGCTCCTATGGGTTTGTTCTCATGAATATACTTGAGATTATTCTCTGTGGTTTTTCTCACATTGGGTTTCCACGTTATATCTGGTGTCTCTCTCTGTCTTGTGTGATGTTTATTGTTTGAGTTTTATTGCATATCTTGAATGTTTGATTAAGTGGAATTTGATAAAGGGAAAGTTTTATAAGATATATGATATACTGATTCACCCCCCTCTCAGTATATCCCATGCTTAACAATTGGTATCAGAGCAGGTTCCTTCAGAAAGGGTTTAACAACTTGAAGGTAGATCAAGGAAAAGCACAAGATGGCCAAGCAGCTAAAGAAGGAGAATCAAGAATTGAAATCTATGGTTGAAGTTATTAAAGAACAGGTGTGTATCTTGGATTCTAAGTTGGCTATAAAAGTAAAATAAAATAAGATATTTATTCAGGATCTTAAGAATCAGTTAGAGGTTGCAACTTTAATTTTAACATCAAAAGAAGAAGAGTGTAATCAGTTGAAGGTTGAGTTAGGTTCTTTAAAGGATAATCATGAGAAGCTTATACTCAAGGTTTAAAACGATCATGAAATATTAGTCCAAGGAAAGAAGGATGCAAGTTTTGCAAGCAAATCAAAGAAGCCAATCAGGCAACCCAATGCTTTCAAGTTTTCAAATTATTTTCATGGCCGTTGTTTTGTTTGTCATCATGTTGGTCATAGGGAAAGATATTGTATGAGGAGAAGCAATCATTCAAAGGGAGATCTCAGTCACATTCAAGAAAAAGGTATGAGAAATATTTTTTGCTTTTGTTGTCATGATGTTGGCCATATTGCTAGATTATGTCAAAATAAAGTAAAGAGATATTCAAAGTATGTCAAAGGATATAGAGCCCTTATAAAATATGATAAAAGACAAATTCAGGTTTGGAGACCTAAAGTAGTAAAGGTTGATCAGGTTGAGTTCAAGAATGAAAATGAATTACTTGCTATAGTAGATAAAGAATTAGATAAGAAGGATTGTGCAAAATCTCTTGTTACATTTGAGCATGAGCTTTGTCAAGATAAGATAGTTGCAAAAGTTGAGAAGATGAAAAACATCATAAATGTCAAGGTTAATAAGTCAAAAAGGTTAGACATGCTTAAATGGATTATAAAATAAAAACACAAGAAGATCAAGGAAGAAACAAAGATGTGGGAATCTCCTGAGATTTATTTCTAGAACCCTTTTGTGTGGGGTGTCTCTTCTAGGCTTCAAGGAGACACTTTTAAAAATTGAAGCATGGTGGATGCTATTGGGTCTTGGTTATGTTACATGACAAGAAGGTGAGTTGGCAAATTAATTTGTATATATTTTGAGGGAATAGATTTTTGAAGAAAATTTTGCATCAGTATTAAGGTTTGAGGCTATTAGAATGATTCTTGCATGTGCAGTGTTTTAAAGTTTTAAAGTGTTTCAAATGATTATGGTCACAAGAAATTAGAAATTTGAAAAAGAGCTAATAGTTTCAGAAAGAAGGAGAAGGATATTCATGCAGATTCAATGAAGAAGGATCAGAGTTTCAAAGTTCCATTCATCAGGAAGAAGGGTCAGTTGTGTTCATGGCAAAAGAAACAACATGAAGATTCTATGTTGGTGCAAACAAATTTGCATGTAAGAAATAAAGATTAGCCATGGTTCGTTGATAGTGAATGTTTGAGGCATATGACATGAGATAAGAGTAAAGAAGATCAATGGTGACATAGTGAACTTTGAAGATAAAACAACTGCCAGGATAGCCAGAAAAAGTATTTTAAGTTTGGATATTAGTATAACCAAAACTAAGAATGTTTTGTAAGCATAATATATTTGAGTATAAGTCAAATATGTGATCAAGGATACACCTTAAAGTTTCATGCAAAATATTGTGAGATTAGAAGAAAATATTCAATTGAGTTGATTGCAGATGCTCAAAAGACAGGGAACAATGTGTATGTATTTTCAGATATCTTCTTAAAGGCACGATCAAAGGATATACTCAAAGATCGACAAGAGGAGTTGGGATTAATTTCTATTAATTCTTGCCATTGATGTTCAGCATCAAGTGAGGGGGAGCTAAGTGTTAGCTCCAAGTAGGCCCTTTGTCATTGATGTCGAAGGGGGAGAATTACAGATATAGGTACAAGTGTAGAAAATAGGTATAAGGAGTAGGTACAAGTTACTACAATAAGGGGGAGTTACTGTATGTTTTTAGATGACATGATGTGCAAGTGACAGGATGTGGTAGTTTCAGGATTGAGGTTGCCATCAATGACAAAGGGGGAGATTGTTGGAAATATTGTCATTGATGTCAAAGGTTTAGCATTATTGGTGATAAAGGCCCCATTGCATTTAATGTTGTTTATCTTGGATAATGTGAGTTAATATTTATTTAATATTAATGAATATATTTTTGGTTGTATATGAGACAAAATAAGGGCCCATGGAGAAGTCAAAGAGCCATGGGATAAAGACAAAAGAAGGATGGGATGCATTTTCCCATGAATAGTCATCTTGGGGAATACCAAGAGTCACCAAGTGAATACAAAAGAGTAAGGGCGAAATTTCTCATGAAGGGACACTTTGAGGAATATGAAAAGTCACCAAAGATAAGGACAAAAGTGGGAAGGATGTTTTTGGTCATGAAAGGTCACCACATGACTTTTCAAAGGCTTGGATATGAAGGGTCATCCAAGATTGGTGCCATTTTCCATGAGGATTGAAGGGTCACAAAGGGGGAAGGCCAAAGGTCATTTGGAAAGCTATAAATAAAGGCTTGAGAAGCCATTTGTAATATGAGAGTGAGATGTTGATTTGATATTGTAATATCTAGCTTAGAAGAGAAATTGTGAGAGATGAATATGATTTGTATTTGTTATATCTAGCTTAGAAGAGCAAAGGTGAGAGAGAGGAAAGAGATGTTGTATTGAACTATCATTTGTTGAGATAGCAACATTGAGAGATAGGTGTGTGGTATACACAAAGGGATTGGTGCTCCTGTGGGTTGGAGCTTGGCAAAGGGCTTTAAAGCTCCTGTGGGTTGGTGCTCACGAATTGTAGCTGAGGTTGGTACTCGGCAAAGGGGTATGGTGCTCCTGTGGGTTTGTTCTCATGAATATACTTGAGATTGTTCTCTGTGGTTTTTCCCACATTGGGTTTCCACGTTATATCTGGTGTCTCTCTCTATCTTGTGTGATGTTTATTGTTTGAGTTTTATTGCATATCTTGAATGTTTGATTAAGTGGAATTTGATAAAGGGAAAGTTTTATAAGATATATGATATACTGATTTACCCCCCCTTTCAGTATATCCCATGCTTAACATCATTTGTGTTGTTCATATTGGTAATGGTGTGAATGACTTGACATCTTGTTCAAACACCTCTTCCCAATGCATATATTATTTTATGTAATTTCAAGTGATGAAATGCATACTTGGTATTCTCGTCATCTTGACTATTTTAGAATATCACTTTTAGAGTTCTTTGTATCTATAGTTACCTTTGACTAATAATTTTGTGTATTTGAATTTTTTATCATGTTAATTATATTTTGTAATTTTTATTTAGTGGCCTCTAATATTGATTTTTTTATAATAGGTAAAATAGGGTTTTAAAAGGGATCAAGCCATTTAAAAAAATCATGGGTAGATAAGAGACTTAAATAGAACAAAAATAAGGAGAAAAATAGGTCTAGGGAGCTACATAGGAAAGACAGTGTCCAAAGATAAAAAGATGACAAATCACAGACATAAGATAATTAAATTTAAAAAAAAAATACAAACTAGAATTAATAAGAGTCTTTTATATGTTCCATTCTTATTTTAAAAACTTGATGTGTTCCTCAATACTTTATTTATTATGTTCCTTGGTCACTTTAACTTTGCCTCTTTCTTGAAGACTATAACTCTCTCTAGTATCAGAGTGATCATCCTATAATATTGCTTATTTTGTAATGTTGTCTTAAATATATTGTTTTAAAATATTAATCACATATTTATTTATTTATATAGGAAAATATGGGCTTTATTAGGGACCCTACTCACCAAAAAGTTAAAGTGTGTCCCTATAGGTCTCAAACTAGACACAAGGCCATAATTTTTGTTATGAAAAAGAACATACATTTGGATATATCTAAGCGAGGTCCAAACATGAATTCACCCAAAACTTAAATTTCTCATGACAATAAAAAATGAGAGAATCATAAGAGAGAGATGATTAAAACAAGGAGCAACATATGATAATATTCATAATGTTATCATAAAAAATTTACCTTCCCAAAAACTCCTAATTTTTTATTCCATATATAGACCAAGTCCAAGAAATGAAGTTTGAGTATAAACACTTAGCATAAAAAACAAAAAAAATTGTGTCTCACATTCCATTTTAGAGGTTTTAAACATTTAAAACACCTAAGAAAATTTCTCAATTCTTAAAGTGCACCAAACTTTTGAAAATATTGAAATAAATTCAGGTTCTTGGGGTGCCATTAAAGCATGAAACTTATTAAATAAACTGAGGTTCTTTGAGTGTCATTAGAGCATGAAAATAAAAGTGTGGTATTGGTGAGTTAGGTGTCTAGGATTACTCAAGTGTGGTAAGGTTAAATAAATATTTTATATAAAAAAGCAAAGTGAATTCAATAGGATTTTTTCATCTAGGAGGAACTCAAACAAGGTTCCATGAGTGCTTGTGGTGTCAAAAAGGCACAAGAGGTGTTAAAAACATTGGTAAAAGAGATGAAAGTAAAATTAAAGGTACCATAGGTGCTTTCATGGTTCAAAAATATGGGTATGCATTGGGTTTGCTAGTCAACGGTGTAACAAAATGCATAAACCAAGTTTGAGCTTAAAATCTCTACCATGGGAGTTTCTATTTTCATCCAAACCATAGTTCAAAAACCTATAAAATATAAAAATAGCTTAGATCATCATATTTTATCTCTTTAATCCTTCACAAGGTTGGTTTGCTTTTCCTTCTCAAAATTTTCCTTATGTTCTTTGTGTTTTTCCTTGGTTTGCATGATTTTTGTGTTCATTTTCATCCTTCCATTTCATCTAGGTTTTTTTTTAATAAACCTCACTTGTTTTTCCCTCCATTTCACCAAAATTTTCTTCACTATCCCATGACTTTATAAATTTATTCACTTCCTAAGTATTTCCAAACCTTCCCCTTCATTTTCATTATTTTTTGACCAACTTGTTGCATTTCACATTTGGGAGGTGTTATAGGTACCCCAAAGTTTCATTTTGGTCATACATAGCTCAATAGAAGAGTTAGGGGGATAATGGAACATTTTTGTGACTATTATGGTCCTAAATTTAACCCACACAAATATTTCATTCTTGTTGACTTCACATTCAAAATTATGAGACTAATTTTTTAAACTACCTTCTCTGTAACTAAGCCTCGAAAGTTGAAATTTAGATACATGGGATACGAGCCCATTTACACTTTGGAGATATATATTCTAGAGATTGTATAAAAAATATCTATGTTCACCTTTAATAAATTTTGGAAATAATGCAATAGGAAAATGAACAACAATTGGACAATGCATCCTTGATAGAACTATTGCACATGTCATTGTGTTTCCAACTTTGGTTCAATTCACATACAAAGTACTTAGTTACATGGATATGATATAATCAATAAAAAATGGAAATAAGGTATGTGGATGATGTTTTGATGGCCAAGTTAGATTCCCTATCTATAATCATGACACTTGGGATTTCTCCATATGAAGAATTTTTTTACATAAGCAAGAATAATGAACATGAATTTTGTAACAAGAATAATAACAAGTTCCTAGGCATGGTGAATCAATCTTGGATAAATACGAAGAATAATGGTCCTTATTAAATTCTTGATACTCTTTATAGGTTAGATTTTTTATAGGAGTTGTCATATATAATAACACTACTCAACAAAGCCATGGGCCATTGGACATACATGTATTGCATGAATGGATGTGCATGTTCATAAATACAAATAAATTGAGGGAAAAATAATAATTTATTGGGTCAAATAATAGTGAAAATCTTCATGAGTATTTAACAAACCTGAAATACACCAAAAATAAATTATATGACCTCATACTTAGTAAATTCCATTGTAGTTTTGAGGGTGTGGCCAAGACTCACTATAGAGGGAAAAAATATTCCTAGAAGGTTGATATATGATTTTATTCCTTAGCTCACTCATAAAAATGGAAGAAACATTTAAAAAGAGTTAATGATTCATTCATTATACTAGTAATGAGGACCTTATAAGGCAATATTGCATAGCAGATCTCTATTTAAATTATCAACCTAGTCAAAAATATGGGAGTTATTTCATCCATTTCCCAAAGTTCACATATATCAAAGTTGGAGGATTTGAAGGAAGCCCATATAGGTTTTCAAGGTATGAAAATAAAAAAATGGTGCTCATTGATAGATAATTAGAGGAACTTCATAATAACTATATAGATAAACATATTGGTAGAATTTAGTTCCATGTTGGACTGAGCTACTAAATCTACAAAACAACACATGATGCGTTGAGTATTGAGAAAACAATGACCCATTTTTTATTTAATGCAGTTAAATAAAAAGAGGGTCACTTTATATATATATATATATATATATATATATATATATATATATATATATATATATATATATATATATATATATATATATATATATATATAAGCTCAAACTTGTACCAGGTTACTTGTATGAACCTTAAACTAAATATTATTGGGAGGATTGTGAGAATGAGTTTGAGGTTAGAAAGAGAGATTATCTAAAAATGACCTTAATTGAGATGAGATATTTCATAATATAATGGATCATGAATGGAATTATTGATGATGGATAAGATAATATGGATATATTATTCATTGACAAAATTTAATTTTTTTGTTTTCCTTTAATCAACTAGTCAATAAAGAAGTTGATAGATTTGAATGAATGCACACATTTTGTTCTACAAAGGTTAAAAATATGGTTTAATAAGAAGTTGATTTAATTTGATACTATAGGGAGTTCAAAAGGTGTATAAACCTCCAAAGGTTAAAAAGAAACATCTTTAGCATCATCACCAAATCCATCTAGCACTAAGGTATATATTAAGATTCCATAATCAAATGTAATAATAGGTAGTGGAGGTAATGAAGAGGATCCCAATAAGAAAAAAATACTTGATAATACTTGTGGAGATTAAAAAAATTAAATGTGAAAGATACTTTTGATAATATCTTTTGTCTCTTCTACTTAGCTATGTGAAATGACTTCTTGACAAGCCTTTGATTCTTATGTGTCAATTGAGAACAGTAATCTTAGTTCCTATCATAATATCAAGGATTGACCCAGGTTCCCTCCCATGCCTACCACCACATATCTACCATATACAACTCCTCAAATTTCATATTCCCATCAATTTCCATCTCCATCTCATCTACCTCTACCTCCACTTACTTCTCTACCTCCTTAGTATCCTAATCCTCCAATGAATTCTCTAGCTACTCTTAACACTCAAATGGTCACTTCCTCAAGAAGTACACCATTCACCTAGGTTCAATAGTTTTTAAGAAATAATGAACCCACTATTAAAGATGACTCACCTAATTTTAATGTAGTATAAAATATTTTGGCAAAACCCTCCACCAAAGAAGGCTCAAGTCACTTCAAGGTTGGTGTCAAATCCTTTGGGTGTACAAATTTGTAGATAATTCTCTAACACTATCTAATAATAATGAGGAAGACATGAATATATCTAGTTATAATATGATAAAATTATCTCTTAGACAACCAATTCATGAAAGTGACATACAAAACTTCAAAGAATTTGCAGCTAGATTGTTGAAGAGGATAGAGGAAGGGAACTAGACATAGAAAAAATTAAAGAAAGTGTACGTATAATTTATGCATACATAAAAACATTATTAATTATTAATGACACCCAACAAGAATAAATCTAAAACTCTAATCTAGTGGAGGATTTTGATAAAGAGGCAATTACCAACATTTATAAATATAACAACCATGGCAATGCATGAAGATATGGGTTGAATAACTCCTCATTAAAAGTCTGAAATTTATTGATGAGAGTAGAAATATCTATGGGATTTTAATTAATTAATAGGGAAAGGTATCCTAAATGATAAAAATAGTGAATAAATAACTAAGGATATGGAAATGCATGATAATATCCTTGAAATATATGGCTCATGTAGATGAGAAGGTGCTCATATCTAAAGGGGAATTTAGCCAATCTGAAGAAAAACATTATTGTTTATGATCACATTTTGGTAAATGGAAAAAATAATCTGGAGGATGCATTATAATACTATGGGTGCAAAAAAAGTTGTGATGATATGTAATTTTATATATGCACAAACATATGGGCCATGCATTGTGAACTACTAAAGGAAGAAGATTTTAAACCATGTACAATAGCATAGTTGAAATAACAATTTCATAAAATGGCAAAAGAAGAATTTTCTGGAGCTTAACACTTTAAACATCGAAGTCATGAACACATTGAATGACATCCATTATTCCATCTGTGAATTCAATAAAAGTCTCCCAAAATTATTTAAAGGTATTGATGAAGCAAACAAATTTATGAATGCATGGCTAATGAGATTGAAAAATAGTATCATCGCAAAATATGAGGGATTAGTTACAGCTATTTATAATTTCAGAATATAAAAGCCTAAGTCATCTTAGGCCAAAGATAAAAAACACATTTGTATCTACTACCAAATAGGGATGTTAGCCCATTGAAGTCTCTCTCTAGTTAAATTCTTCATTATCTTTCTTCTTATTCTATTTCTTCATTGTACTTTTTGTAATTTTATTTTAACTTAAAATGTATTAATTTCACCTTTAATGTGAACAAGGTGAAAAATAAATGTATAAATAGAATATTTACCTCAATAAGGTAGTCAAGAAACAATAATTTCCTCTTGTTATAAATAAGAGGGATATTCATTGTAAAATGAGTTTCTAACTCTGTGATAAATTTTGGTAGAGATAGAGAGTTCAAAGGAAATATTTTATGCTTACTTTACAAGATAATACAAATGCAAATTTACAAGGACTATGTGTCTTCTTGCCTACTTTGTGCCTGTATTTATTATTCTATTGTTTAATGCATGTTAATCCTTATCTTTCTCAATATTAAATTATGTAATGTTAAACTATTAATTATCTTATGATTTATTTTCTTGAATGTAAGACATAATAGTATTTTATTTATATTTTCATGTGCACAATTATCTTTTTCCTATTATACTATTTGTCCCTCTTTCACCTTTTTCTCATATTTCTCTCTAAAATTGCCTTCCTCAAAACCTCCTAAATATAATTTTGAATATAAATATTGTATATAATTTTCCAATCACATATTTTCATACTTTCAATAAATGTAACCTCCCATTATAATATAATATGGAACTTTCCCCCTCTTCATTGACATATTTTATCCATTTTAAACTTGTGAAAAATAATTTACAAATAGTTTTTAGTGCCCACCATCAGGAACTTTTTTTTATTTTGAGTGCTACGCCAAAAACCTAGTGTTCTTCCAATATGACCATCTCTATATTTTAGGAACATTTATACCAATTAAATATTGATTAGGTTAATGATATACAAGAAGACATCTCTTTTGACCTTTGAGATTTTTCTTGGGGTAACAGATCAAGTGATACTTAATATCAAAGAGTTGTAGTTGTCTTGGACAAAGAATAAGATTAAGTGTATCTTTCGTAGAGATATGTAACTATTATGACATGAAGATGATATGACATGTTGTGATAAGATTGTTTTGAAGAGCCCTTCAACCTCCACCTAATCCTAGATAGTAAATTGCTTTCACCTTGATGAAAGGAATTACAATAAGGCAATCAAGAAAGAAGGTAAATAAGACCCATTTTTAGGATATATATTTTTAAAAAAAAATTAATTCCAGATAATAATGCAAATAATAGATCTAAAAATTAAAATCCCAAAATCACACCTCCCAACTAAAAAATAATAAAACAAGAAGGTGGTATTTTACAAGTAGAGCATTAGTTATTTTTGGAACAATATTTCCTCAAACCATAATTTTCTTAACTATCATTTCATTACTTTGAGGCATTGATATAGGGCCACTGACTCGTAGTGGTCAGCTACATGAACTACCTAAGGGTTCAATAAATAATTTTCTTAAATTAGTTGGTGACAAAAAATATTACCCAGATGAACATATTTCTACATTTATTGTTGCATACAATATTATTGGAACTTAACATGAAGATGTAGTAGTAAGGTTGTTTATAGAAACTCTACATGAAGGTGATACTAAGTGGTTTTACCATCTCACTCCTAGTTCCATTAAAATCTAGTATATGATGAAATCAAAGTTTGAAATCCATTTCAAACTTTTTGAAGATGTGCATGCTTTCTTGCCAAGTTAATGTAAATGAAGAAAATTCTCATCAACCCATGATTAAGTTTATGGCTTAAGTATAATAAATTTATAAAAAAATACTATATACAACTAAACTTAAAAATGTTAACCATAAATATTTATTCATAAATTCTCAACTACCTAAAGTTTAATTTATAATGAGAAGGAATCAAGTGGCTATCCTGAATGATCACTTCTTTAAGCAGTACACTATTTATATAGGTTGAACAATTAGTAAGAAATTAAAAAAAAAATGTTAAAATTGTTGCTCCATATTTTAACATAATATCAAATATTTTTCAAGGAGCTCCACCAAATAAGTCTAAAGTCACTTAGAGGTTAGTGTTAGATCCTTCAGGTACACAATTTGTAGAGATTACTCAACCATTGTCTATTAAGAATGAGGAAGACATGAATCTAGCTGATTATAATCCGAGAATAATATATCTTAGAGAGCTAAATCATGGAGGAGACATAAACTACTTTAGAAAAAGCCACACCTATACTAATAAATAGGATGGAATAAGGGAAATAGACACATGAACAACTTGAAGAGTAGGTACATATGATTTCCACATACATCAAAATGTTCTTAAGTCTAAATGATAACCCACTTGCATTAATTCCAAAACTTTTCTCAAATGGAGGATATTGGTAGAGAGGCCATTTCCAATATTTTAAAATATACTATCCATGGTAAGTTAATGAAGACATAGGTTCAGGTAATTTCATCTTTCTTGTGTTGGTTTAGTAAATATCTCTCAATAATTTTTAAATAAATTGAAGTAACAAAATTTATGAATATATGGATAATTTAAATGAGCAATACTATCACCCCAAAATAAGAGGAAATCATTATGGTTGTATAAAAGTTCATAATCTATAGATTGAATTCATAATCTTCTTCTTCTTCTTCTTCATGCTTTTTGTAATTTAATTTTGACTTAAAATGTATTACTTTCACCTTTGATGTGAACAAAGTGAAAAAATAAATGTAGAAATAGAATATTTTCCTTGATAAGGCAGTTTTGAAAAATTTATATACTCTTGTTAAAAAGAAGAGATAAATTCATTATAAAAGGAAATTTTGACACTATGATATATTTTGGTAGAGAAAGAGTTCAAAAGAAAAAAAAAATGTCTACTTTCCAAGATAATACAAAAAGAGACTTAAAAATACTAGTGCATTATTCCATCTTTTGTGCTTGCATGCATTAATCTTTTATTTAAGTTTAATACATTTTAATCCTTGTCTTAATCAATAATAAATTTTGCAATGTTAACTTGTTAGTTATCTCATGATTTATTTTCTTGCATGAAAAATAAAATATGAGTTTATTTGTATTTTCATGTACATAATTACTCCTGTTCCCATATTATTCTCTACTCTTCTTTCACCTTTTTCTCACATTTCTGTCTTAAAAAATCCTTCATAAAATCCCTAAATTAAAATCTTGAATGTAAATATTGTATATAATTTTTCAGTCGTTTATTTTCCTTATTTTAATAAAGAGAACCTCCCCTCATAATAGAGGAGGGACTTTTGTCTCCTTCACTTTTGATTTTTTTATTAATATTTTACACTTGTGTAAAACAATCCACCAACACAAGAAAGATGAAATTGTGAGAAAAACCATGACAAGATATTTGAGAGGGATCTCCACTAAGGAGGCTTCCACCCTAGCCTACATATTCTCTCTATAGTTTGCCTTTGGTGATTCCCTCCTCATGCAGGATATGTTCCTACCAGAATCACCTCATTGTCCATGCCCCCTATCTCAATTAGTAAACATTAAAATATGGTTCACGACCCTACATTCTTGAGGAAGCTAGGAATGAAAACTTTCATTTTGTTCCACTTAAATACACCACTCCTTGCGTCTAAAACATGAGTAACTTCATATGAAAGTTCATAAAGTATTATAAAAATCTTATGTGTATCCATCTAAAAAATGTCTGTATGCATCAATGTCAAGGCACCTATCATAGATTTCCCATAAATTTTCACCCATTGAAGGGTTTTGTAATGATTAACTACTCCATCTTCATCTCAAAAAAATTCCTACTGAGTGGTGATGGGTGGAATCAATCTGGTTTCATCACTTTGTCAAGCCCAAAAAAATATTTATAGGGAAAAAGGACTCCAAATTCCATTGTATTTTCAAAAAATTATGATTTTTTTCAATCTCATTTCCAAGTAAGAAGAAAAAGTTATTTATGAAGATTAAATGGATGTCAAATTTAAGGTTAACCTTTTTTATTTACATATCATCCTATTACACTCTCCTCCTATAAAGAACATATAATAAACATTTATATGTTATCTTGAAGATTTCTCCTATACCCTATGAGGATATACCCCAAGAGGTAGCAACCTAACACATATACCATATAACCCTTCATTTAATTTTCAATCCAGGGATGTATAAAATTTTAAGGAGTTTTCACTATATATTCAACATTAAACTATGTGGAATACTGAGAATACTAATACACACTTATTGAATGGAAACACACTTGTAGAAAATAAATTGCATGAAATAAATCTATAACTATCTTGGAAGCTTTCCAAACTTTGTTAAATTTAAATTATTGAATTATAAATTCTTATACAATAAATCAAACATGACTATAAATAATATATGTTGTCACTACTTTACATAAATTGAAAGGTACATACACACAGTTTATAATGAAACTAAACTAATGAATGGGAGATTTGATCATCAAATCCTTGTGAATGGTCCTATCTTGGTTAGATTGGAGTTTGAATCCCATCCTTATTTAATACATGATTAAATCAAAGAAACTATTATTGACTCTATTGTATCATCAAACGGAATTGCTACAGTTTCCTTATAATCTAATTACAAAGCTTCACTCAAATAATATGTTGATCTAATTCCTAGCTGAACTAAAAATCAATAACTAGTTGCACCCTCTAACTTCTATATTAAATAGATAATGCATCAATTTATTTAGATATAACAATACCTAGAGGATACCACCATATATCTATGGTTATTCTCCATATGAAATCATTTATAAAAAATCAAACAACTATGCTTGAACAACATAAAGAAATCAAAATATATCATAGGAGAATAAGACGTTGAATCAAAGTTTAAACTAAAAACTAGACAATAGTATAAAATAAATTGTGGGAAGATAACACATTAATTTTTTACAATAATTTAAGATAGATACTCTAATGAAGGAGGAATCATGGCTATAAAATTTGAAGTTGACTTCCTCCTTCCTCAAAATGAGGAACTATCATAATCCTAAAATATGGGATTTAATTTCTAAAACTAACATCTAATCATCAAGCCTTCCAAAGTGTACGCACAACTATTGATACATGTGATGCCTAATTAGTGTAGGTAATTCACCTAGTTGCTACGATTAGTTCACCCAATTATAATGAGTAACAATCTCAGTTCTTATGGGTAGATCATACAGTTGCTACATGTGCACAATGATTTTCTATAGGGTGTCAATAAATTAAGTGTATATTTTATCCTTTATAGCTATGGGTATAAAAAAAACTTGTAAGAATTATATTTTACATTATTCACTTTCCCTTCATAATACCAAATGATAAAATCATTAAACAAAAATATTTTATACATAAACCACATTCTTTGAATCACAACAATAAATATATGAAATATGTATAGAGTTTATAATATTATGGGAAAATGCGTAGGTGAGGGATATAACAATGGTCAAATGGAAGAGTTTTTTAGGATAATAATATATGATATTAGTTTTATTTATTGTCCCTATCACCTCCCACCCCAAGGAAAATTCTAAGAAATGATAATGTTTTACAAGTATGTTTTTTTAGGAAATTAATTTTAGATAAAAATAATAATAAATATATGTATGTAGGTGATTTCGAATGAAAAACCCAAAGTTTAATACAAATGCATGTAGATTTTGGAAAATTTATGTACAATTTATTACAAATTTTGGATAATATTTTTTCAAAATCTTGTTAACTAGTGAATCTAAAATTTGGAAAAAATTGTCAAAAAAAAGCCAAATAGAAAAAAGATAGCCCATAACAAATACCTTATCCTACCCCCATTGTCCATAATTGTAGTTATGCCTTGTTGACACATAATTTTTTTATAAGGATATTTATTATAATAATTTTGTCAACATCTTGTATATATGGCTCATTACCTTAACTTAGTTATTTTTTATGCATTTCATAACTTCTTTTTTCTCTCTTCCTCTTAGTGCAACCCTGCTTTATCTTTATTATTCTATTTCTTTTGTTTGGCTACAATTTTATGGGTTCCTTCCTATCTTTATTATTTTTTCATTCCTCTTTCCTCTTTCTCTTCCTAAGATATTATTATCTTGGTATAGACTCATGCCTAGTGTGGGTCCA
This sequence comes from Torreya grandis, assembly GCA_037957365.1. Classification (NCBI taxonomy): domain Eukaryota; kingdom Viridiplantae; phylum Streptophyta; class Pinopsida; order Cupressales; family Taxaceae; genus Torreya; species Torreya grandis. The sequence continues at coordinate 3,161,049 of JARHVA010001247.1, read as the reverse complement.
TCATTCATGCCATACACAACTCTATGCCTTTATATTTTTTATGGGTATTTGATTCTCACCTATTTTATTATGTTTGTCTAGGACTTTGGTTTTTCGTTATCTTCTATTGAAGCTAAGTATAAAACTTTTAATCATGTTGCCAAGGAATCCCTTTGGCTTATAAAACTTCTTGCAGATTTGCACCATCATAAAACGTCTCCTACTCTATTTTTTTATGATAACCAAGGCACAATTGCCTTAGCAAATATTCTAGTTTTCCATGCAAGGTTTGAGCATATTGATATTTAACATGACTTCCGAAAAGAACTTCTTGATGAATATAAAATTACTCTTTCTTTATGTCCTACTCAACAGCAAGTGGTTGATATTTTCACTAAGACATTATGTAAATACAAATTTGTAATATTTTTTTAAATTTTAGGATTAAAGTAATTTATCATAAAGGGGGAGTATTCAGTAATGATTCCTCCCTTCCTTATTTAGGTTTGTTTTTAAACCCCAAAAAAAGTTTGCAGAGGGGGTTAGGACTACCCTTTATTTGAAATAATTTTAATTATCCTAATACTATTTAGGTGTGTGTAAATTTATTCCCATATTAATATGTTTAGGTGTGTGTAAGTTTATTCCCATATTAATTCATATACTTAGGGAATATGTGAGGTGTCACACCTCTTTTGTTCATTTTGAATGGAATCTTAGAGTTCTACATCACATGCAACTCCTACAACACTTCAGACACATTTACCCTCACCTCATGGGGATTATGACAATAGGCACACACTAAGAAGGATGGCCAAGGTCATTGACATAGTTTATTTGTAACTCATTTTGGCTTCCTAACTCTATTATAGAACTCTCTCATATCCTATATCAACACTTTAAGCTTATTATTCTTATATATTCTATTATTTTATTTTATTCTCTTTATAAATATTATAATCCATAAACTATTGTTGTAAGCCTTCTTTCTTAATGCACGTGGAGTTTTCTTCTATTGATTTGGTTTATACATTTAAAAACTTGTTTCTCATATTTTTATGGTTTAGATTACTTTGAGGAAATATCTTACATTTTCATGGTTTAGATTACTTTGAGGTAATATCTTAGTGTGTTAGGATTACCCTTTATTTGAAATAATTTTAATTATCCTAATTTTATTTAGGTGTGTGTAGGTTTATTCCCATATGAATATTTTTAATTCATATACATATATTTAGTGAATATGTGAGGTGTCACACCTCTTTTATCTATTTTGAATGGAAACTTGGAGTTATAAATCACATGTAACTCCTACAACACTTTGCACACATTTCCTCTCACCTCAATGGGATTAGTGACACTAGGCACACACTAATAAGGATGGCCAAGGTCATGATGGAGTTTATTTGTAACTCATTTTGGCTTCCTTAATCTATTAGAGAACTCTCTCATCTACTTTCTCAACACTTTAAGCTTATTCTTCTTCTCTATTCTCTTATTGTTTTTAATTCTCTTCATAAAGATTGTAATCCAAAGAGTATTATTGTAAGCCTTATTTATTAAGGCACATGGGGTTTTATTCTGTTGATTTGGTTTCTTCATTTAAAAATTTGTGTCTCACATTTTCAAGGTTTGGATTACTTTGAGGTAGTATCTTAGATTTTTTTGCATCATTTACTTATGATTTAATGTTATTTTTTATTTATCTTGCCATTTATTCTTTCATGTTTGTTTATGTGCCAATAAGTCCTAAATAAAACCAAGGGGATATTATATATACAAGGTTGCTATAAGTTATTTTAACACAAATAAGGATAATATCAATAAATTATTAAGTTATTGCATTTATCCAAATTAGTCTAGACACACTCATTAAATCTTATCTTTGCTCATAAATATTGGATCTACCATTTTTAATACATATTGTATCAAATAAAGATCTAAGTAATTATATATACTTACATATCCATATAGGAAGAGGAGGTTAAATCATTACCTCAAATTTTTCATTTACACCTAACTTGAACTAGAAGGGGTATGATATTTAGTATGTGGGATATATATATTTCAATTCCATGTTCATGGTTTTTTAACTTAACTACTTATCCCATCTCTATTTTTATATTGACATATATTTGTGAATCTATGTCAAAGACAAAGAATCAAATATTTAGTGCATTATATATAAAAATTTAGGAAAGTTTAGGTAACCGAAGATCATAAAATAAGAGGTGAATTAGTGATAAAAAATATGCATCCCCTCATAGGTTAGATTCAATAGATTAGAGATAGATTTGATAGTGCATATCTGACCAGTGTAAATTTTCTTAGGTTAAACCCATGTAGTGTGGGAAATTATCTAGGAGGATCAAATGGTAAAATTAAAGTTTAGGATAGTGCACAATTATCCTATACAATCATATTTATATATCTAAACTTCCAATATATTTGAATAACAAGAAGGTGTGATAATTTATTATCCCTTTGTAATCACTTTGTCTTATTACTATTACTTATCCAATTGGGTAAATCAAATTTTTGTAATGTCATAGACATATTAATAAATCTATTCATTGCAATATTTTATTCTCTATTTTTTGTAGAACCAAAATTAGGGTAAACTTAAATGGTGAACCCAACCTCTTGAGAACATTTAACCTAGGATTTTAACAAACCTTCATACCTTTATGGATTTATCTTTTTATTCAATTCTAATTTTCATATTTTATTCTCACATTATGGTCTACTCGCTCATTATCTATCCCTATGATTTCATTTTCATTTCATGTGCCTAGGTTAATTATAATTATGATTCAAATGGATGTAAATGTTTTATCATTATTGGATGCTAAAAATATAAAAAATCAAATGTATAACCCCCAATTTTTGTGATTGTGTTTCTTAATCTTATAAGTTTTATTATAAATGTTTGTATTTAAACCCCATAAAGAATAATGTACATATGGTAAATGTCTATGTTATGATTAAACCATTAAATGAGATTACACAAGGAGGAATATAAGGGGCACAAATAAGAAGAAGCAAGCTGGGATAAATCAATCAAGAAAATAAGCCAAAGGGTGAAATCAATAGAAAACAAAGAAGTAAAAAATGAAATCCAAGGGGTGAAAATATGGAAGAAAAAAAATAGGATGATTCCAAATAGCATATAACTTCCCTCAGAACTTAGTGCATGTTAGGATGGTAGACTTCATCATCATTAGGAATTTTTTTAGTTGTTTGAAATGAGATAAAAAATAAAATGGTAAGGGACACAAAAACATATAAAATAACATAAAATAGTGGTTATAAGAGTTTCAATGAAAATCAAGGTAAGAACATAAATATCAAACTAAGAGGAAGATTGAGGAACAACATAATCTAAAGAGAGGAAGGCACATGGAAGGCATGAAATATAGAATAAGGATGAAAAAATAATATATTTAAAAAATATTATATAATTTTATCATAAAGGACATGCCAACATGGATAACCAATGACCTTATATATTCATCTACAAATAGAATATCATGAATGTGGAAGGTTATATGTGTTGTTAAATTTTTTAGAAATATGGTCATGAGATGTATAATAACCTAAATTATCATCCCAAGGAGAATCACTTGGTCATGTTATAGAGGATCCATATTAACCTATTGGAAATAAACATGTGTATTAGATTGAATGTTTCATTGTATATTTGAACTCTTTTTAGGTGCTTGGGAAAGAATATACGCAATGGGTATCAAGCTAATGTTGTGATGTGGAAGATTAGTGATGCACGAGCATCTTCAAATGTATTAATTTTGAGATGTTTTAGAAAATTTAAGTAATATAAAGTGTGTTTGTTTAGGTTATAAGTTATAGGATTGTATATAATTCAAATTTGGGCTCATATGGCATTTTCTCACCATTTATACAAATTTGAAAATCTGAATTCTTGTGGCAAGTTTGGATCCTCAATATTTTGTGAAAGATTTTCAAAGTGTAATATTTTTGCTTTGAGATATAAAATGGGGTCAATTTCACCTTATTACATGTTTAAGTCACTTAATAATTCATTCATACAAGTGTGTTACATATAGTTATTTTAGCCTCATCAATATTATTGAGAGAGAACAAGAACCATTGGAAAGGTAGTTAGAGGGTTCAAATATTTGTAAATGCTTATGTTTTGAGATAGGGATTATGGTTTATTTGATATTTTAGAGGTTATAAATTCAATTAAAAAATAAATAACACATTAATTTCTTAAATTTAAAGATACACACCCTGTTTTGTCTATGTCTAGTATTTAGTGATCAAGAAGATTAGTTATGCAGAACTTTTGAATATGTATTTTGTGTTCATTGAGACTGAGTTTAGATTATGAAATTATAAAATTATTATTATGGATTAATAAAATATATGAATATAAATAACAAATTAAATCAATATAATATTTCCTCACCTTTTGGTATTCAGTGATACAAACCCTATTTCCTGTGTTTGAGCAATAAAATTGATTGTGTATAATAGATCAAGGAGTATGACACCATAATAGTATGCCATTGAATATTATGGTGAATTTTTTAATTTTATTATATATTATTTTAGTTTTTTTAATATGATATACTTTATTGTTTCCATACTTATTCATGGTAAAGTTAATATAGTTATGGGAATGTTAGCAAATTCCCACATAGTTGATATACATATTATGGTGAAAAGACATTGCAGATGAGTCAATGGAAACTTTAAATGATTTAAAAGTGTTTTTTTAGTTTTAATTTAAATTGAAAAACAATAATTTTTTTTTAAATCCCATTTATATTCACAAAACCACACGATCTTTCCTCTTGGACACATACAAATTGTGTAAACCCTGTTTTAGGGTTTATGAGGAAACATTTGTTTATCTAACATTTCCACCAATGAAAATTATTAAAATTTTGTAATTTTATAGGGTTTAAGGTCTAATAATATATTATGGAAGTTTTTTCTGGGTAATTATGGTATCATACAGATAAATTAGATGGTGTGTACAAGAAGGTGGCATAGACCTAATGAGGCTTAAACAATGCATAAAAGGTGATGAGAAAGGATGGTTATGAGTAGAGATAGGTAGAAAACATTCTTGAAGAGAAATAAAACCATATATGGTATCTGATAAATGTCTTGGTTACTAAATTAATTCCCTATCTTTTCCATACAAGGAGAAACTCCTTAAAAAAAGGCTACTAGAGAGCTTGTTAAAGCAAGGAAGTAGTGTACATTTCAAAGGGTGGTTGTGAGGAGTCTCATGGATAGGATAGAGGTTTAAAATATGAATTTATAGAGTGTGAAATTAATTAAAACCAAATTTTTAAGGTCATTCATGTTGAAATATTGTATACCTAAGACTAGATCAATAAATGAGGTGAGTTAGGTTTTGAGAAGCTTATGGCCTTATGAAGACTAGTGTGTGTGAGATGGAAGAAAGGGAGTGAGAAATGAATGGAATAATATGTAAAAGTTATTTTGAGGTGTGTGGAAGGTATAAAATCAAGGTTGAAAATAATTCAAATAAGTTGTGTAAAAGGTCATGTTGGAGAATGATGTCAAGCCTAGTAAGGGAGAGCTCAAACAATAAAATAGATTGAGAAGATTGAGGAGGACTAAAGAAAGTGGACATGACAATGACATGAAGGGGATAAAATGATAGATTTTAAATGCATGAAAGGTGAATTTAATAAGGGTATGAGGTTTAGAGTCTGAAAAAGGTTTGCACAACCAAGTTGAGGAAGATAAGTTTATTAAAAGATCAAAGAGAGATAGACCTTGACGATAGACAAACATAGCAAGTCAAAGCCAAGTGATTGAAGGCAGAGGTAAAGGTGTATGAGACTATTTTTTACATCCATATTATACAATATCATCAAATACTTCTATATAAATTAAGTAATTGAAATCTTGGTAGTGTAATTGTAATATTTTTAGCTCTAAGAGTTTTAGCTATATGAATCAAAATTATAGGATTTATAGATGTAATAATTGTTAGAACCATAGTTATATGAGGTGTAACTAGAGTAAATGTCATGTGGTTTTTCATGATTTGTTGTTTATGAATCAATTTTGGTAATACCTCATGTTTTTTCTAATGTTGAATGGGTAAATCATAAGATATGTCATGAATAGTAAATACTTTGTTTTCATGTACAAACATTAAGACGTTGGTTAAATTTGTATGGGATATCTCTCCTTTGATTTATCCAAGGGTGTCCAAGTAATATGTCATATGTCCCACTATCCAAAAATAAATATAACCATACTAAAAGTGTCTTTGTACCTATGATGACTATTAATATGATACCCTTAATAGTTGCTCATGTAAGACCATTATAAATGTTAAGAGCCATGGTTTGCTTATTAATTATTGTTGAGTATGACCTTTATTAACTATAAATGAAATCATGATTAAGATTTTAATTGAACAATTGTTTACTATGATGTCATTTGTGATTGTAGAATGTGAATTAAAAAAACCATGTATAAATATCATACTTTTATTAGTATTATCATTTGGAGTATCATGGTCATATAAGTGAAAGATGAAACTTGATTTCATGAAATAGTGACCAGATCTACAATACCGTATAAGATATTCTCATTATAAATTTTCAATTCATGTTTAGGTATTACCATGTGAACATTATCTTGCTTTGGAGGATAGTGGTTTAGAAGTGGATTTTTAAACATTTTTAAATTTTGGTTTAGTGTAGCTAAAAATCAATTCAATTTAGTATTATGTCCTTCCATTTTGCTAAAATTAATATTTATTATATCATGTGTCTTGTTTCTCAATGAATATCATCGGTTGGTATTATGTCATGAATAGTTATGGTAGTCATAATATTGATTCACATCATATTTTATAGGCAAAGATCAAGATGTGTAATACTCATAAAAAGGAGGTAAATACATCATTTTTCATTAAATAAACCATTAATGCACCTAGTGAAGAGGTTTATGAAACCATATTAATTCATGTGCTCTTGGTAAGATATAAGAACTAGCATGTTAGGTGGTTTTGAAATTGCATTAATATTTTTGGCCTCATTCTTAGCTTGGAAAGTTGGAGTAACATTAGCCTTACCTTTAAATGTTGACTTACCTTCATATTTCAAGTTTGTAGAGGCAAGGGAATTACACCCATATTTCAGCATGTTTTCCTCTAAATGTTTAACCTCATAATTTCAAACCTTATGGAAAATTTCACCAAAATATTAGCAAGTGTTAAACATGAATTTGTCTTTGAGTAGTTGAACAAAATATTGTCTAACTTACTATCAGGTATTTTGTGACATTTTCATAAGAATAGTATTGAATATAATCCCATACCCACTAGCATTCTCATTAGGTCCTTGTTTAAATTGATGAAATTAATAAAATGTGACCTTTTGGATAATGTTGATAAAAAGTGAGCCAAGAATATATCATCCAAATAATTGAAACTACATATGAATCCTATTGGTCAGACAAAAAACCAATCCAAGGCATAGTCCTAAAAAATTATACAAATATTTTTTTTTTCATCAATATATCATAGTGTGCATAAACAAAACACACAAAAAAAATATCAAATGTGATGCAAAGGATCAACGTGGTCATTATAAACTATAAAACTAGTGGGAAAAGGATGGGTGAGAACCTCATGAACTAATGGGTTTTGTAAAATATCCTAAGAAGTGTTCATATGGCTAAGTCACTGAGATATTTGGGTAAGTTTCCTAATTTATGCTTGTATATCTTAAATATATTATTGAATTAATTCATCCTTAGATGTAGTAACATGTGTATGAGCCAATTTATGATTCGTATTTATAACATTGGATGCTTTATTATTCTTTTCAAGACTACAACTAAAAAAAATCATTAGGATCATGTTGATATTTTACAGTCACAATAAAGGGGGGAGTGTTAGGTTGTGTAGGAGTATGGATGGTAACCTAAGGAGGGAAAAAACTAGATGGATGCATAAAAGTATAAGTAAGGGCAATAGGAGCACTATCATCACCACCTAATGTATAAGGAGAGCCTATCGTAAGTGGATTATAAACATTAAAAGGATCATTAATAACATTAACAGGTGTAGATTAATTAGAAAAATTTATTTTATTTCATTGTTCATTATCCACATATATCATAGCATCAATTTCCTTTGGGATCGTAAAAATACAATTTTCAAAATTAATTATAGTTAGAGTATAAAATTTTAGGATGACACCATCATTAAAAGGAATGAAATTTAAAAAATTGGTATTGTCATCATAATTATTAGCATCAAATGTATAATCATTTTCAACATATATAGTTTCATCATTCACATTTATGTTATCAATCATAAAAGGAGTAGGAATACCACTAGCATTTGTAATTTTCATTTAAAATAAGCATGAACACCAAGGAAAAAGAGTTGAATTATATCACTAGTAGCACCAATCAATATAAAACATCACCCAGTATTGAATGTACATTTATTCTTCTTATTATCATATTAAATAAACAAGGGAAACATGAAAGAAGCTAGAGATAATGATAAATAAATGAGAAACACACCAAAATATGAAAACTAAATCCAATAGGTGGTAAAATTAGACCATAGAAAGGATGTAATAATATAACCCTAAGATTGTGTAAGAGTATTGGGTTCACCAAAATGTTTTAAAAATAGTGACATTAGGGATAAATGACACCAAGTAATGATTAAGAAAAATTACACATAATGAAATCTAAGATTGTAAAATAAACAGTAATAAAAAAATCATAGTGAATAGAAATAATGAATGAAAATATTGTTTAATTGATTGATAAAAAATATTAGTGATAAGAGATTAAAAAAATGATTGAAAATGACACACTTGGGCATTAAAAATGGATTTTAAGACTAGAAATATATTTTGGAGCTAACTAGACTACAACATTAGAATCTAGTAGTGATGTAGAAAAGGGATAGCATCATCATATCATTGATTGTGATCCTATTTTGTCAATTACAACCTATGTAAATTTATGAGTGGCTATGTAAATTTATGAGGTGATTCAATAGAAATATATGATCAAGATCCTAGATTTCCATTACTTAAATGATGGGCATTTTTTTTGAAATTGATATTCTTTTTTAGACTTAAATCACAACAATGTCATAAGAATAAAACTTGTGCAAGATGTTATGGCTTAGACCTCCCTATATGAGATTGTAGATACATATTCCACATGTAGTATAATTAGGTCTCAATGTATCTCTATTGCTTGTGATTTTTCCCAACCCAAATGAGAGAAAGAAATTCACCTTATCTCCCTAGATAATTAAATGCAACTATATGATTTTTAATGACCTTCTCTTGGTACAATATGTGAGACACACAACTTATAATGATGGTAATGTAATGCAGGCTTAATGTACATACATGTAGATGTGTTTCATAGACTTTTCTTGTAAAATATCCAAATGATAAAATATATGAGAAATGACTAAGGTTATATTTGTATATATAGGGATCTCTATGACATATACACACATAAGGTGACCTTAGGAGATATTGAAAAATGTAATCAAGGCATGAGGAATCAAGCCAATATAAATAATAACTAAAAAAGGATGAGGGTCAAAATATGTAGACTTCCAATTGAGACCCCATCAGAATCGATGACCCACCAATTATGAATCTATAAGAAATAAAGATCAAAACAAAAATAAAGTTGAATAAAGGATGTATAACTAGGATATTGGTGTTTAAAAATTAAAGATATTAAGTGTTTATGAGTAAATTAGATGTATCGAGGAAATGAAGAATCTAATTTGGGTGGAAAATGTCTAAAATTAACCAAATGTACACAAATAGGCTAAATGTGGTAAAACATGACAAAAACAATGAAAAAGTGTCTTCTACAAAACATAGGTGTTTAAAATTAATACCAAAAAGTAATATATTTATTTTATGAATAGGTTTCAAATTTTAAAAGTATTAATGTCAAGTTATATATCATCCTTTGGTAAGAATGTTCAATACTAGTCAACATTCAACCCTATGCCACAAATGTTTTAGTGACTTTAGTATATGTTTCTTATATTCCTCCACATTGGTCCAAAGAGTTTGAGAGTATCCATACAATGGCCATTTTCCATGTATCATGACTTTTTTGACAATATACAATAATCATTTCTTTATATTGAGAGAAAAATATATAAAATCATTAACATATCAGGCCATTATGCTAAGATCCTTTCATATTCACCAAATACAAACATCATAATGAGGGTATAAAATTGAGGGTATTTATGATTTTCATTTTGAAAAAATGTCACATGGACTGTAGTGATGGACATAGGACATTCAATTGTGTTTTGTGATCACATCTTCCATACATATAAGTTATTGTTTTTTATACTACAACATATGATAAATATTTTTTTCGATCATGTTTTGATGGATGTTCAAAACCTTATGTAGTGCATCCTTTTTACAATACTCCTATTATAAATTTCATTTTTTTATTTGTTATGCATTTACTAATTATTTGATAATTGTGGTCACATGGACTAAAATGATGGGACTAGAAGATATAAATGCATATTTTGAATAAGAAGGGACTTTAACTTTGATTTTTTATATTTTCTATATTACTTATATAATTTAGTATATTTATTTATATAATACATGTTGAATTTATAAATTATCTATATCAAAATATATATTGAACTTTGGTAATAATCTAAATAATTTTCAACATTTAACCATGTTCTAAAAATTGTGTTTGGAAAACTGTAAAATTAATATATTGTTGCATTAAGAGCAACATATATGAAATGAACTAACATATCAAGGCATAACACTAAGATAATTTCCTATACACCAAACAAAGGTAAATTTAGTAATGATCTTGTGCCTTTAAATTAGTTACAAAATTAAGAGAATTTATTCATTGCATTGTGGAAAAATGTGGTAACATAGACTAAAATGATGGATTTAGGACATTCAATTGTGTTTTGTGGTCACATTTTTCATATGTCTCTTAGGTTTTTTGCTATTAAAACATATGACAAATGTTATTTTTTTCTTTTCTTTTATGGATGTTCATAACCCTATGTAGCATGGACTTCTTGGTTGTTCTCAAAATATAAATTTTATTTTAATAATTTTATTTGCATGGATTATAATGATGTAATTATGACATTTAATTATGTTTTGTGAATAAGAATGGATATTAAAAGTATGGGAATCAATTCTATAATTTAATATATTTATTTAGTAATAATAATCTAAGTTTAAAATCATCAATGTCAAAATATAAACCATTTCAAGTTAAGATTATTTAATACTGATCAACATTTAGTCTTGTGCCACAAATTTTGTTTCATAAAACTGCAACATTCATAGTTCTTTCCATTAAGAGCAACATCTTAAAAAAATAATAAAATATCATGCCATAATGCTAATATCTTTATATATTTATTAAACACAAGCAAATATCACGATGATCTAGTGCCTTCACATTGTTTATGAAATTAAGGAAATTTATCAATTGTATTTTGACAAAATGTGGTCACATGAACTGCATGGTGGGCTTAGGACTTTCAGTTATATTTAGAGGTCACATTTTTATGCATAATAAAATATTTTATTTTTATAATGATTTGATGGATGTTCATAATCCTATTTAGTGTGGTCTTCTTACTTTTACTCCTAATTAATTTTTTAATTTATATATTATACCTTTACCAATAGTTTCAAAATTATGGTTGCATGGATTGCAATGATGGGATTGGGACATTTAATAATATTTTTGTGGATAATAAAGGATACTATCATTAATTTTTTTAAATTTCTTAGATTACTTATATAATTAATATATTTTTTGTATTAAGAATTGTCAAAGTTTGAAAACATCAATGTCGAAAGTATATATCATCCTTATGTAAGAATCTTCAAAACTTTTCAACATTTTTCCATATGCCACAATATTTATTGAAAACTACAACACTCATATGTTACTTCATTTAGATAAAAATCTACAAAAGTATGTAACATATCAAGAAATAATATTAAGATCCTTTCCTATTTAGTAAATAAAATTAATTATTGTAATGATCTTGTTCCTTCACATTGGTTGTGAAGTTAAGAGAATTTATCAATTACACTTTGACAAAATGTGGTCATGTGGATCATAGTGATGGACATAATATATTTAGATGAATTAGGTGGTCATGTTTTCCATACATGTCTATTAGGGTGTTTTATGCTACAACATATGGAAAATGTTCTCTTTTGATCTTGCTTTGATGGATGTTCATAATCCTATATAGTGTAACATTCTTTGTTTTATTCTCAATACAAATTTAATTTAATTATTTATTACGCCTTTTGAACACTACCAACCATATAGGGACACTAGCGTGAACATTAGTGTCTAGATCCTTATCTAGTGTCCCATCACCTAAAGTCATCCATATTGTAAATCATTTTAAACCTATGAGCTGACCTACTTGTCTTATTTAACTCTAATGTGAGATATTTTCAAAAGGTGTGGTATAAATACAAGTCTAAGCCTTATACTTTCCAACATTTATCAATATGCCATAATTTATTTTTCATAAACTAAAATATTCATGTCATTGGATTGAGATAAAAAAACTATGAAATTCAATAACATATCAAACCATGACATTAATATCCTATCCTATTCACCAATAAATGTCATAATGATCTTGTGCCTTAACAATAGTTATGAAATTGAGGGAGTTTATCAATTTTATTCTAACAAATTATGGTCCCTTGGAATGCAATGATGAACTTAGGATATTTGGTTGTGTTTTATTATCATAGTTTTCATGCATGTCTAGTAGGGTGCTTTATAATATATTAAATTTAAAATATAATCTTTTGTTCATGCTTTTATGGATGCTTGTAACTTTATGTAGCATGGCCTTCTTGATTTTTATCTGAATACAAACTTTATTTTATTTTTTAACATAACTTTAACAAGTATGGTTTCATGGGTTGAAATTATGGGATTAGGACATTTAAGTGTGTATTTTGAAAAGGAAATGATTTTTAAACTAGGTAGATATTCTAGTTCTAGGCTCTACCAACCTAGATCCTTTCAATACAAGGATTGTTCTCAAGTTTTATGCCATAAAACAATATCCAAAATGATGTTTTAATATGTATCCCAACTCTTATGATTATCATCTACATCATATAAGATATGTTTCAACCCTTAACATGCAATCTAATACTACATACATTGAATACATTCACCCACACTCTAAACATGTTAGTACTCCATGCATAACTACAATTGAAATGCTTGTATAAAATTAAAATACCAATGTGATGTTCTTTAACCTTTAAGAATAAGTACTATGCTTATGATAGATGGTTCTATAACTCTCTTAAGTATTTATTGTATTATACTACTTGCAAGGAATGGAAATATGAAAACATAGGAAAAAACACATCAAAAAGGAGAGATAACACAAGATATACTAGATAAACTCAATGTGATATCCAACACTTCCTCATCTTCACTATGCTCTACAATTTACAATATTTCATCTTAATGGTCTAACAAGGACACCAACCTCATGAGATCCTATACTTGTAATGGTCTATGCATTGTTAAATGCATAACTTTCCTTTTAATCAATAAATACTAATAAACTCAACTATCTCATTTGTGTATTATCCAACTCAATCACATACTTGAAACAATGAGTTGATGAAGTAATAACTAAATGAATTCCTCAATATTCCTCCTCTTAAATTATTTAATTAAATCTATACATTTATAATTAAATTCAATAACAGACCTTTAACTGATACAAAAAGCCCATGAGTCATAAACTGAATCTAAAACACCTATATGTCATTTCAACTTCTTATGTTCATAAATTAGGCATTATATGCAAGCCAAAACTACTAGGACAATTACAAAACCACAACTAATAGTCTAAATTTGTGATAATGGTTAAAAAACTATTGGTCTATTTTATAAACCACCACTATATATAGACTAGTGGTTTCACAACCATGAAAATTCCTCTAACTTATGGAGGCCATAAATATTGCATACAAACTCAAAATCACATGTTTATTCTTTGAAATTACATATTTTTTAGAGGAATCCAAATATGTACCCTAAAGATAATTTTGATTCCAAAAATGTGATGTTTAATCCCTTAAAAAAACATAAATTAAATCTTTTCCAAAACTTGGTGTGTCACAAATACCCTTATTTAATGGTTGATTGTCATACTGTCTGAACCAAATGATCTCCTTGATCCAAATTTTTGAATATATGCCCAAAATTTGAAGGAATTTGGTGCCAAAAAATCTATATAAAATAATATTAGGATTTACTTTCCATATTCTCAAGTGGGATATCAATGTTATCATCCCCTTGGATTGTACCTTATTCATCTATTGAAGAGTGACTACTCAACTGTGAAACCTAAAAACCTAGGTTGAAAAAGAATCCATGACTCCTTCTAATCTATGCCAACTAACCTTGTTGTATTATTTTGTGTTGGGTTTTTATTTATGGCTATTCCTCTTAATGCCTATGTTTCAATACACATTATTCTAGACTAGGGTGAAGCTCTCCATATGGAGATGCTCATAACACACCCTCTTTATTGTTCACAATAATTTTAAAAAGTGAATAAAACATATTTCATTATTTATGTGTTGTTACAATAATTCACCACACTTATAAATTTCCTTTATAATGGGCCTTACAATGCGAAAATGCAACTTAAATGGATTGGAAGGATACAATTCCATTTATAGAGTTCTCATATGTTACAACTAGAAGTTTGCATTAAAAAATGTAATATCCATTGAATGAAATGAATGCATGAAAATGGATGTCACCACATGCAACCACCACAACCAAAAGTATTCTTGTGGAGTCATACTTACCATGGACATATCTATCACCCTATATCAATGAATTAATGGCATTCCATTTCTTATTCATCCATGTAAGAACCCTTGGGCTCATGAGAATGCTACATAATACCCAAAACATTCCATACCAACTAATTTAATTATAAAATATATTATGGAGTGCTTGCTACAACCTTATTCCATGTGTAAAAAACAATTTAAAAGCATGCTAAAAACTTGTTATGACTAATATGTGTATACCGAAACTAACATGGGAATGATATAATAGTTATGATTTATTAAAATCAGACTACACCTCCAAATTACAATCATGTGAGTTATAAATTTCATGTTACAACATTGGTAAACAAATATACATGTTACACATGATGTAATTTAGAATTTTCATGGAGAGGAAAATAAAATAAACATGTTGTTACCTTTATGATACCTTGGCCTTCAACCTGTGCTTGAAGCTTTATCTCAATATAGAGTGACTCTTTTATCCATCTTATCACATCCTATAATAAATTGGGAATGAAAACATGCCAAATTTCTAATCATCATGAACATGAGAATGCTAAAATGATACAAACTCTTTGATGTGATGGACTGATCATACATTTTAACTTCAAATTGATTATATGGCTAATCCATATCTAATTTAAATGAGTGACATTCCTCCATACTTTCTCATACAAAAAGGTTAACTTTTTTATTTCAAAAATGTAACATAATAAGAAATTTAGAGGTTCTTACATATGCATGCTAAATAACATCTTAGCTATTTAAGTACTCTATCCATAAAACCAATAATAAAGGTTTACCTTTGGCCACTTATAATGGTGATACGAATCCTGTATATGTTTCTCCCTATTGGAATTTCCTATATTGGATACCTCTTGTATTATATGCTTTTGTATTAGATGCAAATCAAAATATAGGTTTCTAAACTATTCTTCTAGGTATTGCTCTCTTACCATGTTTAAATCTTAGAAATTGTGATGAGTACTCCTCAATGGGTTGATCCTAATTCATGTATTATTATTAAAATGCAATGACTTATTCATTTAATCACTCTTCTATTGGATATGATTGATAAGCTTCTTCAATTTATACCTCTTTATTTGTAGGTGCATGAACAAGTTATTTCTTGCTTTTATATGCCTCTTCCTTCTTATAATTCTCATTACAATTCTTTTGGTGAAGTTGTGGATGAAACTCCAAAAAAAATTCATGATAATGTCCACTCATATTCTAATGATTTCAATGATTCTTTTCCATTTTTTTGGACAACATGCCCTTCTTACCCATCTCCATATTTTGATTTGGAAAGTGTTCTTCATAAATTGCATCCTTCCTCTTGAAGTACATAAGATTCTTTTAGATGGATTTCCTCTTCCAAAAAATGGCCACACAATGGTTCTCACTCCAAAAAATAACATGGATATGCATACCAACAATTTTGTGCTACATGGCCACTTTTATTACATTTTAAGCAAATAATGGAATATTTGTTCTTTCATACCTTCTTTGGGCTGCCCTTTATGCAATCATGATGAATCAATAATGTATTACCTCCTCATTTACAATGTCCACCTATATTTTGATTTGATTTGTATTCATCTTTGATTATCTTCCCATTATTTAAAGGTCATCCCCTTCCTAGTTCCATCTTGAATTCCCTCACATGGTCATGGAGTGATAATTTACTATCTCATTATTCATGGATTTGATGTCTTCTTATTGGAGACCCTTCTTCATGAGATACCCTCCCATTATTTATAGATTCAAACTTCTCATTATGTTTGACAAAATAAATAATGCCATTACCTTACATGAGTTATTTTTGTAGAGATATTAGCTTGGGCACTTTACTTTTTGAAGCTTTCCTTACTTTAGTTATCTTGGATCATTATCCAACTCCTTATTTTCCACTAACATATCCCAAACTTGTGTATCGAGGCATTTTTTCAACCTTTATGGGATTAGTCATTCCTTGGCCATTGATGCCAAGGAATTTTCCATCATAACCAATCTTCGTTAGAAAATTAGAGCCAAATCCCTTAGTATGCTTCTGAAATTTACCAAAAGAAACATCTAGATCTTGATGGAAAGAAATATAATATGGTGGAGTGCTTACTTTGCATACCTCGATCATGGATTATGAATATCTGGTAGAGAATAATATCCTTGTAATGATAGACTCTTCTCTCTCCTTCACTAATTCACCATCATTTGATAACTTTTCCAACATATCTTCCTTGATTTACAACTCATGTTGTAACTCTTAAATGATACCCATGAGAAATTATCCGTGGCTCATCACTCTCTCTTGTAGCTCTTGATTCTCATATTATAAGTAATTCCACATTGTTCTTAATTCAAAATTTTCCTCTTAAATTTTATGTTTTATATCTTCAATTTATTTAATCCTTTCTCTCTTCAAATATTTTCTAATGGTTGAAATTTTTCAGCCAAGAAACATGCACTTTCTTGTCAACAAACAAACATAGAAAATGTATAACACAAGGCATAATTTATTTTAGAAAACCCTTTCAATGAAAAATGAAAACCCACTTCATACCATATGATCTGTAAACTAGGTGGATATTTCATCTCTAGGCTTCACCAATGTAGATCCTTTCAATATAATGGTTTTACTCAAGTTCTATGCCATATAACAACACTAAAAATGTTGTTTTAAGAGGTATCCCAACTCTTTTGACTGTTATATACAATATATAATAGACTATGCAACCTTTCACATGCAATATATACATGATACATCCATTATATACATTCCTCCACTCTATAAACATGATATTACTCCATGCATGACTATAATTGAAATGGTTGTATAGAAGTGCAATACCAATGTGAAATTATTTAACCTTTGGGAATAAGTAATATGTGTGTGATAGATGATTCTTAAGAATTATTAAGTGTTTATTGTATTAGAATATTTTAAAGGAATGGAAAAATTAAAAAAAAGGAAATGAACACATCAATAAATAGAGATAAAATAATACATACCCTAGAGAAGATCAATGTGAGAAAACTCTAGAAAGAGTGAAGTCATGTTTCCTCATCTCCACTATGTTCTATAGTTTACAAGATTTTTCCTTCTTAGGCTTATAATAAAATAAAACTTACAAGATACTATACTCATAATACCTATACAATGTTCAATAGAAAACTTTCCTCTTAAGCAAGAAATACCATTGAACTTAGTTATCTTAGTGGTGTAGTCTCCAACTCAATCACATATCTAAAATAATGAGTTGATGAAGAAATAATTGAACTAATTCATTAAGATGCCTCTAATTTAGTAATAGTATGATCAACAGGTTCATATATAAACATAATAACACCCTTTAGGATTGCATAAGGAATCCAAGAGTCATCAATTGAAGCCAAAATACCTCCATGTCCTTTCAACTTCTCATCCTTCCAAAACGACCACTATATATAGGCTAAAACTATGTCAGATAGTTACGTAACTACTACTGATGGATTTAAAACCATCAAAATGGATATTAAAAACTAATATAGTTTCAAAACTTTCACAATATGTATACCAGTGGTTTTGTAACCATGAAAAGTCCTCTAACTTATGGAGGCCATAAATTTTACATACGAACTTGAAATCACATGCCACTTTTTTTGCAATTGCATGAATTATTAAGAGGAATAAATATACATACTCTAAAGGTATTTTTTATTCCACCCATATTTTTTTTAATCCTATATGATAGAAACTAGTTGTATTCCAAGACTTGGCATGTTGTGAATACTCATGTTTGACAATCGATTGTCTTACCAACTAATCTAGATGATGTAATGGATTCAAATTTTTGATCAAGAAAAGATATTAAAATTTATTTTTTAAATTTTATTTAATTACTTATACAATTTAATATATTTATTTTATTAATAGGTGTTGAAGCTCAAAAATTTTAAACAACCCTTAAGTAATAATATTTGTGTTTATCCTAATTCTAGTTTTAAGAAAAATAAGAAATAAATGATTGCAATGAATAAATATAATTATATAGTTATGAAATAAAAAAAAATCTCATCAATATAATTTTCCAATAATAACAACAAGATAAATTGATAAATGAACTAGGTTATGAAAAGTAAGTACAAATGAATAAGAAATAACTACACCTAGTTGTTGAATTGAAACATGGATTTGGAATGTGGCTATGCAAATTATATGTTTTATGATTCTTAAATTTAGGTATATAAGGTATAATCACACTCTATGCATGTTTGACATAGGAAAAATTAAATTAGGTAGATTCTAATTTCTAGATCTGACTATGTTTCATCGAGTTTGACCTATATGTAGTTTTGCTCTAGTTTTTAAGTGCCCAGTTTGATGCCTAAATTTTAATCTTCTTTTATTCTTGATTCATTGTTTTATAGGGAATAATATGATTAATTTTTCATTCCTTCTCTTTGACCTATATTGTAACTTTTTAAAAAAAGGTTGTTGTCAGGATCCTCCTTGCAGTACAATTGATTACCTTTGTATAAGCAACTAAACACGGAATTAAACTAGAAGTAATAAGTAACTAGAAATCAAAAACAACAAATAATAGGAGATACAAGAAACAATACAATCTGTATTAAACTCTTCCAGAAGGAAATACAATGAAGAAATCTCACTCTTCCCACATCTCTTGGGCGTACAGTAATTCTCCCTCAAGAGTTCTCTCTCTCAATCAATTACAATCAACTCAACAATGAGTTGTTCCCTCCACCAGTAGATCTCCTTGATCTTTCACACCCTACAGATCAACTGACCTTGATTACATGTGACAATCAACCCAATGGTTTTTGTTGCCTACACTTTCAGTAGATCTTCCTGGTCTTGCACTCTTACAGACCTTCTAGATCTTACACTTGAGGATCTAATCCTTTAGTCCTACAATTACAATACAGCCCCATGGGTCTCTTAAATAGATCCCAAACCAAATAATAATTAGAAACACAGACTCAAGACTAAAAGTAGTCTTTACATGCAAACTAATTGTTTGTCTAAAATTAGAACAACAGTTTTGGAAACACACATGTGACCGATGTCGGTTCCTATTTGATCAATGCCGGCCGACCCCCTAACCGATGCCAGTTACTATGTAGCTAAAGATAACCGATGTTGGTTGGCCTGACCGATGTCAGTTACTGTGTCACTCAGCAACCTCCACATTTGCATACCTATGAAGCTTTTAGCTCCATAACTTAACAATCTCCCACTTGGAGATAAACAGCTGCACCTATACCTGTACCTGTACATCAACATCCTCTAATCTATTTCTGGATTGTATCTCCATCTTCAAGCTCAATCTTGAAGACCAACAAAATTTGAATGAAGATTCAACTTCTCCTTTTTTACCGGCTTTGTTAACATATCTACAGGGTTATTATCCTTGCTAGCCACCGTGACTGCAACAACCTTCTGCAACTCTGAAATCTAGCTAACCACCGTTCCACCAACAGTGAACACATATCTTGTGGTGCTTCTCCTGCCATCCAAGTCACATACCCATGTAGAGAAGTGTTTGACCCTGCATAGCATAAATACATGTTGCTGGTCCCTCTCAGATATCTGAGAATCCACTGAACTGCTTTCCAGTGCTTATTTCTTGGATTGGCCATAAAATTACTAACAACTCCCACTACTTGGGCAATATCAGGTCTAGTACATACCATGTACTCAACCTCATCATGTTATTTAGGACACTGTTCTATGCTCAGCTTGAACTGTCCAACCATAGGTGTGCTTACCAATTTTGCATCCTGCATATTAAACCTCTCCACTACCTTATTCACATAATCCTCTTGAGACAAAATCAACTTGTGATTTTCCCTGTCTCTAGAAATACTCATGCCAAATATTTTTGCTCCTAAATCCTTCATGGCAAATGTCTAAGCTAATTTTACCTTTAGCTCAGTAATTCCCTACATGTGTGACCCTGCAACAAGCATATACACTATATACAGTAACAGGATAATGTAGCTACTATTATCCAACTTGGTAAAATAAACATAATGGTCACATTGACATTGACTAAAGCCATGCTCTGTCATAAACCTGTCAAACCTCAAATACCACTGTCTTGGAGCTTGCTCAAGACCATATAAACTGGCCTTATGTCTCACTTGTCCATTCTCTCCTTTATTTAACCTGTATATCCATTCATTTTTTAGTGCTTTCTTTCCAGCTGGCAACTCTACCAAATCCCACATTTGGTTCTCTTCCAAGGAATCAATTTCCTCATTCATGCCATGCTCCCACTGTTTCTTAGATTCTACCTACATTGCCCCTTCAAAACTTCCTAGTTTCCACCATCAGTGAGCAACAAGAAGTATAAAGAAGGGGAATAACGAATTTGAGGCTTACTTACCCTTTCAGACCTCCTCATGGGAGTTTGAAACTCTTTGACAGCTTGTTGTCTGCCCAAATTTCATTCTAACAGTGACTGATCCCAGTCATCTCTCAGTCTGCAACCGATTGATGTTAGTTCCTCCTGATCGACCTGATCGATGTCAGTTCTCACCTGATCGACATCAGTTTCCACCTACCTGACATCATCAACTTTGGTCTCCACCAGACCGACATCGGTTCCTACCTGATCAACGTCAGTTCTCACCTGACCGACATCAGTATCTATGTTTTCCTGTGAGTGATGATTTTTACCCATGAGCTTATTTTGGATCATAACCTTGTCCAAATCAACATTGCCATGCTCAGAATTATTCAGCCTCTTGAGCTGATCACTATCCATCACCTTCTCCTTGAAAACCAAGGCTTTCTAGTTCTTAACATTTGAATTAAGAACATGCATTCCCTTCTCACTCATGTGACCAAGCCTACAGAGCCACATCTTTGCATCTACATCTGAAGTAGATAAAATAGGAGAATCAGTAATATAAGTAGATAGATAAAGTTTACCTACTTTCTTACCTCTTGCTAATACAAGTGTACCCTTGGAAACTTTCCAAGATTCTACTATGAGAGTTACTGTGCAACCCTCATCACCCAAATTTCTTGTATAAATTAGACTCCTCTTTAGGATGGAAACATGCATGACATCCTTCAAAACCCATATGTTGCCAGTCTACAATTTCAGCTGCACTTTCCCTTTGCCAACAATTTGACAAGTCTCACCATCCCCTAAATAAACTTTTCCAAAGTCTCCATGGACATAATCATGGAAAAATTCTCTATTTGGGGTTGCATGGAAAGAGGCAACAGAATCTAAAACCCAAGATTCTACTTTATCCAAGGAACATATAAGAGCATCTCGTGAAACAATACCTGCATATTTTACTTCTTTATTTCCTTCATGTTGATCTTCTACCAACCAACAATCTTTCTTTACATGCCCTTTCTTTCCACAATTCCAGCAGGTGATACTTCCATTTCTAGATTTGGATCTACTGCCTATCTTTGACCTTGATTTCCCTTGCTCGATCTTCTCTCTTTGCTTTCCCCTACTTTCAACACTTAAAGCATTACCTGATGTTTCCCCTATGCTTTTCCTACGAATTTCTTCATTCAAGATTACACTAACAACATCATCAACTTTCAAGATTTTTGAAGCAGACGCAGTATTACTAGCTGCCATTACCAAACTATCCCAACTTTCAGGTAAAGAGCATAAGATTAAGAGAGCCTTAATTTCATCATCAAAAACTATTTTGACTAAACTTAACTAGTTTACCAAACCATGGAAATCACTAAGATGACTATGTACCGATCCACCTTCCTGCATTTGCAAATGAAATAATTGCTTTATAAGAAATATCTTATTTGAAGCTGAGGGTTTTTCATATAAATTTTCCAAAGATTCCATTAACTCTACCGTTGTCTTTGCCTATGATAAGTTGGAAATCACAGACGATGCCAGGCTCAACCTTATAGATTCCAGAGCCTTTCTATCAAGAACATTCCATTCTTCATCTTGCATATATGTGGGCTTACTCCCACCCAACGGTAAGTACAGATATTTTAGATATAGATAATCTTCTATCTGCATCCTCCATAATTGATAATTCTTGCCATTGAATTTTTCCATTCTTAGTGTACTTTCTTCTGCCATTGCTTTACTCCCACTCAAACAGAAACCCCTGTGAGTGAACTTGTAATCAACAATTACTAACCCACTCTACCACTTGTTAGTGATCCTAGCTTTGATACCAACTATCAGGATCCTCCTTAGAGTACAATTGATTACCTTTGTATAAGCAACTAAACATGGAATTAAACTAGAAGTAATAAGTAACTAGAAATCAGAAAGAAAAAAGAATAGGAGATACGAGAAACAATACAATCTGTATTAAACTCTTCCAGAAGGAAATACAATGAAGAAATCTCACTCTTCCCACACCTCTTGGGCATACAGTAATTCTCCCTCAAGATTTCTCTCTCTCAATCAATTACAATCAACTCAACATTGAGTTGTTCCCTCCACCAACAGATCTCCTTGATCTTGCACACCCTGCAGATCAACTGACCTTGCTTACATGTGACAATCAACCCAATGGTTGTTGTTGCCTACACTTTCAGTAGATCTTCCTGGTCTTGCACTCTTGTAGACCTTCTATATCTTACACTTGAGTATCTAATCCTTTAGTCCTACAATTACAATACAACCCCATGAGTCTCTTAAATAGATCCCAAACCAAACAATAATTAGAAACACAGACTCAAGACTAAAATTAGTCTTTACATGTAAACTAACTATTCATATAAAATTAGAACAACAGTTCTGGAAACACACAGGTGACCGATGTTGGTTCCTGTCTGACCAATGTTGGTCGACCCCCTAACCGATGTCGGTTACTATGTAGCTGAAGATAATCGATGTCAGTTGGCCTGACTGATGTTGGTTACTGTGTCACTCAACAACCTCCACATTTGCATACCTGTGAAGCTTTTAGCTCCACAACTTAATAGTTGTGGATTCAATAAACCATCAAAGTGGTGTTATAAAATACATTGGAAACAAACCTCCACATAATTTTTAGAGAGTGTAAATGGAATGGCTCAAGCAAGGGTTTTGAACCTCCTCTTCCCTATAGTAATAATGCAACTTCATGCACTAAGATAAAATATTAATTTAGTATAAGAGGTTAATAAAGAGAGACCAATGTAAAAAACTCCATCAAAAGTGTGTAAGATATGACTCAATGAAGTAAAACTTGAAGTAGGAGGAATGATAAAGCTTGATGCTTGGATTTAGGTCATATTATTTTTTATGATTCTCTTTGGTTCCTTGTTTTATTTTTTAATCCCCTTAAAAAAATTTATATATATAGGGTGTACTAAAATAATTTATACATATAGTCTCACTTTACAAATTATAAGTAACAAAGTTAAAGGTTCATGATTAATAGAAATAGGCAAAAAGACCCACAAAGGAAAATATGGAAAATTTGCACATGCTTGAGTTTGACCTAGATGAACATAGGGGCTCATATATTGATGAAGAGCCTGAAAAAATATGAATGCTAGTACAAATATACCAATGGATATATTTTGATAAATGTTAGATGTTCTTTTAAGGCTCAAGGGATAAATAGAGACCAATGTGGAGCTAGAAAAGTCTTAGAAATAATCAAATATGCCAGTAATCCAAATATGATAAATTAGTGATAAGACAATATGGAAAAAGGTATTATACCAAATTTAGATGTCTACACAATGCCCCCACTTTGATGTCGGTGTGTGGGTATGATTGAAGGCATGTTTGCATCAAAGTATAAATACGAATAATTTGAAACAAATATCTTCTCTTACATAGAGAATAGTGAAGGGTTTTGATGTTTTCTTGAGTTAAGACTCCAATAATATATTTTATGATGCACATGAAATAATTGAAAATCCATATTGGTAGTCAATGTTCATGATAAATATTTAAAATTTTGAATTTGAAAAGAGAGCATAGGAACAAATAAACCTAGCTGGTATTTGTTTCCCTTACTAGACTTTTGATAGGTGTTGAAACATATCCAACACTTCTATGGGAGTCACTAGGGACAAATCCACTTCTTAATTAGATAAATAGATAAAAAAATTTCAAGTTAGATTTATTTCACTCAAGTTCACTTGATTTTGATTTTTTTTTAAATATTATTTGGTATAGGGCCACTTTTGATGTGAGATATGAAGACCTGTGTTGTAATCACTCATATCAAAATATAAATTTAAGCATATTACATGTTAGGAAAATAATATAAACAAAGTGAAAATATCCTAAAACCTGTGATATGAAATAAAAACAATTGATACCATTGGATTTTTTTATAATAAATGAATTGGCCTATAGTCATGACCCATTGTATCATTTATGAGTATTAAATAGTTAGGAAATATAGTATCATATCAAGCACAACGTAAAAAGGTATGATTCCCCCAAAGGCAAAGAAAGATGGGAATAACTAGTATGCCCCAAATGTGATCGAATATACCCCTAGTTATGATAGATATAGAAATGAGAACACAAACTAGTAACATGCTCCCATATAATCATGGTAGAAACCATGGTAATGTAGGTACCAATACATTATATTAAAATGCATGATAGACATCATGGCTATAAGTATAAAATATATAAAATAAGTACATTCAATTTAGGACCAGACAAGTTAGAGAGATGACATATAATGACATGACTCACAAAAAATGATGACAAGAGGATAATTTATGGATAAGGATACACAAACAACCAAGCATATGCACATGAAAGCATTAATTCACACATAATAGTCAATGTAACCATATAAATTTTGTAATGAATATATCCATGTGATATAAAAGATCTATAAATTAGAGAATGATGTAGTAACCAATGTAATCTAGCTCAATATGATAAAGGACAACCAAGGAAAGACGTCATAATGAAAAATACATTATATGATCATGCCCCTAAGTTAGGACATATTCTATATGAAAATTCCCCTTCAAGATATGGGAAAATAGTATATAGTTTATTATCTTGCAACCTGTAAATTTATGTGGCACCCATTCAATAAATATCATGCACATGAAAATCATTGATATGAAGACCTCTAACATAGGTGAATATGTAATCATATATAAATATATTTGTTTTAATTTTTTGTATTTTTTAATGTTTTTGATGTTTTGTAACAATATATTTTCCCCTGATGTGTAATGGTATTAATCATGTATAAATAAAGTATGATGAACTCAATGTGACAAGGTGTAAAATGATGTGTAGGGCATACGGGTCCATCAATGTAATAATGCAAGTCACATATGTAGTATAAATATTAATCATAAGATAATATAAATGTATCACAATCACATGATATAGATGAATATGTGAGAAGTGTATGCAATCAAAAATGCATCATGTCTATAAATCAATCCTAACTCAGAGAAGATAGATCATACCATATACTTCCAATTAGAAACATATTTGTTAAGTGGGAACATGACCAATATGGGGATCTTCTAGACCTGATTAGGGGATATATTACCATAATACACCATGTTAGGGAGGGTTCCAAAATCTCCAAACATACAAAACCATGAAATAACCCTAAGGGAGTCTTGAGTTTTGATATCTCACTACACTAACAACAAGTAAAGTAAATCTAATCTAGTACTCACCAAATCTTGTGGCACAACATGAGGGGTTAGTAAACAATAAAAAAATGTATAAGAGAATCTCAGTTAAGCTATGTATGAGTAAGAACCTAATACATGGAATATGAAGAGTATTATTATTCGAAGCCAATACTTATGCTACTTCTATCTACTAAAGAGAGGAGTAAAGTTAGAGAATACTTACCTAAATGATGAACCCATCAAGACTCAATCTTTCCCTTGGCCAAAGTGGCTTTGAAAGAGGTTCTTGTGGTTTGTAAGGATCACTAAAAAAGTCAAAAGCATCCAAGACTTATCCATGAGACTAGATTATCCAAGTAGAAACCCTAAGCTAAGACTCCTCAAGTATATTGGTGGAAGAGTAGATTATAAATAAATTCGAGAAAATAATAATTCTTGATTGCATATTGAAATAATGAAAAAATAATCTTGTATATATAGGTAGATTTGACCCTAAACCCTTCAAAAAATCGTATCCAATAGCGTTGACCCAGTCAATCTAGTATAACTTTGGATAATTATTCACTAGGTCATGAGCTAGGTCAACTAAGGGCCAAACTAGTTATTAAGTGAAAATTACACAAAACTATATAGGATCAACCCAATCGACCTAGTATAGCTGATTATCAAAAGGGAATTAAGGTGAGGAAAATATGGATAGAGAGTGGGAAAAGACTGGAGGAGCATGTAATAGAGGAGTAATATCTTAGGGAATGGTTTTATGAGCTGGTTGGATTGGTAATTAAATAGAAATAAGGGACAAAAATCCTATGAAGCACTAATGGTCTACCCAACCCTTTCTCGGTGTACCCTTTAAGGTGTGCACATAAAGAGATTGAGTCTCAATGGGTTCTTGCAAGATGTAAAATGTTAGCAATTTACAAAAGTTGAAAATATTATGTGTACACAAGAAGGTCCATAAATGAATATATCCTAGATTGAGGATGAAGTTTTACATGGAGATACATCATACCCCCAATGTATGAAAACTCAATAGAAAAAATATATGGAAATGAATGTACCATGAGTGATAACCTATCAGGTATCAAAGTATGTGTAAGATATAGTATTTGAATAATAAATGTAGACCCATAAGAAAAAATGGGTATGATAGACCCCATATGTAGGGTATTTTAATAAGGAATATGTGTGGGTAAAATTTCCACCTAGACATAGATGTGTATAGGTATGATCAATAAGTAACATATGTGGGTACAATTCTCCCATAGGTAGATATGTGTATATATATGATCAAGAAGGAACATATGTGGGTATAATGCTCCCATAGGAACATAAATATGATTGTGTATGAATCCATGTTTTTTATTTTTTAGTAATGTTTTGAATAAGAAACATAAATAATAAAATAAGGCACAAGGCCACACATGAAAAAAGAGGAGAAAGGCTCACAAATTAGAGGAATAAGATGAGGAGGATTCTAAAAACCTACTAATCTTCTCATAAATCAATGTATTTTATGACACGAGGTCTCAATAAATGGTTTGTCATCATTGGGAAGCTAGGGCAAGTGCTTAGGATAGGATCACAATTGAATAGACTAGGCTAGCAAAACATAGTAAGCAACATGAAACAAGTGGCTATAAGAATGCTAATGAAACTAGAATACAAGTTCCAATATGTCAAATTAGGAAGATAGTGTTGAGTGTGGAGCCCTTTGGGGCTATCACATGACCATAGGAATAAATTTTGGGGGCCTAAATATCTCCAAGGATGTGGGGGTGTAGTTTTCCCTACTCCACCTTTTGTGGAACCCTGCTCCACATGTGAGGGGAATATTCCTAGTATATTTCAAAATTTCTATGTTTCCATGTTTTATGGAGTTAGTTGTTAGATGCATTTTCCCATGTTTACTTCCTTTTTTTGAGGGAGCTAGTTGTTTTTTAGAAAATGGAATACCTTCTTATTGAAAGGAGTTGGTTATGATCACATGATGTTGGAAAATGTGCCCATGAAAGGTGGAGACCCTTAGTTTGGCATGTTCCTTTATAGGAGAACTCTTGGATGAGTTTGATGAGGTAGAAGTTAGTTGTCTTGAGTGAATGATGATTATCTTGGATAATCATGATGTATTTTCTCCTCTTTCATGGATTTTCCTTCATATTCTATATATATATATATAGTGTTAGGGACCCCTTATCCAACGGAAGCACAATTGATTACTTTCTTATAAGCAATTAAACACGGAATTATACCAGAATGATTAAGTAACTAGAAACTTAAGACAACAAAAAAATTTAGAGACAATACACACTCTTGTATTAAATATTACTAGAAGAAAATACAATAAGGAAGATGCCACTTCTTCCTCCACCTCAAAGGCTTGCCACACCTCAAGACCTTCTTCCCTCTCTCTCTTGCTCAACACAACTCTATAGCCTGAGTTATTATCCCTCCTTGAATGCTTCAACTGATTTCCTTGACCTTACACCTGTAGATCTCCTTGACCTTGCTTCAATGCTTCAATGCTTTTACTTGCCTTCTTGATAATTACAATACATGCCTCATGGGTCTTTAAATAAAATCCCATGGTTATAAAAATAGAACTCTAACTACAATAATTAGACACGCAGCTCGTGACTTAAATTAGTCATTTAACATGCAAACACTCGCTTTACTTAACTGACTGTTCATCAATAGTAGTTCTGGAACCGCCATAGGTGACCGACGTTGGTCCCTATCTGTTTGGTGCTGCCGATGCCGGCCGACTTCTTGCCGTCACCGGTTGCCTTCTGCACTGCATCTGACTTACGTCGGTCATGCTGCCGACGCCGATGCTTCTAGTTCTTCAGCAACCTTCCTTCTTTGTGTCTGCAAATAGTTGAAGCTTTTAGCTCCACACCCTAACAATCTCCCACTTGGAGATAAATAGCTGCTACTGTACCTGTACCTGTACACCATCTATTTTGTTCCCTTGTCTTTGTATCCCTCTTCAAAGTCACTCTTGAAGACTAACCACCACGCAAACCTGTGATGCTATCCCTGTCACTTATGCCAAAAGAATTTTGCTGCTCCCAAATTCTTCATGACATACTTCTGAACCAACTGTACCCTTAGCTCAGAAAACTCCCTGTATATGAAACCCTGCAACAAGTAAGACAATACAGTAACAGGATAATGTAGCTAATATTACCCAACCTGGTAAAGATAAAAATATAATGTTCAAACCTCCATTGTTCTACAACCTAATTAAGACCATATACCATAGCCTTCTGTCTCACGTGTCCATCCACTCTCTTCTCTAACATGGGAATCCATCCCTCTATCCAGTGCTTCCTTCCAGTTGACAACTCTACCAACAAATACCTATTTGGTTCATCTCCAAGGACTCACACTCCTCATCCATGCCAAGCTCCCACTGTTTCTGGATTCTACCTGCATTGCTTCTTCCATATTCCTAGTTCTTAACCATCAGTAAGCAATATAAAGAAGGTGAACAATGAATATGAGGTTCACTTACCATTTCTAACCTCCATATGGGTGTTTGAGACTCCTTGACAGCTCGTTGTCCACCCAACATCCGTTCCAGTGACCGATCTTAGCCATCTCCCAGTCTGCTCTCGACCGATGTTGGTTCCCTACACTGACCCTGACTACCGACGCCATTTCCCTAGTCGACGTTAGTGTCCCCCTACCGACATTGGTTCCTACCTAACCAACATCGGTCTTCTCCTGCCGACTACCGACCCTACTGGTCTGCACATGACCGATGTCGGTATCTGGCTGACCGACGTCGGTCCCAAGTGACCGACATTGGTGTCTGTGTGTTCCTATAAGTGATGAAATTTTCATATGTGAGCTCATCTTGGATCAAACCTCTATCCATACTGCCCTGCTCAAAATTAATCAGCCCCTGTGACTGATCTCTGTCCTTCATCTCCTCCATAAACACCAAGGTTTCTTTGTTCCTATCAAAAGCATCAAATTTCCTTTTTTTGCAATGAACTCTATCTATGCTTTCCGAATCTGAACACATACCTTTTAAATCAAGAACGTCCATTCCCTTCTTATTCATGTGACCAAGCCTATTAAGCCACATCTTCGAATCTACAGCTGAAGTAGATAAACCAGAAGTAGAATCAGCAATACAAGTAGATAGATAAAGAGTATCTACTTTTTTACCTCTTTCTAGAACAAGTGCTCCCTTGGTAACCTTCCAAGAATCAGCTGTGAGGGTTATTGTACATCCCTCATCACCCAACCTTCCTATAAAAATCAAACTCTGCTTCAGAATCAGGACATGCATGACCTCCTTCAACACCCATGTATTGTCAATTTGCAATCTCAGCTGCACTTTCCCTTTGCCAACTATTTGACAAGGCATACCATCCCCTAAATAAATCACTCCAAAGTCTCCCTGTTCATACTCATGGAACAAATCTCTGTTTTGGGATGCATGAAAAGAAGAACCAGAATCTAAAATCCATGATCCTACCTGACTATCCAAAGAAAGTATGAGAGCATCCTGTACCATAATATTTGCATCCTTTGCTTCTTCAATACCTACATGTTGATTCTCTTTATCTCTCAACCAACACTCCTTCTTTGTGTGTCCTTTCTTTCCACAAAACTAGCAGGTAATACCTTTGGATTCGGATCTCCTTCCCGACCTTATTTTCCCTTGCTCAACCTTCTCCCTTTGCCTTCCCCTGCTTTCTACACTTAGAGCATTCCCTGATGATTCACCTGTGCTTCTCTTGTGTCTTTCTTCATTCAAGATCACACTCACAACATCATCAAATTTTAAGATTTTAGAAGCAGATGCAGAATTACTTATTGCCATAACCAAACTATCCCAACTTTCAGGCAAAGAACATAAAATCAAGATAGCCTTTACCTCATCATCAAAAACAATATTGACTGAAGCTAACTAGTTTACCAAACCATGGAAATCACTAAGATGAGTATGTACCGATCCACCTTCCTGCATTTGCAAATTAAATAGCTGCTTCATAAGAAATACCTTATTAGAAGCTAAGGACTTTTCATATAAATTTGCCAAGGACTTTATCAACTCTTCCGTTGTCTTGCACTATGATAAGTTGGAAATCACAGACGATGCAAGGCTCAACCTTATGGAACCGAGAGCCTTCTGATCAATAACACTCCATTCTTCATCCTTCATATCTGTGGACTTGCATGCAACCCCACCCAATGGTAAGTACAAATCTTTCTGATACAGATAATCCTCTATCTGCATCCTCCAATGTTGATAATTCTTGCCGTTAAACTTCTCCATTCGTAGCTTACTTTCTTCTGCCATTGCTGAACTCCCACTCAATCAGAAACCCTATGAATGACCTATAATCAAAAACAATAACCTACTCCTTGCAAACCGTAGCTCTGATACCAACTGTTAGGGACCCCTTATCCAACGGAAGCACAATTGATTACTTTCTTATAAGCAATTAAACACGGAATTATACCAGAATGATTAAGTAACTAGAAAATTGAGACAGCAAAAAAATTTAGAGACAATACACACTCTTGTATTAAATATTACTAGAAAAAAATACAATAAGGAAGATGCCACTTCTTCCTCCACCTCAAAGGCTTGCCACACCTCAAGACCTTCTTCCCTCTCTCTCTCTTACTCAACACAACAACTCTATAGCCTGAGTTATTATTCCTCCTTGAATGCTTCAGCTGATCTCCTTGACCTTACACCTGTAGATCTCCTTGACCTTGCTTCAATGCTGCAATGCTTTTACTTGCTTTCTTGATAATTACAATACATGCCTCATGGGTCTTTAAATAGAATCCCATGGTTACAAAAATAGAACTCTAACTACAATAATTAGACACGCAGCTCGTGACTTAAATTAGTCATTTAACATGCAAACACTCACTTCACTTAACTGACTGTTCATCAACAGCAGTTCTGGAACTGCCACAGGCGACCGACGTCGGTCCCTATTTGTATGGTGCTACCGATGTTGGCCAACTTCCTGCCATCACCGGTTGCCTTCTGCACTGCATCTGATCGACGTCAGTCATGCTTCTAACGCCGGTGCTTCTAGTTCTTTAGCAACCTTCCTTCTTCGTGTCTGCAAACAGTTCAAGCTTTTAGCTCCACACCCTAACATATAGGGTGTGGTGTGGCCTTTAGAGGTTGATGGTTTATTTTTCAATGTGTGGCTTTGAGGATCAGAGTCAAAGTACATGTGTTTTTCAAAGTGCAGTTGTTCATTATAGAGTGTGGTTTAGCAACTTGTGAGATACAACATTATGTAGGTGTTGGTAAAAGTGCATATTTTTGTGTAGCACTTTCTACAAGAGATTTTTTCTATCTCTATGAGAGTTCATTTTAATCTTGTTTTAGATTACTGATTTATTTAAGAAATTTCATTGGTGGATGTAGCCCACATTGGGTGAACCATGTTTTTATCTTTCTCTCATTTATTCTTTCATAATAATGGTGAATTAAGGAATGTTTCCATGATGCATGTTAATGCATAGCTTTAGATATGGTTTATGGTTATAGTAAATTTAGTTTAAGTGTTTTTATTCCTAACAACTGGTATCAGAGCCATTGGTTGTGTGTTTTGTTGAAGTGGGAAATCACAAAAAGGATATTAGCTTAAGTGGGAGCTATGGGAGAAGAGATCAGATTTAGAGTGGAGAAGTTTGATGGTAAGAATTTTAGTTTGTGGAAAATGCAAATAGAGGATTCCCTATATTAGAAAGAGATACATCTCCCCTTGGAAGGGAAAGTAGAACAACTTGTAAGTATGAGTGATGCAGATTGGTCATTACTTGATAGGAAGGCATTGGGAGCCATTCTATTATGCCTTGTATCTTCTATTGAATTTAATATTTGTAATGAGAAAACCATAAAATATCTCATGGATAAACTTGAAAATTTATATGAGAAACCCTCTGCTTCTAATAAAAATTTTCTTATGAATTTTTTTTTAACATGAAAATGTTTGAGAATGGTTCAATAGCTAATCATCTAAATGATTTTAATATGATTTTAAGTATTCTCAAGTCAGTTGGAATCAATTTTGATGATGAAGTTAGAGATTTACTAATATTATGTTATTTGTCTGATAGTTGGGATAGTTTGGTTATGGTTGTGAGTAATGTAGTCCCTACTAAGGGAAGCTTAATGTTTTATGATTTTATAGGTGTGATCCTTATCAAGGAGATGTAAAAGAAAAGCATTGGTGAATCATCTTCAGGTAATGTTTTATATATTGATACTAGAGGGAGGAAAAAGGACAAGAGCAAAAGCAATCGAGGAAAGTCAAAAGGTAGATCTAAGTCTATATCTAGATCTAAGATGATATGTTGGCATTATGGGAAGAGTGGACACTCAAATAAGGATTATTGGTCACTTTAGGATAAGAATGCCAACAAGGAGGAAATGAATGAGGTAAATGTGACATCAGGTAAATCATGTCAAGATGCCTTAATTATTTCTATGGGTAGTTTTTTTGAGTCTTGGGTTTTAGATTTAGGGGATTCTTTTCATGCCACCCCACATAGGCATTATTTTACTGATTATGTTCAAGAAAATCTAGGACATGTTTATCTTGGTGATGATGAACCATGTGAGATAGTAGGGAAAGGTTGTGTTCAGGTTAAAATACAAAATGGGAACACATGGATCCTTATGGATGTTAGACACATGCCTATGTTGAGATAGAATTTGGTTTCAATGGGGCAATTGGGTAGTGAGGGATGTTTAGTATTGTTTACTACAAATTCTTGGAATGTTACCAAAGGTGCTCTTGTGATCTTGAAAGGTAAGAAAGTTGGTACTTTATATTTGACTAGTAGTGTTGATTCTATTGAATTATTTGTTGTAGATGGAGATGAACTTATGTGGCATTACAAGCTTAGTCATATGAGCCATAAGGGCATACAGATCTTAAAAGATAAGTTTCCTGGATTGAAAGATCTAGACCTAGACTTCTATGAGAATTATGTGTATGAGAAATAGAAGCGGGTTAAGTTCCTAAAGGTTGGACCCATAAAGAAAGATCACAAGTTAGATCTAGTACATTTAGATGTATGAGGACCAGATCAAGTATCTTCTATTGGTGTATCCAATTATTATGTTTCTTTTATAGATGATGCAACTAGGAAAGTTTGGGTTTATTACATTAAAAATAAATATGATGTATTTAACACTTTTAAGAAGTGGAAAGCCTTGGTTGAGAATGAAACATGTCTCAAGTTGAAATATCTCAAATCAGATAATGGAGGTGAGTATTGTAGTAATGCTTTCTTTGATTATTGTTCTAACAATGGAATCTATAGGCAAAGGATGGTTCTAAGAACTCCACAATAGAATGTGGTATCTAAAAGGATGAATAGAATAATAACATAATGTGCTAAGAGCATGAGGTTACATGTAGGGTTACCTTTATAGTTTTGGGAAAAATTAGTTACCATGATAATATATCTGATTAATAGAGGACCTTCTATGCCTTTAGATGGAGGCATTCCTAAACAAGCTTAGTCTGGTAAGAATGTTGATTATTATTTTCTTAGAGTCTTTAGATGTGAGGATTTTTCTCTCATTAAGAAAGAGGATAGGACCAAGTTAGAGGATAAATTAGAGAAATGCACATTTCTTGGTTATGGTGAGGATGACTTTGGTTTCTATATATGGAGCATTAAAGATAGGAAAATATTTTAATCTAGAGATCTAGTATTTAATGAAAAAGTCATGCATAAGTATCAGTTGCAAGAATAGGATTAGGAATAGAAAGATTACATAGTTTTAGATGACATTATGGATGGAAAATTATCCAATAATTCAATTCAAGAAAATTCTAAACAAGGACCCCAAACTCCTATGGTAAGAAGGTCTTCTAGGGTAAGAAGAGCACCTGAACATTTTTCTCTTTCTTTGAATTATTTATTACTCACTGACAATGGAGAACCAGAGTATTATGAAGAAGCAATGCAGGTAGATGCCAAGTTGAAGTGGGAGCAAGCCATGTATGAAGAGCATAGATATCTCATGGAGAACCAAACGTGGGATTTAGTTAGGCTACCCAAGGGCAAGAGTGCATTATCAAACAAGTGGATCTTCAAGATCAAAGAAGAAGATGAAGGGAGGAAAAAGGTATAAGTTCAGGATGGTGGTCAAGGGGTTTGCATAAAAATTAGGTATTGATTTTGATGAGATTTTATTTCTTGTTGTAAAAATGACTTCTATTAAGATTATTCTTGGTTTATTTTCAGTTGAGGATTTTCACTTAGAACAATTAGATGTGAAAACTATTTTTATTCATGGTGATTTGGATGAAGAGTTGTATATGAAGCAGCCCCAAGGTTATGAGGTCAAAGGGAAGGAGAACTATGTGTGTAGACTAAAGAAGAGCTTGTATAACCTGAAACAAGCTCCATGACAATGGTACAAGAAATTTGATTGTTTTATGTTGGAACAAGAATATCAAAGGTATCACTCTGACTATTACATGTACATCAAACATTTTGATGATGGTTCCTTTATTATATTATGCTTGTATGTTGATGACATGTTATTTATAGGAAAGAACATAAAACATATTCATATGCTCAAGAAACAACTTAGTGACTACTTTTCTATGAAGTATTTGGGTGATGCAAAGTAAATCTTTGGTATGAGGATAACTCATGATAGGAAGGAGAAGAAGCTAGTTTTATCCCAATTAGAATATGTGAATAAAGTCTTAGAAAGGTTTAGTATGTTGGATGTTAAATCTATCAGTACTCCTTTGACATGCCACTTTAGATTATCAAAAGAGCAATGTCCCAAGATGGAAGCTAAAAATCTTAGGATTTCCAAGGTACCTTACTCATCGGCAGTTGGTAGCTTGATGTATGCCATGGTTTCTACTAGGCTAGATATTGCCCAAGTAGTGGGAGTTGTGAGCAGGTATATGAGTGATCCAAGTTATGAGCATTATCAGGTGGTGAAATGGATTCTTTTGTATTTGAGAGGAACCATTGATTTTGTATTATGTTATGGTGGATCAGATACCACTTTGTGTGGTTATGTGGACTCAGATATGTTAGACGATATTGATAGTAGGAGAAGTATGATAGGTTATATAGTTACTATTAGAGATACAATGGTTAGTTGGATTTATAGGATACATAAGGTTATGGTTTTGTCAACCATAAAGGTAGAGTATGTTCCTACCATAGAGGCTATCAAGTATATGATTTGGTTATAGGAGTTATTTTAAGAGTTGGGGCATGAGCAAGAAGTTGGGAGACTACATAGTGATAGAGTGTTATTCATTTGGCAAAGAAATCCACTTTCCACTCAAGGATGAAACACATTCAATTACATTATCACTTCATCAGGACATCTTTGGAGGAGAACTTGGTGAAGCTAGAGAAGATTCATACTAGCTAGAATCTTATGAATATGATGACCAAGGTGGTCACATTAGACAAGTTGAGACTATGTTCAAATTCTATTGGCCTTAGTGGTCATGAAATAGTGATAGATTCCGTTCAAGAAAAATGGTCTCCAAGTGGGAGGTTGTTGAGTGTGGAGTCATTTGGGGCTACCACATGACCATGGGAATAAATTTTGGGGGCCTAAATAACTCTATGGATGTGGGGAGCATAGTTTTACCTACTCCACCTTTTGTGGAACCTTGCTCCACATGTGAGGGGAATATTCCTAGTATATTTCTAATTTCTATGTTTCCATGTTTTCTGGAGTTAGTTGTTAGATGCATTTTCCCATGTTGAATTCCTTATTTTGAGGGAGTTAGTTTTTTTTTGGAAAAGGGAATACCTTCCTTGTTACAAGGAGTTGGTTGTGATCACAAGATGTTGGAAAATGTGCCCATGAAAGGTGGAAACACTTAGTTTGGTGTGTTCTTTCATGGGAGAGCTCTTGGATGAACTTGATGATGTGGAATTGAATTGTCTTGAGTGGATGATGCTTATCTTGGATAAGAATGATGCATTTGCTCCTCCTTTCATGGATTTTCCTTCATATTCTATATATATAGGGTGTGGTGTGGCCTTTAGAGGTTGATGGTTTATTTTTTGGGGTGTCGCTTTGAGGATTAGATTCAAAGTGCAAGTGTTCATTATAAGGTGTTGTGAGATAAAAAATTATGCAGGGGCAGGTGAAAGTGCAACTTTTTATGCAACACTTTCTACAAGAGATTTTTTCTATCTCTATGAGAGTTCATTGTAATCTTGTTTTAGATTACTAATTTATTTGAGAAATTTCATTGGTGGATGTAGCCCACATTAGGTGAACCATGTTATATCTATGTTATCTATGTTTTTATCTTGCTCTCATTTGTGTTTTTATAATAATGGTGAATTAAGGAATGTTTCCATGATGCATGTTATTGTATAGCTTTAGATCTGGTTTATGGTAATAGTAAATTTGGTTTAAGTGTTTTTATTCCTAAAAAATAGAAGAATTCAATCAATCTCTAGGAGAGACCCACATGTAAGGCACAACATATATAATAATAATGATATGTACAAGACTATATTAAAATGAATATGTATTGATGAGGTTCAAAATGTGGGCTAACATGGATACTTAATAATCTAGTCTATGATACTAGGATTTGAACTATAAGAGTCTAATGCATCACTCAATGTATCATAAAAATAACCATGAGATATGTGATAACTATATTTTTAAATATTAATAATATGCATATAATGTGTTGTAAGATTTGTTGAAGGTTATGACATGATATATCATGATAAATTGATTAGTCTAGGTCTAAAATAAACCTTAGGATGTAGATGATGAGGTTTTATATGTCTCAAAGGTAGAATTATAGGAATTGGATCTTAAGGAGATCACACAATATATGATGTTGTTTTAAGTTCAAATATAGTAAGTACATATGATGATTCTACTGATGTAGAAGAATTGGTAACAAAAATAGGGTAAATGATCTTCACCTTTTGAGGTGTACCAGGTGGTCGATGAATAGGTATCTCAAAAGGTGATCCATGAATAATGTGAACTTTTATTTTATGTACATATTTGACATAATTGCATAATATCAATAATATTTTTATCATTTGACTAAACCATGGGCATCCAAGCAATAGATTATATGATATTGAATCAGATATGACATGAAACTAAACTAGGTATGTCCTCAGTCTAACTATGAGTGGGAGTGAAATACCACCAAAGGATACATTATCATGCCCATCATAACTGCATAAAGTTATTTTTAACCACAAAATTCTATATGAGTATAACTCTGACTAGATAAGAATGTAAACAAAATAAGGTTATCACTAGAGCCATTATTGATCATAATGTCATGTGTGGTATAATAATTTTGGTCAACAAACCCATGTGTGTATATTATACCAATTTTTAATTAATTATTATGTATTTTATCATCACATAATATAATAGGATGATCTTGCCTTTTATATATCGACACCATGCTAATGATGTTATCAATCTCATGTTTAAATTTCATGGTAGAGTGATGCATAGATGTTTTCATATGCACATTATTTTTATTTGGATCATCATAGCATGGAAATGAGTTGTTAAATATTTTCAAGCATTGATTGGGTTTGTTATCTATTCATTTAATTTAGATTTATGCCCATCTATCATAATGATGTTACTATCGATTAAGTCTTAGATTTTATGATCAATTTGAAACATCAATTGGTCACATGTCTTGAACTAAGATGATAATCAAAAAATAAATTAGAATTATAGGCCTTAGATAATGGTTTAATTGTATATGATTGAATTATTTTAGGAAAATATATGATGTTACAATAAATTAACCTCTCTAATATATGAAAAGGTGAATTGGTATGGTTTAAATTATCTTCTTTTTTAGGTGCCAGAAATGTAATCATATCTTGTGTTTTTGGAAAAAAACATTAATAGTCTTGGACTCACTTTTGGATTGATAGTTAGGCACATAATTATTCTTGGGTTTATATTTTGAGTTTACTTAATGTTTTTTAGCATTATATGTTGAAATAAATAGTGTATACTTAAACTTATTAACATCCACAATCTTAATCTCACTGTTGCACAAGGCATCATAATGATCGTCAAAATAATAATATTTTTAAAATATAATATTGCATTCAAGAGTTTTGAGAAATATATTTGATAATATTATTTTAATATCACTATTAGGAAGAACACGTGATATATTTGTGAGCATGGTTTTTAATTTAATCTCATAGTTTGCAATGTATTCATTGGGTCCTTATTTGATTTGGAAAATTTATGAAAAAATGACCTTTTGACTAACATTTATTGAAAAATACACTAATAAGAGGACAAGTAGCTCATGAAATCTACACACATATATTTAAGTCAAACAATAGAACCAATATAAATCATAGATTATGAGGATTCTATGAAACATTTTTGTCATTAGTAGTTCATCATGGTGATACCCAAGATAAGATGCAAAGAAGGCTTTTATGTTTTGAGATGGATCCCCATTTTCGTTAAATATTGTAGACTTGGGTATAAAAAATGATCAAGATAAGGGATGAATAAGAACTTATTGAGTCACTTATTGAGCTAATTGGTTATGTAATATGTCTAAAGATGAAATTATATGGCTAGGTTTGCAAGATGTTTGGGATAATTCTAAAATTTGCATCTCCTTATCACTAAGTTGTTGTTGTATTATTGAATAATAAGATGTATGGTTATCATTAGTATTAGAATTAGTATGACTAATACAAATATAATTAATTAAAAATTACATTGGAGGCACATTTATCTTTATATTATTAGGAGGAACCATAGAGGCATCATGAATAATAATATCAACTAAAGGTGGTGTGGTAATAGATGAAAGATTTACATGTGGATCATTAGCCTCACCACTTGATTTATAAGGGCTAGAACCATAATATGGAGTTTATTAATGTATAACATCATTTTTCATAATTCTCTCATTTTAATATTTAATAATCAAATATATCATAACATCTACTTCATTTCAAGTATTAGTGATAAACTCCTCAATTTGTTCTTTATTATGATTTATCTTGTTTAGGTTTATGGAATGTAACCCTAGGTTGATAAAGAGATGAGTAATAAAATCAAGGAATAAAATACTATAGTATCAACAACAATTAATTTATGAATTATTAATTTATTTGAATATTCTATAAATAACAATGAATTAGAAAAGGTGTATTTAGTTGGAAAATATGACTAAGAAGGAAAGTGACAGGATGGGAAGTGATGTAGGAGAAAAATAGAGTGTTGTTACTGGAGAATAGGGGTTAGAACCCTCTTTAGATAGTATCTTGGACCTCTTTTATAATAATACCCTCCATTATTGACTTTTTATGCAATGATAATGACCCTGTGTAGTTGAAGTAGTGAAATTTTGGGTAGACCTTCACTTTATTTTGGGAAGCTTGTATCTGTGTAATCAATACCTAGATCATCACTTGTTCTATGCTTTGATTGATTTCACTATGAAACCCTAAGCCTCCATCATTTCTAAGGTTTTTATGAACACAAGTGGAAGGAGAGTGTCATTAGTAGGGTAAGTTGGGCATGACCTCATCACCCCATGTGTTGAGCATTGCCTACATACCAATACTTTAAAAGGGATCAAGATTGATGTAATTCTACTAATTTAAGTATTGGTGAAAGTGTGAGTGATGTTAGTATGCCTGAGTATAAATGCCAATTTGAATGCTTTGAGTATGAATTCAAACTAGAAACCTAAGTAAAATTGAGTTCTGGGATGCTATCAATGGATTATAAAGAAATAGGGATAAATAGGGATCAATACCCTTAATTTGCATAATTGTTTCTAAGCTTATTCATAAAAATTGCCATCTATTTGATAAATGAATGAGATTGGTCTTTATATAGTTTTATGATGTTTGTCAAGACATGAAATGAGTCTAGGACAACCCTAAGATGCTTTTAGAAGTGGAATGATATCTATTAGGGGTAAGGGAAGCTAAGGTTCAATAACATTGCCATTTTGCCAATATCACACTATGTTATAGACTAATGAGGCCATATTATTGTCCCAGTGGATGACACTTGTTAAAAAATATCGGGGATGCCTAGGCGATGGCTCAATGTTTGTCTTGGTATATCTAGGCATGGGTTAGATGTGCATAAAATATAAAAAATGATCAAAAGAGGCCCTAAGATAGGTTTAGGGCTAAGTTATGGATAAGGTGGTCTCAAGTGACACTCATTTAATTAAAATGATATTTTATATATCTACATTCCCCTCGCCCCCCTTTATTATGTAAATGCAATAAAGTGAAATGACTAGGATAAAGGAAAGATAAGTATACCTAGACTTACCTATGAGTTGAAGACCATGAATGTGAGTCTAAGTCTATGAATTGTAATTCGTTACATGTCCTAAAAATGAAAAATATATGAATCAGTCCTTAATAAATATCAAAATCAAAGACAAAACTAAGTAAAGAGATGTGAGATAGAGGAAAGGAATGAATACACCTTGTTGGGTATACAAACTAATGTAAAACCTAGTGAAATCTTGTGTGTGTAGATGGTAATCAAATGGTGAATCAATTAGACTAAGTTTATGGCTTACATGATCCTCATGTGTGGGAGGCTCAAGAACTCAAGTTGGCCTTGATTCCATCATTTCCCACCCCTATTTGATGGATCATGATATGCAAATAACTTGGATTGGACTGATGACTTATCCAACCCTCTTATGTAGGTCGTTCAATAACTCAAGTAGGTCATGAATCCATCATTTCCTACCCAAGTGTAGTAGAAGTTGAAACTAAAACTATGTGGTGTCATGAATATATATAATATGGCTCTAGGCCACTTGAGAACTTTGAAATGTAAAATGGATTAGGGTTACTCAAGAACTCAATAATGCCAACTATTGAGGAAATAATAAGGCATTAATCTGGTGTATTCATGTTTCATATGGTGTTTGAAGCATACAACATGGAGTTGTCATTCCATCTAAAAGAACTTGTGAAAAATTAAACATATGAAAAAAATGTGCCAAGCACATTCCCCTAATTTTGATATTTGTGCATATGTATTTTGGATTGAGTCATAGTAATATGTGTTTATGCATATATAAAACTAAAATGGGAGTGATCATGTCATGCATTATACCCCCAATCTGAGCAAACCTGTGTAATTATGTGTAAAAATTGAGTATATACTAAGCATATCTGATAATCTATGATTGAGAATGTGTAAATTTGAATTGTACCTATTATAACTTTTTAGTAGTTTTATAATTATTTATTTTTGAGGCTATTGGATAATAGAACAAGAGGTGGACTAAAATGTATTGTGTTCCTGGTAGTGTATTGTGCTATTGTCTAAAAGTGTTAATATTGAGAAAAATTGAGACTGATCTATGTATGACTATATTTCACTATATTTTCCTAAGTTTGAGTCGTATAATCTATGTCTGCATGTTGAAAAGTGTGTTTTGAGTGAACTAGGATGGCCCGATCTTTGTGAAAAACCCCTATGAATTTCCCATCTTTTAAGGGGAGTTGTTGAAGCTATGCAATAACTATCCTCAAAAGAAAAGTTATGCATCATGTGTGTTAGATTGAAAATATATGATATCTACACAATACACCAATATAATGTGTATACATGACATAATAATGTAAAAGAGATCGAGCATAAGTTGGTAATGTACAATGTATGTTAGATATAGCATTCACAAGGTTGTCAAGATAGATATAAAAATGTAAGAATATATATGAACAAAAAATATAAATATAATTTGAGTAAACTACTTGGGGGGATGGGACATAATGTCCATAAAGGCACCCAAGAAGGAAGGGGAGATTGATGAGGTCTCTCATGGCATTGTAAATTAGATGTGAAAGCAACAAGCAAGAGATAAGTGTCATGACCATTATGCATACATGAAATCATACATACAAACACATGAGGCACAAAAAGTAGGCCAAGGGGCCACAATATAAGGGACATGGGCACATATCACTAAGTTTGAGAAAAGGAACACATACAAGGACATGTTCAAATGTCTACATATGAAAAAGAGCATGCAAGTTTGGCTTTAAGCCACATGGAAGGTCATGTTAAAATGTCCACATACATAATCAAGAAGCATACACAAGGACATGGTCACATGTCCAAACCATAAAAGAAAATAAAGGACAATGGCATGTTTAAATTCCCTTGAGTAGGTGTAGAGTAAAAGAGACACAATCATATCTAGACTAGTAAAGATAGAAATGAAAGTATGCATAAA
The DNA here is from genome assembly GCA_037957365.1 of Torreya grandis. Classification (NCBI taxonomy): domain Eukaryota; kingdom Viridiplantae; phylum Streptophyta; class Pinopsida; order Cupressales; family Taxaceae; genus Torreya; species Torreya grandis. The sequence continues at coordinate 3,117,274 of JARHVA010001247.1, read as the reverse complement.
CATGTGGTATAAATCCATATAAGAGCAAATATGTACATAATCCAAGTATATAGTAGTATTAGTTAGAAGATATTAGTGTAGTATAAGATGATTAATATCAAGATATGATCAATGTTAAATCTGTGATATGGAGTATAAAAATATATAACCTGGTAAGTTGGAAGTTGTGTGTATGATGTCCCCAATGGGCTAATATATCAATGTTGAATTGGTGTATATGTGTATGTGCCCCTAATGGGTGGATAGTATCAAATCTAGATATGTGTAGAGGACCAGAGTCCTATAGTAATCTATGAACACTCGAAGGAAACAAGTGAAGCATGTATGTGTGATAAAACTAATGACACTAACATAGATAGATATATAGTACCTAGAAAATAGAAGGAATGTAAACATGAAAATGCATACAATCTAAAATTTGTATTTTTTGAATAAATATTTGAATGTTTTCATAATTTTGAACATTTTTTTGTGTTTTTTTAGTATAATCTATGTATAAACAACATGAAAATGAAACTATGTACAAGGAGCAAGATAAAGGAAACTATGTACAAAGAAATTGGAATAATGAAATTATGTACAAGTAGATTATGAGTTTTTTATATATTGAATATTTGTAGATGTATGATTTTCATTAAATTATTCATTGTATGAATGTCAAGTGAAGCTAGACAATATACCTTGGGACTAAGCTTTTCTATGATTAAGTACGGGTCAAGACAATTTGGTTTGAACTTTCTTTTTGTCTCTTCTTTGGCATTGACATTTTTGATGTTCTCTTTTATAATGAGATCATTGACTTCAAACTCTTTCCCATGAACATGGTTATTGTATGCCCACTAGATTCATTTATGATATGTTATGAGGTGCTCTATAGTTTGGATGCATGTGTGATCCAACTATTCTAACTCATGAAGACATATCTTTATATTGGTCATATATGATAATCCCTTTGAAGGATACTCGTAAGGATGGAATTCATAATTTCAATGGGATAACTAATTTATTTCCATACACTAGTGACTAAGGAGTATCTCTTTTTGGTGTGCAAACACTAGTGTGGTAAGCCTATATTTTGTAGATAGGGAGAGGGTACGTGTTGAATGTCAATCATTAGAGCACATAAATGACCTTTAGAAATATGGTCTCCCACACCTGTAGTGGAGATAATTATTCCAATAATCATTGGATTTTGTAACCATTTTGATGAGGATACTATTAATTATCTTGTTTGTAGCTTCTGCTTGGCCATTACCCTATGGGTAATATGGAGTAGAGAATGTGTGTCAAAGTTTATATTTAACATAAAATTTCTTCATTGTTTTGTTCTTGAAAAAGGTTCCATTATCTATAATGATGGCCACTAGTAGGCCAAAATGCTAAATGATGTTTTCCATGAGAAAGACACACATATATTCTCCTTTTATGGATTGTAATTAAATGGATTTCACCCACTTAGTAAAGTATTATGTAGATGTAATGATGAATTTGGGACCCCCTACTAATTTTGGGTTGATTTTACCAATTATATCAAAGCCCCATCATATGAATGGCCATGGGGAGATAATAGGTTATAATTGATGTGAAAGAACATGGTGTAAATTGCCATATCATTGACATTTGTCACATAATCCAACATATTATTGACATTCTAGTTCCATGATGGGAAAATAATACCCTTGACAAAGTAATTTGTGTGACATTACTTTTCTATTGAAATGGCCACCACATTCACTATTGTGTACTTAGATAATGGCCAACTTAGTTTTTTTAGATGTCAAACATTGGATTAATTATTCATCAAAAGATCACTTATATAAATCCCCATCGATGATGATATAATGGAAGGCATTTATCTATGATTTGTAATTATCATTCTTGGTGAAAGTATCTAGCATGATATATATGTGTAGAAAATTATAAATATCAAAAAACCATTTTGATGCTTTTATACTACGTATGGTGGATAAAACTGAAAGAGCTATGAGGTTGGCATGGGATACCAATGGTGACTATAATCATTTAATAGTGAATATAGTTTGCTCATAATTTATGTCAATAGGGATCAATGATGTCACACTCGTCATTTCATCAACGTGATGATTATATTTTTGAGGAATATTTTCAATAGACAAGTATTTAAATTGATCACATAGACATTAAACCATATTATTGCAAGGAAATAAGCATTATTTCTTAGTTTGGTAGACATTTATGACTTGATTAATGACCAAATGTGAATCCCCATAGACCTTAATAGATTTTACTTGGATAGCATAAGATGAATGGAGGCCAAGGATAAGTGCCTCATATTCAGTGTTATTGTTTATGCATGATAAACTTAATCGATGTGCAAGTGGCATTATTTTCCTAAGTGGAGTGATAAAGACAATTTTGGCTTTGGTGCCTAATACACATCTAGAAGCATCAAAGAACATCATCTATATGCTATAAGTTAATGTTTTAAGCTATTAAATAATCTATAAAATTATTATTGATATGATTGGTATCTAATAGTGGTGTTGCTGCCAATTGGACTGCAATTATTTAGCCCTTTATCAACTTCTGTAACATGATTTTTAGATCAAATTCTATGAGTAGCATTACCCACTTGAATATACAGCCAATAGATGCAATTTTGACATAACAAATTTTAAAGGATCTACTTTTATAATAACCTATGTCTCATTGTTGATCATATGTGTCAAAGCTTTTGTGTAGTAAATACTAGTGACAAATAGAGTTTTCCCATTGTGGAATAATTCCATTCATAATCAACAAGTTTATGACTAATGTAAAAAATATCTCACTCTTTGTGTTGGTCATCTTGTTATGCTAAGATTTCATCGAGAGCATGATTGATCAAAAAATGTAAAGGAGAAGTCGTCTATCGGGTATGAGTGGTACCAATACATGTGAATTCAATAAGTATTGTTTGAGTTCATTAAAGCTTTCTTGATATGAAATATCACATTTGAATTTTGTTTATTTCTTAAGTAATCTTGTGAATGACTGAGTATTATCTACTAGATGTGACAAAAAGTGAGGTATTGTTTGAATTTAAGTTTGTATAAGGAGACATATCCATTATAAATTTGACTTTCTTTGTGTTTACTTTAATTCCATGTTGGGATATTATAAATCCCAATAATTTATTGGATGTGACATTAAAGATGCATTTATTGGGATTTAGTCGTGCATTGTATTGTGTCAACCTTTCAAAATTATATCATAAATATACTACAAGATGTTGTCACTATTTTATTTAGCCAATAATTCATCAACATAATGTTCAATTGTTTTATGAATTAGATCATGAAAAATATGTGTCATAGTTTTTTAGTATGTTGATCCAACATTATTTAATCTAAAAGGCATGACTATTTAGCAAAAGGTTCCCCATGGTATGATAAAAGAGAGTAAAGTAAACATCTCTATATACTATCCCTATATATGAAGAACCATCCTCTATTGAGCCTCAACCCACCAATGTGCATACCATCGAATCTAGATGTCCTTCCAAACCATCCATTGAATTTATTGAAGAAGACATGATTAATGATGAGATTCTTTTTTATGCTGATGATCCACCACTATTCATCAAACTAGCCATTAATACTATAAGTGACTGTGCACTGCAAATCAATCCCATGTATGGTGCAAAACTACTCAAACCTGATGCTGACATACTCCCCTCCATTATCAATTCAAAGAACCTTGATGGATTTAAAAAGACATAGTACTAGGCTGATAGGGTCAACCTAGTATACAAATAGTATAAAATAGAGTCAATCTGGTTGACTCTATCTATTGTAAGATAGTATAGAGAAACATAGTTGAGCAAGTCAACCTTTCAAAATTATATCATAGTAAAATTGGTATCTAACCTTTGATTCCATGTTGGGATATTATAAATCCCAATAATTTATTAGATGTGACATTAAAGATGCATTTATTGGGATTTAGTCGTGCATTGTATTGTGTCAACCTTTCAAAATTATATCATAAATATACTACAAGGTGTTGTCACTATTTTATTTAGCCAATAATTCATCAACATAATGTTCAATTGTTTTATGAATTAGATCATGAAAAATATGTGTCATAGTTTTTTAGTATGTTGATCCAACATTATTTAATCTAAAAGGCATGACTATTTAGCAAAAGGTTCCCCATGGTATGATAAAAGAGAGTAAAATAAACATCTCTATATACTATCCCTATATATGAAGAACCATCCTCTATTGAGCCTCAACCCACCAATGTGCATACCATCAAATCTAGATGTCCTTCCAAACCATCCATTGAATTTATTGAAGAAGACATGATTAATGATGAGATCCTTTTTTATGATGATGATCCACCACTATTCATCAAACTAGCCATTAATACTATAAGTGACTGTGCACTGCAAATCAATCCCATGTATGGTGCAAAACTGCTCAAACGTGATGCTAACATACTCCCCTCCATTATCAGTTTGAAGAACCTTGATGGATTTAAAAAGACATAGTACTAGGTTGATAGGGTCAACCTAGTATACAAATAGTATAAAATAGAGTCGATCTGGTTGACTCTATCTATTGTAAGATAGTATAGAGAAACATAGTTGAGCAAGTCAACCTTTCAAAATTATATCATAGTAAAATTGGTATCTAACCTTTGATTCCATGTTGGGATATTATAAATCCAAATAATTTATTGGATGTGACATTAAAGATGCATTTATTTGGATTTAGTCATGCATTGTATTGTGTCAACCTTTCAAAATTATATCATAAATACACTACAAGATGTTGTCACTATTTTATTTAGCCAATAATTCATCAACATAATGTTCAATTGTTTTATGAATTAGATCATGAAAAATATGTGTCATAGTTTGTTAGTATGTTGATCCAACATTATTTAATCTAAAAGGCATGACTATTTAGCAAAAGGTTCCCCATGGTATGATAAAAGAGAGTAAAATAAACATCTCTATATACTATCCCTATTTATGATGAACCATCCTCTATTGAGCCTCAACCCACCAATGTGCATACCATCGAATCTAGATGTCCTTCCGAACCATACATTGAATTTATTGAAGAAGACATGATTAATGATGAGATTCTTTTTTATGCTGATGATCCACCACTATTCATCAAACTAGCCATTAATACTATAAGTGACTGTGAACTGCAAATCAATCCCATTTATGGTGCAAAACTGCTCAAACCTGATGCTGACATACTCCCCTCCATTATCAGTTTGAAGAACCTTGATGGATTTAAAAAGACATAGTACTAGGTTGATAGGGTCAACCTAGTATACAAATAGTATAAAATAGAGTCGATCTGGTTGACTCTATCTATTGTAAGATAGTATAGAGAAACATAGTTGAGTAACCTCTTCAACTATGTTGATTTGATTATAACCGAAAAAATCATCCATGAAAGATATCATCTCATATCTAAATTGTTGAGTCTACTATAATATCAATATTAGGTAGGGTAAATTCATCCTTAGGACATGCTTTATTTAAATACTTATAATTAGAGCAACATCAAATTTGGCCATTAGGATTAACAACTAGTACAATATTGGATGCCCATTTAGGGTCAGCAACTAGTCATATGAATCCTACATCAATGAGACATTGGATCTCATCTTTGACTAAAAGAGACACCTTAGGATGCATTTTTTGATTTTTTTATCGAATTAGATTTTCTTACAGATAAAGCATAATCTTGTGTATTATGATTGAATGATTAATGCTTGGCATATCTGAATAGCACAAAGTAAAAAATTTAGGGAAGTCCTTTAAAGTTTGTCAAATATTTATATCCTCTTCTTTACATAAGGTGATAACTAATAATATTATGTGAGTATTAGTGTTCATGTTGTAATTGAATTCAATTATCTCTTCATTAATTAATGTAGATTTATTAGCGGTGTAATTTAATATAGGTAGGGTGCCATCTATGTTGATTAGATATCATCTAAAATGTCTAAACTCTTAACAAAGTATGCTTTGGAATTTATGTAATGAGGAAACCTATTCTTATGATGGAAGGAATGGATATCCTCATATACCCCTAATAACTATACAAGAGCTTCATCGTTAATGAATTTTTATAAAGTTAGTAGATCTAGAGAAATAATATCATCAAATAAAGTTGGGGTACACAATTGAGAGTACAGATATATGTTTTCCTATATTGTCTTGATCCATGAAATAGGTGGACAAAACACTATATGCTGAGAATCATGGTGCTAATAATTTTGTAAAAAGTGTTGTTATTGATGTCAAAGGTAATGACAAAGTGGTGATTGATGAAGGATGAATCATGAAGTGATAAGAAAGCCTTGTGTAATTGATAATTAGTCCATGTGGTTTGAGTTGTCTTGATAAATTTATAATGATATGATAGGCTTTTAATATATTCTCAGGTGTAGTGATATGCTTTGTAAGCTACAAAAGTGGTCTTGTAGAAGCTCAAGGTGGTCTGGTGACAAGGAAGCTTGAAGAGAAGTTATTGCTTAAGCATGGTCATAACTTGTTGATTTAAGAAGCAAGTGACCTATGTGAACATGAATGGAATCTTGAAAGCATGGAATTATTACATATGACATGTTGATGATGATTTTAGATCAGTACAAGAAGGTTTCAATTGCTTTCAATATCCAAGTTTGATTGATGGTTCTATACCCAATATGCATAGAGACCTAGTGAGGTCCAAATGAAGAGTCAAATTGAGTTTCCAAGGTTTTGAATCCCATATGAGCATGGATTGAGGTGTAATAGGGTGGATCAAAGGTGTTGACCAAGTTTTAGATCCTGAAGAGGAAGACAAAATAAGAAACAATTGTTAGAGTTACAGTTATTGAAGGGGGGTGAATTAGTGATGAAACATAATCCAATTCAATTCCTAAATATTAAACATTCATCACATATAATCATGATGCATAAAAATTAACCATTGAAATGAGCAATGAATATATAGAAAGATTAAGCATGTAACACATGTTATATGTGGGAAACCCTCTTGGGGAATAAAACCCATTAAAACTTGAAAGATGGGATAATATCTTATAAAACAAGATCCAAAATTTAGAACAACACCAATTGATCAAGTAATACCCATACATTAGTTTAGTGAGACACCAATCTGATAAGAAGATATTGCTCCTGTCTAGCTAAGCACCCACAATAACTAGACCTTTAGCAAGCTTCAACTTGCAAGGAGGAACCAACACCCTAAGAAACTAATCACCCACTTAGATATCTTGAACAAATCATCTTTAACACCTGTTTATTCTCTTAAATTGATGATGACCACATTTTTTTTAACTCTTCACCTCCAATCTCTCTCAAGCTACCTTTAGGACTAACTCGCTCAAACTACCTCTTCTAAGATCATTAAGTCCAATGAACTGTGTGTCCTCCTACATCAACTTAATCAAAAAATAATTATTTATCCTATTAACTCTTTTTTTGTCCTTAATTAATTTTTCCTTCTCTTTCAAATTTTCTCTTCTTCACTTGAATCCACACATCCACAACTCACACAAATAGGTCAACAATGCCTTGTATTTATACCACTCTCTTAGTATAACCCATCTTGTTCAAAAAAAATGCTTACCATACTTATTATACCTTTTAAATAAGTCCTTATACACATTAAATGTAATAACCACACACTCCTTAGGTTTACCAATACCTCATTAGCCCCAAACCACCATAAGGTCTTGGTGAGACCTAAAATAATTAGGCCTTCATACTCACATGTTACATGTGAGATTATTTAGACAACCTTTATCCTTTACCAATGATTTAAAAAACATCAAAAATATCTCCAATAGACCCTTTTTCACTCCCTCATGGGTCTATTCCACTTGGAATATCAACTCAATACTTGAACTTATCAATTAGGTCTCCTTGCTCTTCATGTCTTCATACACAAAAAACACAACATCAAACTTATGAAGTAAACACTCAAGTATTTCACATATCCATATGATTATATCACATGGTTGAACCCTTCAAGACCTATAAAACACCTCCATGTGCTTTATACATTTCAACACAAGCTCTAATCACTAAAAACAACTATCTCAAAATGACCACTTAGGCTAGTCACACTAAATCAAAATATAGTTATACTATTTTTACTCTCCATATCTAATCAGGGGAAAAATATTAAAACAAATAAATTATAATAATCCTTAGAGACTTATATAGCATATCCATACTAATTTTATTCTTCAACTCTATTCATAACATCTTCAACTTACCTCTGCAAGATGGTCACTCAAACTGCTAGTACATTCAACAAACACAATCAATTTCTAAGCAATTGTTCACACTAAATATGGATTGTTAAAACCTCCATAATTCTTACATATATTATTAATGGAGTATAAAACACTCTCTAATATTTATTCCATCTTTAAACATCAAAATACTATCAAGAAAAACTTAATTATCTTTCTCGGATCACTTACAGAACATGGTCAAATACCTAGTCAACTTTAGAGATCAAAATCTACAATTGTATGAACACTAAAATATTATAATAAGATTTTTTGTATTCATATTTAATTCCTTTAAAACTTTTACTTTTACATTACCTTTATCTAAGTAAAATACTCAGCACTAGTTTTTCCTTTGTTAATTTCAAATACAAATGGTCACAAGTAAATGAAAATATTACAGACATGTGTCTTCATCTATTTTCCTCAAATAAATTTCAAAAACATGTTATATCAATATCCTTAGGATTATCCTAATATTTATCTTTCATCACTCATCATTTATCTTTGATCCTCGCTTTCAATATCAAGCCATGTGGTAGCCATGTGTGCCCTTTACATACCCTGCAGTCAGTCTCCAATGATCTTTCATCACTTGACAACCCTACATGCCTTATAATAATTTTTTTGACTTATTTACTTATAAAAACCATTTTTATTGATCTGTTCTTCCATGATTAAGACACTTGGCACCCTTACATGCTTTTTGAGCACATTGTTGTCAGTCCTGCTCTTGCACCACTTGGTAGTCTCATGTGCCATTGATATTTTAAATTCATACCATTAAATATTTCTTGAATATTCAACCCTAAAATTCAATGTAGTTAAATTTGGTAGTCTCTAGTCCATCATAGTTTTCTAAAGTAACTTTCAATGTTTATATTTTGAACTAGAAAACACTTCAAGACTCTAAATCTTCAAGGTACCTTCTTGGCACATAGGCAATATCTTCATGAAAACCTTTGACCATTGTTGAATTTTTTAGTATCTACACTAAATGCACAAACTTTCTAGTTAATTCATATCTACATGATGTGAAGTGATGGATTGGCTTCTCTTAAGCTAGAAGATGTATGTTTCTCTTTCCAAATGATCAAATGACACACCAAAACTTCACCAAGACATATATAGATGCCTCAAAACTTCTTCTTTATTCTTATTGATCTTCACATATGCCATATACTCTCCAAGCTATCCAACACAACTTCTTTATCATTCATACACTAGGACATCATGTTTTCTTTGACATCAATGACAACCTAACATCAATGACCATGCTCAACAATCTCCCCCTTTGTCATTGATGGAAAAACACCCTTAGAATGACTCATTACTCATTTGAACTCCTTCATTTTGATCTTTCTCCCCCTTTGACATTAATGACAAAGGTTCTCTTCCTTAATATGCCAACTTGATAATTGACCTGAAAAACTACTCACAGAGTTTATAAATCTCCCCCTAATATCAAGCTCCATCTTGTGTCATATATTCTTTGACATACACTAATCTAAACTTGGGCTTCTCTGATCCTTGGACCTATCTATCTATATAAATCACAAGCTCTCTTTTCTCATGCATGAAGATTCAATGCCTTGTCAAAACACATAACTTAGTTTGATCAAGTCATCATATTAATCTCCTTGAATTCAAAACTATAGCAAGCTTCTTCAAATCACCACCATGATTGGAATATTTCACATACACTCTCCCTCACATCATGCACAACTCTTCAAGACTTTAAAACTATCTGAGTTGTCTCCCCCTAACTCCATGCTTCACCTAGACCATGACATATTCAACAAGTCTTCTCAATGAGCTAGGTCTAATAAAAACTCTTCAACACTTTATACACAATATAAAATTTTGACAACTCAACATCCTTGATTACACACTTGGAGATCTTGCACACACAGCTTCACTCTTCACCACTTTGACCAACTAGACCATCCTTCAAATATTTGACAAAAAAATTGACTCTATGATTATTGTCACTGAATATATCTTCTAAATCATTCCATCACAACACTTTTGAGTAGATTCATAAAACTCAATTCTACCCCTTAGCCAAGAACATTTTCAAAAAAACCCTTCTTGTCTTGCAATATCAACCAAAAACTCAACTAGCATCCACCATGCTTCCTCTTGCTAACAAGTGTCTTCTTGAAGCCTAGAGAGAGACACCCCTTTGACATAGTGAGACTAAAAGTCCAAAAATTCACAAGACTCTCATACCTTCATACTCTCATTTGAATTATAGTCCTACCTCATCACCAAATTGACTTTGAATGGATCCTTGAATTCGTTCTTTGCTTTAGACTTATCAACAAATGCAGACAACATAAAGTCTTGACTTTCCTTCAAGTATATCATGGAAAACAAACCATCTTTGGTCTTAGTTTGATCTCTCCTAATAGACTTAGGTCTCCAAATCCATGTTTGACCTCTTCCTTACACACTAGGATCTCCATACACCTTGTTTTGCTTTGAGAACTCATTCAATCTATTCTTGCAATATCTAATAATGTGACCAAATTTATGACATCTAAAACAAATAAGATCATTAATACCTTTTGCTTGATGATAATTATGACCTTCCTTTGATCAATTTTTTCTCTTCTTGTAATCTCTAGCTTGTCTTCTTTCTTACACTCTAGGATCTTATTTGAACTTATCTTGACTAAATGGTCTTTGTTTGCAGAACCTACCAATATGACCAACTCTTTGACAACTATAGCAGACAATATCTTCCATACCTTTTTCTTGGATATGGAAGTGATCTCTTTTTGACTGATTACTTCTTATAACATAGTCCTTTGCCCTATGACCAATAAGATGATAAACAAAATAATGGACCATAAAATATTTTGCATACCTTAAAGCATTTGGCTATCTGATTGGTTTCTTCATTTTGAATTTGACCTTATCTAACTTGTTGTATTTCATGCTACCAACCTCTTTGTCTTGTTCTAATTTATTTTGATCTTCTTCAAGATTGACTATCTTGACTATGACCTTTTTATGTTCATCCTTTAGGGAAACAAGATTAGTCTTTAATTGAACACATTCATCTTCTTTAACCCTCATGCTTGAACTTTTAGCCTATAATTGAATTATATGATCTTTGATGGTCTCCTTATCCTCCTTAGCCCTTTTGGCCATGTCATATTTTGATCTACATGCTTGATCTTCCATAGACTTGATCAGTTCTTGATTCTCCTTTTCCTCTCTCATGGATTTTACAGGCAAACTCCCCTCAAGATATTTGACTTGCACTTCAAGACCTTTGATCATATTACTCATTTTATGATTCCTCTTCTTTTGTTCCTTCAGTTCACCAAGTGCACTCATGAGCTCAAATTCTAGATCAAATTCTTCTTCCTTGTTATCATAGAAATCTTATTATTCTCTACTATTATGGAAAACTTCTTCATCAAACATGATGATCTTTTCACCCATATTGTACCTTGGATCACCTTCAAGTGGATAAACTTACACAGAAGGTCCTGCTCTGATACCAATTACTTGAGGTATAAGCATTGAGAGGGAGGGGGTGAATCAGTGATGCAATATAATCCAATTCAATTCCTAAATCTTAAACATTCAACACATATAATCATGATGCATACAAATTAACCATTGAAATGAATAAGGAAGATATAGAAAGATCAAGCACATACCACATGATATATGTGGGAAACCCTCTTGGGGAATAAAACCCACTAAAACTTGAAAGATGGGCTACAGTCCTATAAAACAAGATCCAACATTTATACTAGCACCAATTTATAAAGTAACACCATACCTTATTTTATTGAGACACTAATCTAACACGGAGCTACTGCCTCTGTCTAGCTAAGCACCCACAACAACTAGACCTTTAGCAAGCTTTATCTTGAAAGGAGGAACCAACCCCCTAAGAACCTAAGCACCCACTTAGATAACTTGAAAAAATCATCTTAAACACCTTTTTATTCTATTCAATTGATGATGACCACATTTTTCTGAACTCTTCACCTCTAATCTCTCTCAAGTTGCCTTTAAGACTAACTCATTCAAACTACCTCTTCTAAGATCATTAGGTCCAATGACATGTGTGTCCTCCTACATCAAATTAATCAAAAAATCATTACTAATCTTCTTCACTCTTTTTTGGTCCTTAATGACCTATTCCTTCTCTTTCAAAGGTTCTCTTCTTCACTTGAATCCACACATCCATAACTCACACAACTAGGCCAATAATACCTTGTATTTATACCACTCTCTTGGTATAACCCATCTTGGCCAAACAAGATTCTTACCATAATTGTTATACCTTTTAAATAGGTCATCATACATTTTACATGTAATAACCACACATTCCTTATTTTGGCCAATTCCTCAGTAGCCCTAAACCACCATTAGGTCTTGGTGGGACCTAAAACATTTAGGCCTTCATACTCACATGTTACATGTGAGATTAATTGGACCAACTTCATCCTTTACCAATTATTTGAAAACATCAAACCTATCTATAATAGATAATTTTCACTTCCTCATGGGTTCATGCCACCTGGAACACCAACTCAACACTTGAACCTATCAATTAGGTCTTCTTGCTTTTCATACACAAAAAACACAATCTCAAACTTCTGAAGTAAAAACTCAAGTATTTCACATAGCCATATGATTATATCACATGGTTAAACCCTTAAAAATATATGAAACACCTCCATGTGATTTATACACTTCAACACAATCTCTAAGCACTAAAAATAACTCTCTCAAAATGACCACTCAGGTTGGTCACACACAATCAAAATATAGTTATACTATTTTGACTCTCCATATCTAATCAGGGGTAAACTATGAAAACCAATGCCTTAAAATAATCCTTAGATAATTATATAATATCTCCATACTCATTTTATTCTTCAAATTTGCTAAGAACATCTTCAACTTACCTCTACAAGATGGTCACTCAAACTACTAGTGCATTCAACAAACATAGTCAACTTCTAAGCAATTGTTCACACTGAAGATGGATTGATCAAACCTCTAAAATCCACAAATATAGTCTTCATGGATTTTAAAACACTCTCCAATATTTATTTCATCATTAAACATTAAAATACTATCAAGAACAACTTAATTATCCTTCTTCAATCACTTACAGAACATGGTCAAACACATAGTCAACTTTGGAGCTCAATATATGAAACTATACAAACATTCAAATATTCTAATCAGATTTTTTCGATGTACGTTGATGTCATTTATAACTTTTCATTTGACATCACCTTCAAATTTGTCCTAGATCAAAATATATAAGTAAAATATTTAGTACTAGTTTTTCCTTTGTTAATTTTAAATACCAACGGTCACTGGTAAATGCAAATATTGCAGACGTGTCTTCATATCATGTCCTCATATAACTTGATAAAATTTACTCCATTGATATTCTCAGGAGTATCCTAGTATTTAACTTGCATCATTCACCTTTGATCTTAGATCCTCACTTATGAGATCAAGCCACTTGGTAACCCTACGTGCCTTATGTGTACCCTGCAATTAGTCTCTAATTATTTTTTGCCACTTACAGCCCTATATGCCTTCTAAGCATTATATTTACTTATTTACTTAATACACCCATTGATCTTGCTTTTCAATTTTTTTATTAAGACACTTGGCACCCTTACGTGCCTTTCGAGCACATTGCTATTAGTCTTCGCTCTTACACCACTTGGAAATCTTGTATGCTGTTGATATTCTAAATGCTCACCATTAGATCTATCTTGACTATTTGACCCTAGACTTCAATGTATTTAAAATTTATGATCTCTGGTCTATTACAATCTACTAGAAAAACTTTGAAGGTTTATATCTTGAACTAGAAAACACTTCAAGACTCTAAATCTTCAGGGTACCTTCTTGGCACTATAGACAACATCTCCATAAAAACATTTAGCCATTGTTAAATTTTTGAGTATCTACAATAAATGAAAAAAATTTATAGTTCATTCATATCTTCATGATGTGCAGTGATATTCTAGCTTTTCTTAAACTAGAAGATGCATGTTTCTCTTTCCAAATGATCAAATGACACACTAGAACTTCACCAAGACATCTATGGATGCCTCAATTTCTTCTTTGTCCTTACTGATCTGCACATATGTCATATACTCTCCAAGATATTAAATACAAATTATTTTTCATTCATTCACCAGTACCTCATGCTCTCTTTGACATTAATGATAACCTAAAATCAATGACCATGCTCAATAACAACATTGAAAGGTTTCTTATGTATGCAAAGTGAAGGTTTCCAAGACTGAGAAGGAAGTTGAGATGCTCATTGGCATTTTTAGAGTTTTCATGGTTACCTAAACCTTTTTTATTATTTGGGGAAGGGTCCTAATAATCTTCCTAAATCATTTTGCATAGAAACCAATCTGTTAGCTCTATGAACAAATGTTAAGAAGGTAAGAAGGTTTTTGTGCCTTCAAACCCTCATAATGGAGTGATTAGAAATATGTGAATTTTTTTGGCATATAATGGTTTATTCGATCAATTTTTATTATTTTATGCTATAAAAGACACCTCCATGCACCTCTAGGTGGTAGTGGTGTGTCAAGGTAGTGAGTAAAAGGTATAAAAAAGTGATTGTTTCTAAAGATTTTATTGTTATAGGAAGGGTTGACTGAGTCAACACATACAAGTTTATGAGGTTCAAGGCCAATACATTTTATTGATATCAATGGGGTTAGTTTTGAAATATATTTTCTCTATGTCAATCATTTTGGTCAATTAAAATGTCCTATCATTGGACTATAGACAGTGAAAATAGTGAGAAATCACCAAGCATAGTGAAAAATTGATTAGGGAAGACTTCCAAGTGATTAGGGATGGATAAAATGGTTTGGGTTATTTTTTTAATACCTATTACTTATTTTAAATTTTTTGGTAAGTCTTGGTGATGCTCATACACAAGTAAAAAAGTGCTCTAAAGTTGATCAGTCTGTATAAGTCAAGACAGTGAAGGTGTATGTCTCATAGAATGATCTATATGTTTCATTATACCTCCATATTTTTGTGATTTTAATTGATATTAAGGTTTATAATTATCCCATGAATCATTTATATTTCAAGTAATTGATCTTATAGGTGTTAGGAGTCATGTTCACTATGACTATGTTTTTGAGCCAAGTAGATAGTTCTAGGTGTGCTAAGGTAAGTGATGTGTTTGAGTCCTTATAGAAAGAGATAATTCATAAAATGGATATATATTTTTGTTTTAAGACATAAATTAACTATAAAACACTTTTTAATTTAGAGAGATAGTTTGAGGAGTTGAATTGTCAAAGCCAAAAAGGATTATCTAGCTGTGTATGCACAGTATAAGAGTGGTTTGAGAGATTGGTCTATTAGACCAATGATTGATATAAATAAAATATATGTAAATTATTTAAAATGATTATATACGTTATAGGAACCATGATGTGTATTAATTATCATGAAAGAGTCCTTTCAAGTACAACTAACAAGTTGTCCATGACTATACTTTTTGGAAGCTATAGGTAGTCTGAGTGGTCAGTTTGAAGAAGTGATTTGGAAGTGTTATTGGTAGAGTTGAAAAATAAAATGAGTATATATATGTTTTATAAGTCTAAAAGTTACATAATAATGAATTTTAAGTCATATTTTGTCCTTGATCAAGTCTGAAATGTTAAATTTTTTTTACTATACTTTAACTGTTTCTAACCAATTTGTGTGGTCCTATTGTAGAGGTGGTTTTGGATGTTTGGAGGTTGAGTGGTGATGAAAAATGGATAATGTGATGTTTTTTAGGTCATTAAGGATATATTAATTTAATTTTTTTAGTGTGTTGTGTGAGAAAATTTATTGTATGCTTTAGTTCTAAGAGATAGACTTTCAGCAGTTACAAGGCCTAATGGCGAGTAGGCTAAATGGCTTGGTTTAGGTGATGAGTTTGACTTCTATGTGGTATGGACCCATATATATTATATAATGGATATATTATAGTGATATTCAAAGCGTTTAAAATGTTTTAAGATCCCAAATATGTCTAAGAGGTTTGAATATAACGAGTGCCTTAAAGAAGGCCTAATGGAGGATTTGGGTCTTAAGGGAAATGGACAACCTATAGAGTGGTTTTCATACCCATTTAACATTTTTGTGGACATATTAAAAGTATAAATAAATTATATTAATCATTTTTTATAACCAATATGGGTGAAAATAAGAATGTGATAGAAAGGCAAGGCCTATTTGGCCTATTTGAGCTAGTTGAGAAAGTGAGGACTTAAGCGAAGAAAAAAACTAATTAAAGGAGTAGAGATAGGTCATTAAGGGAAATTAGAGGTTTAATAATATCATTCATTCATATATAATCAATTTTATACAGGTGGACACACAGGTCATTGGACCTAATGAGCCTATAAGAGGCATATTAAGCGAGTGAGCCTTAGAGGATGTTTGAGTGAGAGTGAAGAGGAAAGAGTGCAAACAAAGGAGGTCATAATCAGTTTAATATTTATCAATAGGTGTTAAATATGATCATATATTTTAGGTATCTAAGTTGGTGTTTGGTTTCCTAGGGGGTTGGAGCCTCTTTACAAGTTGGAGCTTGCAGAAGACTAGTTGGGTGGGTGCTCAACTAAGTAGGGGTTGGTGCTCCTTGTGAAGTGGGTTTTTTACTAAATTTTGAATCTTATCATTATAGGACAGTATTCCATGTGCATGGTTTAGTGGTTTGTATCCCATAATAGGGTTTCCCACATAATATCTTATGTTATCTTTTGACGTACTTATGTGAGTTTTTGCTTATGAATTGATCTCTTATGTATTCTTCATGGAATGGTGTTTGGAATTGAATATGAATTTTTGAGAAATTGATTCACCCCCCTCTTAGTAGATACTTACAATATTTAGTATTAGATAAGGTCCTTTAGAGGAATCTTAACATCTTGAAGGTGATCCTAAGTAGCTTGAAGTGTGATAAGGAAAATGTTTATCTTGTTTGCAGTAATGGATAAGTTTGTGAAGATCATGGTTGAGGTCTGTATATAGGTCTTCATGATGGTGTTATCAAGGTTGAATAAGAAGTATTATGTTGAATCTAGGTCCAAGATCAAACCTATGATAATAGACAAAAGGACTCTAAAGACATATTGAAATAAAGGTACAATCAAGGCACTCCAAAGTGGTCTATTAGTCTGCTAGCATGATACGTATAGGTATGTGTAATTATCCTAGAAGGTAGAGGTTCATAAGAGTTGATGATTGGTCCTCAAGACCAATATCTTGCTGGTAAATTTTTTATCCATGAGTTGTAAGGACTAGAGATGTTTCAAGAGTGTTGTTGTCATGTTATATGTGCCTTGAGAATAAGCATCAAAGTTTGGTGAGTTACATGATAGGGTTGTTTAAATGAGACATGGTTTTTTATATGTTTGTGACTTCATAAGGTCATATTAAAAACATGTGACAATGATAGACTGAGGTATCTTATTGTTAAAACTTCAAAAGTTTCATGTGATCTAGAAGGAGAATGCAATAGTGATCTTGAAGGTTGTATGGTGATCATCTTGTTTCTTTATTGTCCTGATGACCTCATATGGTCATAAGGGGTCTTTTTACCATGTTATAGAATCCATTAATGAGTTCACAATGTTCTGAAGGTGAGTGTTTTCCTATAGCATCATGTTTTCAGTAAACATACATGAAGGAGGTTGCTATAGTACTCCATTGGATTTGTTTTATTATTTGGTGTTCCTAGAATCTCAAGGTGATTGATCGAATTGTGTGATAGTGTTTTAAAAGTCATATATATCTTGTTAGTGATCTATGTATAATCATATTGATCATAGATTTGAAGAGCTAGCTCTAGAGGTGAAAGGAAATGATATGAGGGTTTGATGTCTACAAACCCTACTAGGAATTATATTGATTCTAATGGCTTGGTTATGGCATATGAATCTCTGTGATCATTAGGTGGTTGTTATGCAATTCTTCCTTCAATTGTTATCATGTTTGTGATGCATGTTTGGGTACAAGGTATTATCCAAAATGACAAGTTTAGGATAAGGGTTTATGAGCTGAATATTGGTCTTCAAGACTAATGTCATTATGATAGAGATTTATTGTCTATGGTGTCCTAATATTGAGATGACAAATATGTGTATGCTATAAGGATAAATAATGGTCTGGAGGTGATTGAAGTTCTGAGTTTCTCATTTAGAATCTTGATTGTGTGTAGACAAAGTTTGAATAATTTTGTATGTAGGTTGGCTTAGTGTTCCTTGACATAAAGATGAAATGCTTAGTGAGAATAAGGATGATCTTAGGATCATGTATTGATTATGATTATGTTATGTATGCCCTGAAGGTGAGTAACAAAGTCCTAAAAATGTGCATTTATCTTGTAGTGTCACAAAGTATCTAATGATCTTGAAGGAGAATAATGTGATGTTCTTTGAGTTAGATGTCATTGATTGTAATTACCTCATTGATGTTAAAGTGACCTCATAAGGTCATGAAGGGATATAGTGTCAGGTTTCAAATGACATGAAGTTGTTCATAGTATTCTAAATATGTCAAAGTGTATCAAAGGTGCTTCAAATTGGATAAGGACTTTAAAAATTAGTTTGATTCAATATTGTCTGAGAGGGCACTTTGTAGAGTTTTGAGCCTTAAAACTTGTGTTTGAAGAGTAGTAGGTTGATGCTATGAGGATTTAATTTTCCATGTTTTGAAGTTGTTCAAGCCTGCTTGAGTTTGTCTAATTGATCTAAGAGGACAAAGTTAAGTGAGAAGCAGTTGATCCATGTTGATTAGGTCTCCATGAGACCTATTGGTAACATGAGGGCAGTATGGGCCATTAAGTCTCATTGATTGGTTCATTGAGGAGACTTATTGCAGATGAATTTTTCCAAATAGAGCATGGATTTAGTGGGAGCTAACTCAAATAGTTTGAGAGGATTGAAGAGATGTGCATGATGTGAGGGAGAGTACATATGAGATGTTCCAATCATGATGCAAATATGGAAAAGTCTACTATAGATGTGAAATCAAGAGATAATTCAAAAAATTTGATATGATGACTTGATCAAACCAAGTCATATTTTTTAAAATGTATTTAATCTTCATGCATGAGCAAAGGGAGTTTGTGAGATCTGTAAGTAAACAGGTCCAAATATCAGGTAAGCAAGAATGAGTGAGAATCCAAAGATAAGTTTCCCAAGAAAAGAACAAGAAGTTACATGTTTAGTACATGGAGAAGATGATCAAGATGTGTAGGTTAAAGGGGGAGAAATTATTCATCCATGTGCATTGAAGGTAGGTGAGTATCTTGAGCATGTAAAGTATATTTGAATACATGCATGATGTTAAGAGGAGCTTAGTTATTTTTTAGTCCACTTTATCATTTATGTCAAAGGCAGAGCAGGATAAAAAGAGGTTACCATCAATGACAAATGGGGAGATTATTGGCAAAAGTGTTGTCATTGATGTCAAAGGTAATGACAAAGTGGTGATTGATGAAGGATGAATCTTGAAGTGATAAGAAGGCCTTGTGTGCTTGATATGTGATCCATGTGGTTTGAGTTATCTTGATAAATGGAGAATTATATGATAGGATTGTAAGATATTCTTAGGTGTAGTGAGCTGATTTGTAAGCTACAAAAGTGGTCTTGTAGAAACTCAAGGTGATTTGGTTACAAGGAAGCTTGAAGAGAGGTTATTGCTTAGGCATGGTCATAACTTGTTTAGGTAAGAATAATGTGACTTGTGTGAACATGCAGGGAAGATTTAAAGCATGGAATGAGTTCATATGACATGTTGATGTTGATTTGAGATCAATAGAAGAAGGTTTTAAGTGCTTTCAATATCCAAGTTTGACTGATGGTGCTAGACCCAATGTGCATAGAGACCTAATGAGGTCCAAATGAAGGGTCAAATTGAGTTTACAAGGTGTTGAAGCCCATATGAGAATGGATTGAGGTGTAATGGAGTGGTTCAATGGTGTTGAAAAAGTTTTAGGTCTTGAGGAGGAAGACAAAGCAAGAAACAACGTTGAAAGGTTTTCTTATGTATGTAAAGTGAAGGTTTCTAAGCTCGAGAAGGAAGTTGAGATGCTCATTTTCACATGTATATTTTACATGGCGACCTGATAATTTTGGAGTATATGGGTAATGGTATTAATAATCTTCTAGAATCATTTTGTAGATAAACCAAGCCCTTGGATCTATGAACAAACATTAAGAAAGTAAGGAGGTTTTTGTGCTTGCAAACTAGCATAGTGGAATGATTGGAAATATGTGAATGATTTTGGACTATAATGGTTTATTTTATAAATTTTTATGATTATATTTTTTATATGACTCTTCGATGAACCTCCAGTCAGTAGTGGTATGTCAGGGTAGTGAGAAGAAGGTATAAAAAAGTGATTATTTTTGAAAATTTTGTTGTTACAGGAAGGGTTAATTGAGCCAATGCATACAATTTGATGAATATTGAAAGAAAAGACTTTTTATTGAGACCCATGGAGTAATTTTATTGATATATTTTCTTTTTATAATCATTTTGGTCAATCAATATGTCCTATCGCTAGACTATAGATAGTGAAAACAATGAGAAATAACCAAGCAGAGTGAAAAAGTGAGTATGGAAGCGTTCTAGGTGATTAGGGATGGATAAAATAGTTTTGGGTATTTTTTTAAGACATATTACTCATTTTACCTTGGTTTTTAAGTCTTTTTGATGCTCATACACAAGAAATAAAGTTTTCTAAAATTGATCAGTCTATATAAGTCAAGATAGTGAAGGTATATGTCTCATAGAATGATCTATATGTTTCTTATATGACATTATACCTCCACATATTTATGATTTTATTTTATATTAATTTTTATAATTATATCATTAAATAATTTTGAGTTAAATTAAGTTATCCTACAAGTGTTAGGAGTCATGTTCATTATGACTGTGTTTTTGATCCAAGTTGACAGTTCCAGGTGTGTTAAGGTAAGTGATGTGTTTGAGTACTTATGAAAAGAGGTAATGAATAAAATGGAATTTTTTTATTTTTTGAGACCTAAATAAAATATAAAATAATTTTTTAAGGTATAGAGACAATTTGAGGAGTTGAATTGTCAAAGCCAAAAAGGCTTGTTTAGCTGTGTATGTACAGTGTGAGAGTGGTATGAGAGATTGGTTTGTTAGACCAATGATTGATATAAAAAAAGAGATATAACTGATTAATAATGGTATATATACATAAAATGAACCATTTATTTGGATTATTTATCATTAAATTTTCCTTTTAATTACAAATAACAAGTTGCTCATGACTGTACTTTTTGGAAGCTATATGCAGTCTGAGTGGTTAGTTTGAAGAAGTGAGTTGGAAGTGTTATTGATATATTTAAATAATAAAATTAGTATGGATATGTTTTATGAGTAAAAATTTTTAAAAATAAGTCATATTTTATCCATGATAAAGTGTCAAATGTCAAAGTTGTTTGACTATACTTTGACTGTGTTTGACCAGTCTGAGTGGCTCTATTGTAGAGGTGGTTTTGGATGCTTGGAGATTGAGTGGTGATTAAAAATGGATAATGTGATGTTTTTTATGTCATTATTATATATTAATTAAAAAAAATTAGTGTTTTTTGTGATAAACTTGACTTTATACTTCAATTATAAGAGATAGACTTTCAGGCAGTTACAAGGCCTAATGGCGAGTAGGCTAAATGGATTGGTTTAGTTGATGAGTTTGAATTAAATGTGGTATGGAACAATATAGATGATATAATTAATATATTATATTAATATTTAAAGTTTTTTAAACATTTAAATATCCCCAAGATGTTCTAAGAGGTCTGAGTGTAATGTGTGCCTTAGAGAAGGCCTAATTACTTTAGGTCTCATTAAGACCGGGTCTTAAGGGAAATGGCCGACCTATGGAGTGGTTTTATCACCCATATAATGTGTTTTTTGACTTATTATAATTTTAAATAAATTATTGTAAGCATTTTGGCTGACCAAGATGGGTGAAAGGAATAATGTGGTATAAAGGCAAGGCCTAATTGGCTTATTTGAGCTAGTTGAGAAAGTGAGGACTTAAGTGAATAAATGAGATAAAAAAATGAGAAAAGATAGGTCATTTATGACCATAAAATGTTTAATAATATCATTAATTCATATTTTATCAATTTTATGTAGGTCTACACACATGTCATTGGACCTAATGAGCGTAGAAGAGGCATATTGAGCGAGTGAGCCCCAAAGGATGTTTGAGTGAGAGTGAAGAGGAGAGAGTGAAAACAAAGAAGGTCATAATAAATTTAATAGTAATAAAAATTTGTTAAATATTATTATATATTAAAGTTATCTAATTTTTTTCTTGGTTTCCTAGGGGGTTGGATCCTTCTTACAAGTTGGAGCTTGCAGAAGACTAGTTGGGTGGGTGCTCAACTAGGTAGGGGTTGGTACTCCTTATGAAGTGGGTGCTTCAATAAATGTTTAATATTGTCATTATATTATATTATTCCATGTGTATGGTTTAATGGGTTTTATCCCTCAAGAGGGTTTCCCACATAATCTATTGTGTTATCTTAAGATGTACTTGTGTGATTGTTTGCTTACGCATTGATCTCTTATGTATGCTTCATGGAATGGTGTTTGGAATTGAATATGAAAATTTGAGAAACTAATTAACCCCATATATTAATATATACTTCCAAAAACTAATTAAAATTAAATGTGTTGTCCTTATATCTAAGTCCTTGCTTGTGTTTTTCATAAGATGCCTCAACAAGATTAAGATTTCCTTGTTTATGTTTTCCAAGGCCTTGTCTTGTGTAGCCCATTTTTTTGAAATATTTTATTGAAAAAAGATAAGTAAATTTATTATCATGTATTTCCAAGGTTTCTATGGGAGTCATATTTGAAATTTGTATGATATACTATATAGGTGATGTATAAAAATCCATGTGAGGAATATATTTGTGTGTAGGCTCTTTATTCTAACAATATTTGAATGGTTCATTATCTATAGGGCATGTGTATATATAACCTTGGTAATTAAACTTTAAACATGCATTTAAAGTTAAGTAACTGTGTGCATATCATTAATCCAAGGTCTCCCAAGTGAAATTTTGTAATTAAGATCATTGGGCATAACTTGACATGTTGTAGGTAGTGTTATAGGTCCCAATGTAAAATTTAGTGTTATCTGACCCAAAAATTTACATGGAATATTATCAAATTCTTGGATGTTCATATTTAAATATGATCCAAATCCTTATCATGTATATTAAAATTTTGGATAAAAGAGATATTACAAATGTTTAACCCTAATCCATTATCAACTAACACTTGTTTGACACCCACATCATTAATTATTAATTGGATGTAAAGAGGTAGATGTTGATCTATGATTTTCTGATGTGGGAGATATTATTTTTAAAAATAAATATTCTCTTAAATCCATTTCAAATTATTGGTTATAGAATCAACATAAGTGGTATCTTCTATGTTTGGCACCCTAGTGTCACAAAGTGCTACATACAATAAATCTTTCTATGTGTCAAAATGTTACAAACTATATAGGATGGAAATTATGGATGGAGGGACACTAATCTGATCAACAAAGCTATATCCATGTATTCTAATAACCTACCATGCTTTAGGACCCCTTATGGAAAACATATCATGGACCATAGGGTCTACTATGAATATATAATTGATAGTAGGAGCAAGATAGTAGCTAGATGGGTAGGGTTGGTAAATAGGAGTGATAAGTGAAACCATTGATGTTTGCTTATGTCTATTAGTGATATGTAAGGAATCAAAGTGAACCAAATATAAAAATTTATCTAAAGGATGTTTTTTAATTTTAGGTGATGTGTTTTTTATCTTATGTATTATACCCTGTATATGTGTAATGATATACGGCTTGATTGAATTCCACATAATCTAGAAAAATAACATTCTAGAGATATTATGAAACTTTGAATAAGAAAGTAATAAATATTATCTATCATTATTATCATGATTAGAAAAAATAAAAATTGGAAGATATAGTGATCTAAAATTTGAGTATGAGGTTTTAGAAGGATGGAAACATAAACCCTAACGATAGGCTAGGGTTAGGGCACTATTCAAAGTAAGTCAAGTTCACCAAAAGATTTATCTTTTTTTAGGTTTATGGAATGTAACCCTATGTTGATAAAGTGATGAGTAATAAAATCAATTAATAAAATAATTTTGTGTCAACAACCACTAATTTGTAGAATAATTAATTCATTTGAATATTATATAACTAGCAATGAATTAGAAAAGGTGTACTTAGCTAGAAAATATGACTGAGATAGAAAAGTAGAAGGATGGGAAGTGATGCAAGAGTAGGGTGGACTGTTTTCAACATAGAACAGGTACCTGAACCCTCTTTAAAAAAATAGTGTGTCCCTCTTTACCAATAGTGCACTACAATATTAACCTTTTATGTAGTGCTAATGACCCTATGCCGGTGAAGTGGTGAGTTTTTGGGCATACCTTCACTCTATTTTGGGAAGCATGTATATATGTGACTGAGACCTAGATTTTTGCCTATTCTATGCTTTGATTGATTCCATTATGAAACCCTAGGCCACCATGCTTGCTAAGGTTTTGATGAATATAAGTGGAAGGAGAGTGGTGTTAGTAAGGTAGGTTGGGCATAACCTCAACACCTCATGTGCTGAGTGCTACCTACATACTAATACTTTGAAAGAGGATCAAGCCCGATTTAGTTATCCCAATATAAGTGTGTGTGTAAGTGTGAGTGATGCTAGTATGATTGTGTATGAATGCCAATTTGAATGCTTTGAGTGTGAATTGAGATTGGAAACCTGAGTAAAACTGAGATATGGGTTGTTGTAGATGAATGTATAAATAAATATGAGATAAAATGGATTAATAACCTTAATTTACACAATTATTTATGATTTTTTTCACGATAATTTCCATTTATATGATAAATTAATGAGAGTGGTCTTTATATACTGTTATGATGCTTGTTGAGACATCAAATGAGTCCAGGCTAACCCTAAGATGCTTCAGGAAGTGGAATGATATCTATTAGGATTAAGGGAAGCTAAGGTTTAATAACACTACCCATTTTAAAATAGCACATTATGCTATAGACTAATTGGGTCATGTTATTATCATCACTTTCTCAACTAGCTCAAATAAGCCAATTAGGCCTTGCCTTTATACCACATTATTCCTTTTACCCATCTTGGTCAACCAAAATGCTTAAAATAATTTATTTGAAGTTATAATAGGTCCAAAAACACATTATATTGGTGATAAAACCACTCCATATGTCGGCCATTTCCCTTAAGACCCAAATACTCCATTAGGCCTTAATGAGACCTAAAGCAATTAGGCCTTCTCTAAGGCACACGTTACACTTAGACCTCTTAGAAAATCTTGGGGATATTTAAATGTTTAAAAAACTTTAAATATTATTATAATATATTAATTTATCATCTATATGGTTCCATACCACATGCAATTCAAACTCATCACCTAAACCGATCCATTTAGCCTATTCGTCATTAGGCCTTGTAACTGCCTGAAAGTCTATCTCTTATAACTTAAGCATAAAGTCAATTTTATCACAAAAAAAACTAAAAAAATTTAATTAATATATCCTTAATGAACTAAAAAACATCACATTATCCATTTCTAATCACCACTCAATCTCCAAGCATCCAAAACCACCTCTGTAATAGGACCACTTAGACTAGTCAAACATAGTTAAAGTACAGTCAAGAAAATTTGACATTTGACACTTTATCATGGATAAAATATGACTTAAAATTCCTTATTTTGAACATTTTTTACTCATAAAACATATCCATACTATTTTTATTATTTAAATATATCAATAACACTTCCAACTCACTTATTTAAACTAACCACTCAAATTTCATGATAAATAATCCACATAAATGGTTAATTTTATGTATATATATAATTATTCATCATTTATATCTTTTTTTTTATATCAATCATTGGTCTAACAAACAAATCTCTCATACCACTCTCACACTGTACATACACAGCTAGACAAGCCTTTTTGGCTTTGACAATTCAACTCCTCAAATTATCTCTATACCTTACACAAGTATTTACGTCTAAAAAAATTTAAAAAAATAAATTTTATTCATTACCTCTTTCCATAAGTACTCAAACACATCACTTACCTTAGCGCACCTGGAACTATCAACTTGGATCAAAAACACAGTCATATTGAACATGACTCCTAACACTTGTAGGATAACTTAATTTAACTCCAAATGAATTAATGAGATACTTATAAACATTAATATAAAATACAATCATAAATATGTGGAGGTATAATGTCATATAAGAAATATATAGATCATTCTATGAGACATATACATTCACTATCTTGACTTATACAGACTGATCAATTTTAGAAAACTTTATTGATTGTGTATGAGCATAAAAAATACTTAAAAACCAATGGAAAATTAGTAATATGTATTAAAAAAAAATACTCAAAACAATTTTATCCATCCCTAATCACTTGGAATGCTTCCATACTCACTTTTTCACTATGCCTTGTTATTTCTCACTATTTTCACTATCTGTAGTCTAGCGATAAGACATATTGATTGACCAAAATGATTGAAAAAAAGAAAATATATTGATAAAATAACTCCATGGGTCTTAATAAAAAGTCTTTTCCTTCAATATTCATCAACTTGTATGCATTTACTTAGTTAACCCTTCCTGTAACAATAAAATTTTCAAAAATAATCACTTTTTTGTACCTTCTTCTCACTACCTTGACATACCACTACCACCTGGAGGTGCCTGGAAGATTCATATACAAAATAAAATAAAAAAAATTGATAAAATAAAACATTATAGTCCAAAATCATTCACATATTTCCAATGACTCCGCTATGATGGTTTGCAAGCACAAAAACCTCCTTACTTTCTTAGCGTTTGTTCATAGATCCAAGGGCTTGGTTTATCTACAAAATACTTGTAGAAGATTATTAATACCATTACCCAAATACTCCAAAAGTATCAGATCACCATGTAAACTCTACATGTGCAAATGAGCATCTCAACTTCCTTCTCGAGCTTAGAAACCTTCACTTTACATACATATGAAACCTTTCAACGTTGTTTCTTGATTTGTCTTCCTCTTCAAGACCTAAAACTTTGTAAACACCATTAAACCACTCCATTACACCTCAATCCATTCTCATATGGGATTAAAAACCTTATAAACTCATTTTTACCCTTAATTTGGACCTCATTAGGTCTCTATGCACATTGGGTCTAGCACCATCAGTCAAAAATTGGATATTGAAAGCACTTGAAACCTTCTTATATTGATCTCAAGTCAAAATCAACATGTCATATGAAATCATTACATTCTTTCAATCTTCCCTCCATGTTCACACAAGTCACATGCTTCTTACCTAAACAAGTTATGACCATGCCTTTACAAATAAAGAGGATAAAACATTGAAGCTCAAAAAATGGTTTATATATAAAATTGTTGTTTTTTACCTCTATAACATGCATAGCTGAGTTGATTATTTTTTAAATTCAAGACATTAATAGATGAAATGTCATAGGTTCAAGTCATATCTCATATAATTTTACATAAAGTACACCATTTCGATAATTAGAATACATAAAATTGAGTGAAGTGAATGTTTGAACCAATAGTTCTCAAATGGTTATTAAAAAGAGTTGGAAAATGAGGTCCTTTTTTAGTCATTGTGAATTTAGGAGGTCAAGTGTTCCATTTCTACAAAGTGTAAAGACATTTTTTTTTTAAAAATATGTAATTTTTAATATCTATAACCTATGCACATGAGACTTTTATTAGCATTTTTACTTTTTACAAAGAGGGTAGGGATGTGATTACTTGATTTTTATGTTTATAACTTTTTGAATCCATCAGAAAAATTTATTTTTAATTTGGAGGTCTCCTCTTATAGTTTTTAAGTAAAATGCATTAAAAAGTGGAGAAACAAGGAGGTTATAATGTATAATGAGTACATTTTAAGTCAAATATGACACCTTTCTATTTCACTAAGTTTTTTAAAAAAAAAAATTATGAAAAAATTATGAATGTAACATTGGTTTCCATCACCAGTATTATAAGAGACAAACAAGTTACATTTTTGAGTTTTTAGGTCCCTTAGGATCGATTAGGCTAACAGAGTCGATAGCCCACCCATCTTAAGTTCATTGTTATCTTTGAGATCAAGTTTTGTTGTAGTGGCATTTTGGGATGGATGATGGAATTTTGATATTTTCTAACCAATTTTTGGCTTTTGATTTATTTGATATCATTGATGAGGAGCAAACTAGTTTCTAGTAATACTTTATGTTGCATAACTTAACACCTCTTTTCTAATATGGTGAAGATACTATATTTGTTTTAGATTAATCATTATTAATTGTACACCTAAAAGGAGTTGCTAGCACAATTAGTCTTGAGTAAAGTGGTCAGTTGGGCATCGAGTGAGATGTGTCATATAGAGGTACCAAGTTATTATTAAGATAAGAATCGATGTATTTGAGTATTCCCATGATGATTCTCATATTTTAGTATAGGTACAAATAATCAGAAAGGATATGTATGTCCATGATGATACTCATATTTGTATCAAGATAGGTTGTGTAAGCGATACTTGTTCATAAGTATCGGGATGTACAAAGTGATAGTTGGTAGGTTTTGACAAATATTATTGGATGGTTTCACAATCATTTACTCCATATCATATTTTGGTCTGCCTTGGATCAATGGAGTTTTTATGGATCTTGTGATTCAAAATGTATTTTATTTTTAGTATGCTAGTGGTTATTCGGGGGCATACATATCCTAATGAGACACCCCGTTAAGAATTAATGTAATGTTATGTTAGCAATATCAGCTGAGTCACATATGGTTGCACCCATAAATTAATTATTTGGGTAGATGAATTTTGGCATGTAACTACAATGGACATGGAGATATTTGATAAAAAAGGTAGCTTACACTATGCTCAAACCATTTAAGGTCATCAAAAGGTACTTTAGAGACCACAGTCATTCACAGGCTCAAACAATCACTCACGGGTCTGATCACTAAAATATGTCTTTAATGGAAAAAAAAAGGATGTGAATAGTGATGTATAAAGTGGTATATGTAGAGTGGTGATGTCTGTGAAAGGAGGGAGTGTCTAAATTTCTAGGCCTATAAACCTAATTAAGGGCTAATTGAGAAGATAAATAGGTGGATGAGTACACTTGCACTTAGTGTCTAGTCATGAAACTTTGTATAGAGTAAGAAGAGCATAATGGGTACTCAAATATATGATTATTTTTCTAGGATAATCAATATAATGTTCTAGACAAGGATATTTGTATGTTTTGAGGGTTACAAAGAAATAGAGGCAAGTATGAGCTTTAGAGGTGAAATGAACTCTTTGAGAGTGGTTGAGGCACCCAAAGAGGTTGATATAAGTTTTTTAAGGGAGAGAGAGGTTTCATTCGTGAAGATGGAATTAATATTTGAGGCATTTGAGCAAGAGAGGTGTAGTGAGATCAAATGGGTTTCAAGACACCTAAGGAGGTATGATCATCATTACAACATTAGTAGGGTGAATCCTCAAGTAGATGAAAAGTGTCAAAGAGGAGAGCAAAGGGAATTTTAAGGTGATTTGATGACCAAGGAATGCCACTTGTCACTTTCTAAATGAAGAGGAGGGTAGTTTGAAGAAGAAGATAAGATGTGTCAAGCAAATAGAGAAAATCATATGCCATTTGGGAGAGGAAGCATAATTAAGAAAGTAACGCATGTCATTGAAAATATCATGAGATTGTTATATAACCTCCTTCTTGATTGTAACTCTTGTCATGAGTGCTTTACACTTGTCAATGACTCTCTCCTATGCCACTTCTCTCTCTCCTTCTCTATACATACAACTTTGTTTGGCTTTGTAATGATCCTTGGGCTAAGTATGGTGAAGCCCTACTCAAATTGAAACTTGTTTTTGCCTCTTATTTGAATGACAATGCTATTTTAACCTTATTCTTGCTTTTATTGTATATTTATGATTATGAATGAGTAATAGTGGTAATGTTCTAACTCCCTCTCTTTTATCCTTTCATGCTTACCTCTTTTCAAGTAGGTTGATGCTTTGCAGGTCACATGGAGTGTTTCAACTGGTTATGTGTAGAATTAGGTGTGTAAAATATTTTCCTTTAGTGTCTCATATCAGACCTCTTGGTTAACATGTCCTAATTCATGTATTTCTCAATACCTTCATGTTGAAATACTGGTGTGAAGAGAACCTAACATTGAAGTTGTGTGTTATAATTGGTCTTGCTTCATTTCAATAGTGCATAAGTAGGTAGAGGAGATAAATTTGGTGTATCACCCCCTTTTTTAGTTTTCTTTCATGGTATTCCTATCCCTTTTCCTTTGCAAGATAGTAGTGTAAAATTGTGAGCTTAACTGATACATCAATGGGAAATAACCCTATAATCTAGAGGTTTAGTCTACTTAGAGGTCACCCACAACCTAAGACTAATCCTATTTTATAGCTCAAGTTGAGAGGGTTTGAAACACCCTCTCAAGGGTGCAAATTTGAGCTATAACAGGAATGATGAAGCTTGGTGCTTGCATCTAGGTCTTATTTATTTAAATGATTCCTTTAGTCCTTATTTGATTTGTTCCCCCCTTTTAAAATGGTTTAGGATGACCTATATATATATATATAGGGTGTTCTAAGATATATACATAGGCCAACTTTAGAAATTATAAGGAGAAAATTTAAAGGTACATGATTAATGGTAGAAAAAGGACCCACAAAGGTAAATGGGTTGCACTTGGGCAAGGCACATGTTTGCCTATGGTAGATTAAACCAAAGTGAAATTATAACCTGAGATGAAAAAAGGCATAGATCTCAATAAGGATCATAATAATAGTTGAAGTTTAATCCATATATTTTGATAAGTGTTAGGTGTTATTTTAAGGCTCAAGGGATAAATATGCATAAATGTGAGGACCAATAATTCCTATGAATTCATAGATATATAAATGTAATCCAAATATTATAAACTGGGGATAAGACCCTATAAAAAAGGGTCTTGTACCAATTTAGGTGTCTACACTCCAATACTTGCTAAATTTTATCCCTACATGCCTTGAATTCTAATTGAAAAATTATGACATTCATATGTCATTGCACTAAGAACAACATCTATGAAATTCAATAACATATTAACCTAAGATTATAATATAATAAGTAAATCAAGATATCCTGATGCAATGAGTGAGTTGACCCTAATGTTTTGCATGATATCCTACTATAATAACTAATGAATTTACTCAATTTCATTTAACTAACATGAAGGCATGGTAGAAGCATCTACTAAAGTCATTAATGTAGACATTGCATTTTAATCACTTCTATGTCTAAATTGTGACCAAGACTGGTTTTTACAATCAAACATAGATTTAACTAAGAATTTTGTAATCAACTCAAATTCTCTGACACTTTTGACAAACACTTCCTAAGTCACATTATTTCATCCCTGATTGGGTCAATACACCATTCTAATTTATCAATTTCTTTTGCAACATCTCAAATCAAATCCATGTTTACAAAGGTCACTATTTGTTCAAATAAATAAAAGATTCAATAGGAAAATGACATTGCAATTGGAAAATTCATCTAATGGTTAATTAATCTCCTAATTAATTAACTTAATTACTCCCTAATTTAAAATTCCATGGATTTTTGGAATTACTCATTTTTATGAATAAAAATTGCTTTACTGCCTCACTTTAATGACATCATAAAGGTAAGTCAATGGAATGGAGTGAAGTGTGGGCAAGGTGGCCACTTAAATACACTCTTATACCTCTTATAGAGCCTCTTAAACACTCCTCTTTTACATGGCCTATGAGACTCTCAAAGATGACTTCATGATTTAGGTCATTGACACACACCGTGCCTCTCTCCTACACACTCCATCACTTTCATTTATGAGAATGGAGGATAATCTTGGGTCCTTGATCTTCATCTCAATATGGAAGGTCCAAAATCATTTTCCAAATCTATAAATGAAAGGGTATTCACACTCTTTCAACATGACCAAATAGTGTAACAAAGCTCTACCAAATTTCAAGTTCATCACTCAATAATTCTTCAACATTGCCAATCCAAATAAAGTGTAGATAAGGGGAAATGTTTCCCACGTGTGGACTCAACATTTCTAAAGATCTTTGTCTATCATCTGAGCACATAACTCTTTAGATCAGAAAGCAAAGGAGTCTCCAAGGAAGGTATAACATGACTGTTTTATTTCCAATTGATTCACCTCTTGTTTGAGCTTACTCAATTCTATTGGATAGGCTTATAATGTTATGTTCTTAAAGTTGTTTTTGATTTCATGTCACTAACAATAATCTAACCTTGTTTGGATTCTTGATCTACAACTAACATATCATTCCATAATGTTAAGATCATCATATCTTCACGAAACAAAACAATATGTCCTAAGTCCATCATTGTAATCCATGTCACCACATTTTGTTGAGTTATATTGTCAAACCATTCACAAGCCTTGTGTATGCTACACTAAATGCAATGATTAAAGGATAATGAATATGCAAAGCATGGATATAAAAAGGATGACAACTAATACTACATGGCCTTGATGGCTATGCTAATTTTTATTTTATTTTAATATGCATATAATGTTAATATTTCAATGTGTAGTATGCATGATGTATAAATTTTGCCATGCATGTGCATGTTGAAATGATTGGGAACACATTTAAACTGAGCACAAAAGAAAGCAATCAATGTAGTCAAAATTTCCATGTAAATACTTGGAAATTTTGACATTCATGTGTACGTAAATTTTTTGATGTCAAATCCATCATGAAAAAATTTGATCCAAGACTTTTAAAATCTATTTACACATTTTCATCCTCCAAGTCTGTTAATTTCAGCATCATGATGTTGAAATCAACATCAAAATTTTAGTCAATGAGAGAAATCAAATCCTTCTAGGTAAAGGAAAAAATGTCTTGATGATTTACGTGTATTTGAATTTCATTAGATCCATCTTGTTGAATCTTATGATCTAAAACATATTTTATTGTTAATATGTTAGTTGTTAGTTAGGGCATGCATCTCTTAGTAAGACACCCCCTTAGGAACTAATGTTATGTTATATTAATAATTAATGTTAGTCATTAAATACTTATGTTCGTAATATTTAGTGAGTCACACATGGTTGCGCTTATAAGGTAACTAGCTAAGTGGTTAAATTTTGGTGAATAAAAGTTTATTAAAACTTGAGGATGAAAGAAGAAAGTAATGTGTAAGAAACCTGAGCATTCAATTTATGAAAGCTTCTTCTGAATAAATAACATATAGTTTATTTTCCATATTTTACATGTATATTGAATTTCCTAACAGTGATATCAGAGATGATAGTTGTGGATCAATTAGGAAGCCATAGAAGATCTATGAAAAAGTTACCTGAGGATTTTTACTTTACCTCTATTTGGAGGGTGCCTAATCCTAGAAAAGCATTACAATTATTATATTTTTATAATTTTTTTTTTTTTGAAACATTGGAAAATGTGTGGAAGCATGGAGAATGATTAGAAGTGTTATTCAAATTCTCTGAGGTGTTATGTAAATAACTAGTGGTGTTACACTTTTTTTGGAACATGTTATTTGATGATTAATTATTTTGAAAACATACCCAAGCATCTAAAATTTGTTAGAAGCACTATTTGATTTTCTAGAATCGATAAAAATTGATGTTGTGCTAAAACTCAAGTTAGGGCACTATAAATTTAAAGAGAAGTAGAATGACATAATTGGAAGGTGTTGTATCTTTCATAGAGGCATTGAAGACTTTCTGGAGGCATTGAAGACTTTTTGCATAGCATTAAAACTAAGTTTATAAATGTGTTGAAGTTAGAATGCATTGAAGAAAGTAAAAAACCAATTTTTTTACTTGTTAAGCATGTGAATGCAAGGAAAAACATGGAAAATTTTGGTAAAACATGTATTTTATTTTATTTTTAGCAGACTTCTAAAAACTAGTTTATATATAAAATTATTGTTTTGTGCCTCTATAGTATGCATAGTTGAGTTGATTATTTTATAAATTCAGGATTGTCCTTTTTTAGATATTGTGAATATATGAGGTCAAGTGTTCCATTCTTACAAAGTGTAAAGATATATTTTTAAAAAATTATGTAATTTTTAGTATTTATAGTTTATGTATATGATATTTTTTTAGCATTTTTATTTTTTATAAAGAAGGTAGGCATGTGATTATTTGATTTTTATGTTTAGAATATTTTAAGTCCATTAGAAAAACCTATTTGTAATTTGGAGGTCTTCCTTTGTAGTTTTTAAGTAAAATCTATTAAAAAGTGGAGAAACAAAGAGTTTATAATGTATAACGAGTACATTTTCACTCATATACAACACTTTTTTATTGTGCTAAGTTTTAAAATTGTTTATTTTATGAAAAATCAGAAATGTAACATTGGCTCCCATCACCAGTGTTGTAGGAGACAAACAAGTTACATTTTAAGGTTTTCAAGTCCCTTAGGATCGATCAAGTTGACAGAGTCGATGATCCACCCATCTTAAGTTCGTTGTTAGCTTTGAGATCAAGTTTTGTTGTAGTAATATTTTTGGATAAATAATAGGATTTTGATGTTTTCTATATATTTTTTGGTGGTTGATTTATTTGATATCATTGATCAGGGGCAGAGTAGTTATCTAGTAATATTTTTTATTGCATAGCTTATCACCTCTTCCCTGAGATGGGGAAGATGTTATATTGGTTTTAGATTAGTCGTCAATAATTGCACACCAAATAAGGGTTTTTAGCACAAATAGTGTTGAGTAAAGTGGTCAATGTTGTTGGGCATCAGGTGAGATGTGTCATATAGAGGTACCTAGTTATTATTAAAAAAATAATCGATGTGTTTGAGTATGCCCATGATGATACTCATACTATAATATAGGTGTGGATAATCATAAAGGATAAGTATGTCTAGGATGATACTAATCTTCACATCAAGATAGGTTGTGTAAGTGACATTTGTTGATAAGTATCAAGATGTACAAAGTAATAGTTTGCAGGTTGCGACAAGTATTGTTGGATAGTTTCATAATCATTTGTTACATATTATATTTTGGTCCCTTTTCGATCAATAAAAATTTGATGTATCTTGTGATTCAAAACGTATTTTACTATTAATATGTTAATAGTTAATCGGGGGCATACATCTCCTAATGAGACACTCCCTTAAGAATTAATATTGTATTATATTAATCATTAATTACTTACATCTCCTAATGAAACACCCCCTTAAAAATTAATATTATATTATATTAATCATTAATTACTTATTTTATCAATATCAATTAAATCATATATAGATGCACCCATAAAATAATTATTTGGATAGATGAAATTCAGTGAAGAAAAATAAAATAATGTACATGAAACTTAGCCATTTAATTAATGAAAGCTTCTTCTTATTAAATAAAATATAGTTATTTTTTTATATTTTATTTGTATATTAATTTTTTTAACCTACTTAGAATAACAAAGTTATATACAAAGTGCACTTTCATTTATACTCACATATATATATTTTAAATATATTACATGTTGGTTATATCTTAAATGGTTTTACAAAATACTTCTATACACCTAATAAAATATTAATAATGTATTAAAAAATGTTTTACAAACTTAAATTTAAATTTTATAAACATTAAAATAATTTTGATATTATACCATATCTTTAAATATTTAATAAATAAACTATCACTTGGTTGGTTAGCAACCAAGTTCAATTTTTATAATAAATATATGGTCTGCAACCTAAATATACTTAAACCCACTCTTGCCTGTCTAGGAATTATTCTCAACATTTAAAAATAAATAAATAAATAATTGTACATGTGACATGAAATTCCACATTGAAATATTCTCTTTAAAAATAAGGAAACCAACATTAGTTTTGGATCTAATTCTCCAATAATCTCACATTTATTTTGAAAGATGTTCTCTTTAAAATTTCTTTATTCATAAAATATTATTTATATTATATTCGAATAACTTAATGCCATATCATATCTAATCAAAGAATATTTCCTAAAATAAATTGGCATCTTCCAATCTTAAACATAGGAATTCTCTTCAACGGACATGCTTAATTGTGAGAAAAAAACAAATATTCCATTGTGAAGATCGAATCAAAGGGTCACACCCTTACTTTAGGTGATACATATTTAATTATTATCTAAGAATATGTCCATTGTCCTTGTATATTGTTCCAAAATAATGAGTTTAAAATGTCTCATTCAAAGAATATATTAATAAAAAATAGATATTAATTTTTTGTAAGATTTGTTTTCATATATATTTTTATCTATTATTTATAAATTTTTTGAATAATCATTATTTAAATGATATGATTTTTTTAATATTTTTTATAATAATTATAAGGTAAAGTAACTTATTGTTATAATATATATAAAAATTATTCTTAAAAATATATTTTTAATTATTAAGTTTTATATACAAAATATATGGTAATTTATCACAAACATGAGGATGACATCAATATTTCATATCTACGTTGACCTCTACAAATTGTTATTAAGAAATATATTGTATTACATCTTTTTTATTATGAAACTACGCACTGAACAATTATGTAAAAATAACATAATGTAATTATAGAGATAATTAAACAAACAAATTTCAACATGCATGAGACAAAACACGCGATTTACGTGATAAAACCTTAGCAAGTTAAAGAAACATTCACAGTACAAGATATCAAATTTTATTAATTCCAAGATGAACATATTACATGTGAACTCACTGTTTAGATTACAAGCGGACACCACAAAGATAAATACACGTAATTGACAAAGTACCGTTAGGATTCCTCCTCCTAAAAATAGAGTGGAAAAAAACTAATAGGACTTTCCTTCTAAAAATCATATCCGGTAGAATTCGTCTTCTTAGAAACAGGGGTTTGACTCCTTAATTTTTTGCTCTGGACCCTTCCTGCGACAATAGTGGAGAGTCGTTGTCCCCCACACCCCCTCTGATAACAGTGGGCTATAAACCGCATCATAAAAGAGTCTAAAATTTAACTTTGTTATCACATATCTAACGTCTTTGATATTAAATACATCTCTTTGATAATAAAACTTGTTTAAGAGATGCATTAAATGACACTTTAGGAAGGTATAATGGTTATTTCATCATCCTTGTTCTCAAGATTTTCATCTCAAATTGGTGTTATATATCTCACCGTCTGCATGCACATAGACACCCAACTGATAGAAAATGGGGTTCTCCTCTTGATCCACACTAATAACAAGGTTAACAACTTAATCATTGAATAAACCACTCCTCAAACTCCATAATCTAGAGGTTTGTATTGTAATCTCTTGAAGTTTTTTCCCAATCTAAATTGTTGCGCAACAAATTTTTGTCATCATCGTCGTCGCATTTTAAGATAATACTAAGAGGTATTGGATAATAGTTTTTATGTCTCTTTTTATGAATAGTTAAGCATAATACTTGGGTTGTTGCTACCTTCTTTTTTTTATGCGTGTGTGCCTTAACACGGAACATTTATATAGAATCATTGAATTACATAGAATGTCAGTATTTTAGCGTATATTTCAAAAATTAATATATAGCAAATTACAATGATGAGTAAGTGTACATCTAAATCAATGAGCTCATTCGACTAAGTAGTCACGAATAAGAGGCATCCACGTCGTCAAAGTCATCCAAGACACAAACCTAACCTTAACCGCTTGACTTTCTGTATCAAACACCTAAAAAAAATTGTACCTTAATAAATAAATATAAACAACGATTCTCACCAATCAAACTACGACCCTTTCGATACTTTCTATTCTTTAAAATATACTTTTTATGTGTGATAATATTATACATTATTAGAAAAAAAAAGTACCTCTCATTAATCCTCAAATATAAACAATATTAGTTCCCAAGTAATGTAATGTAATGCAATACATTAACTATTCTTAAAAAAAATGTAACCATTGTTATGAGATCTTTTTGAATCGTATTCAAATCATTGTCCAGTAGAAATAATGAAGATGAAGATGTACCTTGAACAGTGTAAAGGTCAATCTCAAAAGTCTATACTTCTTCAATTGAAAACAACAATACACAAACATACGACAAATAATGACTTAAGTGTGATGTAAAACTCTTGTGCTTCAGCTTGGCATAATGCAAGCCATACGTGTGAAGAAACTTTTTTTAAAACCTAAATATACCTTTAAAATTATATTATTACATTAAAAATTAAAAAATTGAAAAGATGGTGGTTTAATTGGTGCGAATGATATTAGAGTGCAGTTTATCATATTATCTATCGAAAAATATATTTTTCGAAATTTTTGAATAAAAATGAACGAGGTTAAATTTAAATAGTAGGAAAATTTGATAGAATAGGTAGCCCTCAGTGCTTGATACTATGTTGGGTTAGACATAGTCGATTATTCATGCACAAAAAATCGAAATGTTTCCTATACAAATTTAGCGGAATGGATACCCCTCAATCTTTGATATTAAGTCAAAGGAGGTCAATTATTCGTACACTAGAATCAGGGTGTTTTATATTTGAATTTATTGGAACAACTACCCCTTAGTTCGTGACAATAAGTCAAAGAAGGTCAATTATTTGTACCCCGGAATTGAAATGTTTCCTAGGTGAATTTGGTAAAACAAACACCCCTCCGTGCTCAATACCAAGCCGAAGATGGTCAATTATTTTCACCCTTCAATCAAAATGTTTTCTAGATGAATCTCGTGGAATGGATAGCCCTTAGTTCTCAATACTAAATCGAAGAAGCTCAATTATTCTTGCACATGAATCGAGATGTTTCATACAAAATTTTGGCATAATAAATATCCCTTAGTCCTTCAAATTAAGTTAAAGAAGGTCGATTATTCATGCACCTAAGCAAATTTTACAGAATAGATAGCCCTCGATCCTTGACACTACATTGAAGAAACTCGATTATTCATATTCCCAAATCGTGGCATTTTCTAGGATTAATCTTACATCTAAGGAAATATATTTTTGGAGATCTTTGAATAAAAATGAATGATGTTGAATTTAAATTGTAGGAAATATTGATAGAATGGGTACCCCTCTATGCTTGATACTACGTCGGGTTAGACATGATTGATTATTTTTTACTAAAGATCAAAATGTTTCTTATATAAATTTAGCAGAGTAGATACCCCTCAATCTTTGATACTAAGTCAAAGGACGTCAATAATTTGTACACTAGAATCAGGGTGTTTTATACTTAAATTTGTTGGAACAATTATCCCTTAGTTTGTGACAATAAGTCAAAGAAGGTCAATTATTTGTACATGCGAATAAAGATGTTTCCTAGGTGAATTTGGTAAAATAAATACCCCTCAGTGCTTAATACCAAGCCGAAGAAGATCAATTATTTGCACCCATAAATGAAAATATTTTCTAGATGAACTTGGTGGAATGGATACCTCGTAGTCCTCAATACCAAGTCGAAGAAGCTTGATTCCATAAATCAAAATATTTTTTAGATGAATTTGGTGGAGTGGATACCCCTTAGTCCTCAATACTAAGTCGAAGAAGCTCGATTATTCTTGCACCCGAATCGAGGGAAAAACTGGACATAATAAATACCCCATAGTCCTTGAAATTAAGTCGAAGAAGGTCGATTATTCATGCACCTAAGCAAATTTGACGGAATAGATAGCCATCGATCCTTGACACTAGACCGAAGAAGCTCGATTATTCATATACCCAAATCGCAATATTTTCTAGGATAATTTGTCCAAATAAATACCTCAATCGATAACACCAAACCGAAGAAAATTGATAATTCATACATCTAAATTAAAATGAAATTAATAAAATAGATACCTCAAATCCTTCAAATAAAATTTTAAAAAAACACCTTTATTTTTAACTATTTTAAATTTCAACATATTCTTACACATTTTTAAAGCTATGTCAATGTTTAAAAAAACAGAGAGGTTCAACAAGACATCATGGGAATTATAGCTAATTTATTATTTGTACTTTGGAATCAACTTTATTCCCATCAAAACAATAATTTGAATTTAAATGATGTAATCTCACGAAGATTTGATTTGTTTAAGGCAAGGGTTGTATATATACTACAAAGCAAAAGGAGATTCTTCACCGAGGATGGAGTTTGAGTAGAATAAAATCATAGTATGTGGAACATTCCTTTCAATGTGGACTTGATGACAGAGAAAAACAGGGATTGGAGAATCCTTTCAGTAACCCCTCTTTTAAGTAAATTATAGGCAAGAAAATAATATTTCACTTTGCTTTAGTCTTTTCTTAATTATTCAAACCAGTCCATCCAAAAAAGTCTTCTCTTCAAAGAGTTAGGGAGGGAGACAGAGAGAAGAATATGCTTCATTTGTTCTTTTATGTCATCCATTATCTTTTCTTTCCTCTTATGGGCCCTGTGAAAAGAAGTGGGGTGGTTGTCTTTTTTCATATACATAGATGTCATCAAAGTTGTATGCATGGAGTACAAAGTACAACATAGGGAACTTGTGTGTCTTACAGTTTACTATTTTTTTCATATTTTTAACTGGAGGATAATTTTTGTGCTCTAGGTGTGTGAATATTTGGTTTCTTCTGTAATGTTAAGAGTTGAGTAGTATGTTTTTTTTCTAAATTTGTTTGGTAATTGAATTGTTTTGTTTTAATGTTAAGGATTGAAAGGTATCTATTCCATCAAATTTAATTAAGATTTGAACCCGTTATCATTCTTTTATTATTTAAGTATTTTTAGGAATTTATATATTGGTGGATGGCATAACAAGCTTTATCATCCACATCAATTAGTGTACAACCCTTTCAATACCTTTTACTATTTTGAATTTAAGTTGGTAATATTGAAGGCTCGAATACATATCATGTACGTTATTTCGTTTATGTTTGAAGTTAGTGTTAGTAGAAGTCCCTGAAAAACCTATTAAAACATGTTAATCCGTGTTTTATGTGCGAAGTAGAAAATAAGATCAGAGTGCAGTCATGGTCGATGAACAAAAAAAAAATTTCTTAAGTTGAGAATTATGTAATTACTCTGAGAACACAAACTAACATGTAAAGAACATTCATTATCAATTATAAATGATTAAACATACTTAAGCAAAACAGAGCATTCACTGTGCACAGACTAAGGATTAAAAACATTTGGGAAAATCATTATCAGATCTCTATGTTAATCTTTATCTTTTTCAATATTTATAGACTCTTAAAATACATTGTCACTTTGCATTCCATCCTTTTTATTCAAGCTCAAAGTTTTTTCGCATTCCACAGACTTTTGGAATACAATACATTATATAAGCAAATATCTATCACACACTTGTAAAATGTCTATACCCTGTGATTTTGCAATTTTATTCCATTATCAACACTTTCTCAAACTTGAATAGTTGTCTCGTCCCGAGATAAACTCATAAGAAGTGTGTCTTGCGCTGAAACTTAGAAAATTTTCTATGTTGAGGAACTAGTCTCAAATCATTACTTACGGTAATTATTTAAGGGGTCGTTTATCTATTTTCACCTCTTGCGCATTACTTAGTCATCCTTTCAGATTTTCAACTAAGTAGCTTATTAATCAACAGTTAGAGAAATACATTGAGTCGGTATAGTTCTATGTTGTTTATAAGTATTTTGACAATTATTTTAAATTGTGGAAAGAACTACCCTCAACCCAGTAAAAGATAAATAAATTCACATCTATAAAACTAAACAAGTAGGTTTGCACTATTAAATCGGTTTGGTTGTTCATTAGTCTATGCTAAAATTGGAGACACATTCTGGATTATCATAATTCTACGTAGTTTTGGGTTTGCACAATTCAATTGGTTATTGGTTAATGGTTAATTATTGGCTTATTAATATTTAAGATTACAGATATGTTCTACGTTTGCCATAATTCTATATAATTGTAAGTGTTTCATCGAACATATTAAATTTTATGAGAAATTAATCTCACACACGAGAAATCAATCTAACCCTATGACTAGAAAACCCTAATAATCTCACCTCTGCATACCTCACAAGAAGGTTTGTCAAGGTGGAGCATCCAATGTTTGTCAAGGTGGAGCATCCAACTTAACTTTCTTTTTACTTTCCATACCTCAAATACCATAAGGCCTCAAATACAATGAAGCTATACCTTTCCTATACACGGAGAAAGAGGCACTAGAGAATATGTGAATGCCTTTCTATGGTCATTTTGATATGGTGGTGTCAATCTATCTGTGCTACATTGTTGTTTTACCCCCACAAAGGGCATCTTCTTTTGCTTTACCATCTTCTTTCCCTTTGGTGATTCTTAACATCATGAGAATATCTTGCAAAAGAAAACACACTCAAAACTGGTCTCTGTTGTCTTCCTC
The DNA here is from genome assembly GCA_037957365.1 of Torreya grandis. NCBI lineage: Eukaryota > Viridiplantae > Streptophyta > Pinopsida > Cupressales > Taxaceae > Torreya > Torreya grandis. The sequence goes on along the minus strand of JARHVA010001247.1, from coordinate 3,074,376 downwards.
ATTGTACCGAATTCACATCCTTTTCACAATATTCCCTTCCCCTTGTGCTGCATACTGCTCCTCCTTGATTTGGGTGTTGTTGGAGAGTAACAAAAACTAAAACTGCCCCTCAATTGCAGTAGGGGCCTTTAGAAGCAGCCTATTGGGCATATCTGAAACAACAGTGTAAGAAGGGACCAATGGCTAGTACTTTCTTTATATAGTGGGGTGACCCAAAAGCAGAACAACTGGGACCTCATCCAATCTCTAAAAGAGGATTGAGTTTCACCACCCTCTTTTTTCCTGGTCAAGATTCTGTAAAAAGATCAGTTTATGGGGGGAGTTTTCATTAGTTAGCACAGTGCTCAATGCTTTTTTCAAAAGTAGGAGAGAGTGAGTGCACAATTCCAACAAACCAAATCGATGCTTGACAGACAAACACCCAATTCATGATTAAATTGAATCATGAGAAACAATGAGAAACTTCATAGGTACATGTTTTTATATATATATGCAACATGTATTTGAACAAGGACAAGGGTATTTTTGTTCTGATTCATAAGCACAAGTAGTTCTAGTAAAAGCATGATCAGTACTGCTTCCAATTACAGTTTCCTATCTTCACATACACTACAGAGGGCACAATATGCATCAAGTTAAGATTCCTAGCATGGACTCTCTCTCAGACAGAGCCATTGTGTTGCAAGAAATCAGTCATTCAGTAGATACAGGGCTAGTTCTGTCAACAGATCCAAAGCCTCGCCTGAGATGGACTGCAGAGCTTCATGAAAGATTTGTTGATGCTGTTGCTAAGCTTGGAGGTCCAGACAGTAAGTAAATGGTCACCCTCTTGAGTGTTTAAATTATTTGTACTTATGAGGAATTACGGACGGACTATTGGTTTGAATTGAATTGGAATTGTTTTTCTTACAAGGTCTGGAATGATGTGGGCTTTTGTTGCAGAAGCTACACCCAAGTCTGTGATGAGAGTCATGGGTGTCAAAGGCCTTACCCTTTACCACCTCAAGAGCCATCTTCAGGTATTTGCAAATTTTTCTACTTGGTTTTCATGATTTGTTTTTTGGGATACGTTTTCCGTTTATGGGAATAGAAGTTTGAATTTCACATTAAAAATTTCTGTATTATCAACTTTTATGTGACAGAACTTTTGTTCCTATTTTTTATGGTGGGTGCAGAAATACAGGCTTGGAAAGCAACCTCACAAGGAAATTAATGTGGATACCAACAAGGATGGTGAGATTGTCTCTTGTTCCATTTACTTTTCTTTTTTCTTTTTTTCAACTATAACCTTTGCCCTTGTATTGCCAGAATCCTTGATGGATTTGGCTCCTTTCATACAGTCATTGATGGAAGTATTTTTCTCTGGATATTCTATTTCAGGAGCTCCTCGTGGAGGATCTGTTGCAGGTTTTGGGGCAGCAACTCCCCGGGCTTCCGAAGTTCAGGCTGGATGTAACTCTGTTTCAACTATGCTTGGGACCAACATGACAGAGTAAGCACCATTTTCTGCTATTCATAAGAACGAACTTACTTAATAGTCCTCTTTTGGGTCATGTTAAGTTTAACTGTCCTATTTTATGGTAGGCATTTCATGCAATCTTACAATACATGCAACTCAACTTCTGTTCTTTCTTGCACCCTTTCTTGCCTCTGTTTCAGGGCATTCAGTTCTGTTGGTGCCTATGGCTCTTAGGCATTTTTTAATTCTTTTATTCATGCTCTAGTGCATTTCATTTAGGTCCATGAGGCATTTGATTTGAAACAAATTGGATTTTGTTATGTGGGGGTCATTATCTTCAATATGAGAAGAATAGGCCATCTGAATTTATGTACCTGTATATCAGCACTGTGCAGATCACAGAGGCACTGAGAATGCAGATGGAGGTACAGCGGAGGTTGCATGAACAATTGGAGGTAAGGGCTGTGTTTTCTATATTTGTTGTATTGCATAGACATGAGCTTCCCCTGCTGTTCAGGAGCTGGATCTTAAGATGTTCTATTATTTTTGTGTTTATTGGGTAGGTGCAAAGACACTTGCAACTTCGTATAGAAGCTCAGGGAAAGTACCTACAGGCGATCCTAGAGAAAGCGAGGCAAACTCTTGCAGGTCATAACTTGGGGTCAATGGGACTGGAAGCTACCCGTGCAGAGCTTTCAGAATTGGCCTCAAAAGTGAAAAATGAATGCCTTAATCCTGCATTTTCTGCTTTGACATTCACTACTTTGCCTGAAATTACAGGTTTATGTCCCGATTCATTGATCGCCCATCATCAGTCCCATCATCAGTCCCAGGTTGCAGACTGTTCTATGTATAGCTGCCTCACATCAAATGAAAGTTCCGAGAAGAGCCCCACAGAAAACATGCAGGTTGTTGGTCGAAAACAGGCAAGGCCTGTATATGAGAGCAATATGCAATTTTGGCAGAATCAAGTGAGAGAAGATACGAGGCTTCAAGAACTGCCCGCGCAAGAAAATCTTTCTTCTCCTTCTTCTAGGATCAAGAGTCCTAGTACCAAAGAAATTTTCCAACAGAGGACAACAAGTGACCGAATACGAGCAGAAGAAAATGGAAACAGTTTGTCTGATACAAAAAGACAAGAAGAAGAAATGAATGGATTGTTTGTTAATCCCCCAACAAAAAAGATATCAGTCTTATCTTGTAATCTATCTTTGCAACAAAATGGCCAAACATGTGACAAGGGAAAACTTTATACAAATCAAGATAAAACTCGCTCTGAGAACTTCAACAAATTCTCCAAGTTAGCACCGGAGTTGGACTTAAATTCCAATGGTGACACCGCTATATCTTCCAAGGAAAGAGAGCTTGATTTGAATGTTTTTGGCTGGAGCAGATGACCAATGCTTCGGCAGTTGTTTTGTTTTGGCATGGACCTTTGAAGCATTAGTTTGTATTATGAATCCCTGCAGGCTTGAGATGGAAGGCAAGTTCTGTGAAATAGAATGAAACTCAGAGCTTATGCCATCACCTGATTGCTTCATACATTGACTAGAAGATGGGAAGGCTTTGTAGGCTTTCCCTTTAGATTATATCCTGATTGAGTTCCTTCTTTGGACAGAACATTAGGACAAGTTCCATTCTGTACATGTACCTATGATGTATATATAGTGCAATTATGCTACCATATAATCTGAAAATTCCTGAGCCTTTGTTGTTTCTTCATGGTGCAGAATTGGGCTGAAGGTATTTTTATCATTTAAGCGTTTACACTTTATCCAAGCCTTAGAAGTTTGCGTCATTTCATTTTTACCAAAAATATAGGACTCTATCATGCCAGATTTCATCTGTTGACTGATAATGTATTGTTCTATGAATAGTTGATAGACTTGATATAGTGAGATTTGGGCTTCAAATGTGAATTGTGGCAATATTTTGGCTTCGTTTAAGGGATGGACACTGGTCTCGATCCGCTCTGATTGTCCTAGACAAGAAGAGGTCCAAGGTGATCCAAGACATAATTGAGTACTTAATTGTGTTGGACTATTGATTTTGTAATCATTTTTCATTGATGTAGTGAAATTTTCTCCCTAATACAATTTTCAGTCATTCCCATCCACCCTGCTTACTTGGTTGCTAATACTAGTTATAAAGTCACTATGGAAAATCAGACTGGATGACAACCATGGAATGATGAGAGAATTTGCAGGGTGGGTCGAATAATTCAGGAAAATTTTAAGAACTCTGATATTTTACTATTATCTAATTGTAGGTAAATCTTTTTAGATCAAAAACTAGTAAATAGATGTAAGGTAGTCGAATTTTAAAGAAAAATGTAGAATTTAGTATTTTCTACTATTACATGTATATTTTGACGAATTTAACAACTTTATATATATTTGATAGGAAAATTTGGCAAAAATTTTTTAAAAAAATTGTTGATTTATGAATCAAAATTTTAAGAAAATTTAACAAAATTTATCCAATTAGCAAAAAGATAGCCCTTAAAAAATACCCTGGATAGAAATATGTATTAGTTATGTTGGGATGCTCCTGACTTGTAGGCCTTAGGAGGACAGAAAAATCTTATGGTAAAGGAAAGCACTTAATGTGGTGGATACATCCATCAACCTCTGTCCCATAAAGTGGAGATGGACTTAGTGTCTTAACATATTGGAGAAGAAATTTACTTTTCATGATATTCAGTCTTCAGCCGAAGAAGCTTTGAGGCATATTCTGTCATATCATGACCACCTGAATACTATCCTCAATCAAATTAGTGGAGGTGCTCCGAAATTTTTATTTCAACCACTTTTGACATCTCCGGACAAGTTAGTCTATCAGAATTCAAATATTTATAACTTTACATGGTCGTACTGAATCATTCCTACTCTTAAGGATTCCTATGATAAGATTTACCATTCCACATTGACTTTTTTGTTCTTTGCTTTGTCATCATTGTGATAATTGCTGCATTTTACTGCCAGATCACAGCCTGTAGGTCAATATTTTATGAACATAATGTTCTCCTATTTTTGTTGATGTCATTGATTGCAGGACACTTAATGCACTGAGTCAAATGCCACTGCCCTTATGAATAAGACTGAAGTGCAACCCACATGTTCTGTTATATTTCTGGATGAGTATATTTGCTTGCTCAGCGTTCTCTTCTCCTTTGTAGCTTTATAATTTCGAAAAAAATCCACTTCAAATACTTCTTCAGTGCGTTTTGGAATTGCTAACTATAACTCTAAAATTTTCATTCATTCAAAAAATTAGCCCCACATTGATTGGAAAGCTTATTCCGTGGCAACATATAAACATAATATACCATGATCCTTATGCAAATGGGACTGATGCAACAATGGAAGTGGCTCTCCTACTAACATAATGATTGATTTGTTGCTGGATAAGTATATATAATTGCTTCTTTGGCCTTCACCTTTCCTCCTCCGTGGCTTTGTAATCCCGTGAAAACTCTCCTTATGCTTTCAATTAATTATGTTTTTAATACAAATTTGATTATTATCGGATAACACTTTTTTAATGCTCTTTTAAACCCTTGATCATGGAAATAAAGATAAAGGATCATACTCTTATAATTTCTAATTTAAATATAAATACTTATGATGTTTGGAATGCTTCTTATTTTTATTTAGATAATGTAGACTATTCTTGCTTATTATATATATAATATTTAAAGGTTACAAATTTTTAACATATTGCTAAGTATATCCCTTCATTAATAATTCTTCCGATACTATTATCTTAAATATTATAATTGATATATTTCACAACACAACATTATCTGAATCAAATGGCAATTCCATCTTGTTATTAGCTACAAAAACTAAGAAGACTGCCTATTCATGTCTCTTATCCTTTATTAATCTTATATTTTAAGGCTTCTAATTGTACATAGACAATGATAGAAAGGGCCTGTACCTTTCTTTGTTTCCTTCTTAGTTGAGTAGTTTTTGACAAAGTATCATATTATTAAGATTCCAGAATGAAGCTTTTCCATGATCCTATAAAATGTTGCCACATATACAAACAAGCCCACCAAAAGATTAAGGACAAAGCTAAAAAGGATGCTCTCAAGATTGCATTGACAACTATATATTAAAACAGTGAACTCTTGATTATGTGATGTTGATCTATTATTTTTGCCAACTCACAAAAATGGATAAATTGTCTAAACTTCCTTAGTCCATCACACTTTTCAATCAGTGACATGTCAATTGATGAGCATATTTTTGTTCTTATTGTATTGGCAGATAAGAATTCTATTTTGCAAGTTATCATAATGTTTTAGGACTGTCCTGACGTCCATATATTTAAAATCTCCACATTATTGAATTGCTGATATATGCCCTAATATATATATTAAGTAATTGTCTGAAGGTTTAGGTTTGGATCTGATGTATGATATGGGATATTCGTTTTCACCAACTATCTTTTTGTTCTCAAATGAGTGGCAAGAGACAAGCATGGGTAGTTTGCTAATCAAATCTCATCTTTTGACTGGAAAATGATATGCATAATGCATCCATTGCTTCTAGATCCTGCACCAATGTAATTTATGATGTCATTGACTTCTTAATTATTTGATTGCATAAGACGAGCAGGTTGTTTTCTACGGTAACCATATTGATCATAGAGATCCACTCTAACCATTGATCACGGAGATCCACTTTAACCATAGTTTCATTTTTAAGATAAGATATTTGCACCAGTCGTTACATTATAGATATAGTTTTATGTTGTAATTTATGTTTTTTTTTGGGTAAAGTTAGTTTAGTGCTTTCTCCTTGGTTGAGCCTTCTTATGTTGGGGAGTCCTCAGCGTCTTAACGTCGGTGTCTAAATGCTTGCCTTTTGAAGCCAGCTGAGTGATGTTTTTGGGTCAAGCCTGCCTACATCAGAGAATCTTTGGCCTCCTAACATCGGTGCTTAAAGGCCCACTCCTAAAGTTGGTTGTGTGCTTTCTCATTGGTTGAGCCCTCTTACACTGGGGAAGTCCTCAGCATCCTAACATCAGTGCCTAAAGATCATCCCCTGAAGTTGACTGAATGCTTTCCCATTAGTTGAGCCTTCCTAAATCAAAGGAGTACTCAGCCTCCTAACATTAACACCTAAAGAGCTGCCTCCTAAAGTCAGCCAGAGTGCTCTCCCAATTGGTGGAGCCCTCCTACATCAATTATATTAAATGATTAAGCATAGAAAAACTTTATACAAATCAAGATAAAACTGACTCAGAAAGCTTTAACAATTTTCTAACAAACTCTCCAATGAAGATAGAGAATTTGAACTTTAAATTCAATGCTGATACAACTTTATATGAATCAAAGATTCGAAAGAGAGCTTTATCTGAATGGATTTGGGTGGAGGAGGTGACAATTGTTTCTGAAAATGTCATGGAAGTGAATACTGTAGAATATAATTATATTCAGACGACATGCCATTACCTGATTGCTTCATATATTGGCTAGAAGATGGTAAGGCTTTGAAGAGTCTTCCCTTCAGATTATATTCCTGATTGACTTCCTTCTTTGGGCAAAACATTAAGACAGGCTCTATTCTGTACATGTACTATGATGTATATAATGCAATTATTCTGCCATATAATCTGGAAATTCCGTAGCCTCTATGGTTTCTTTATAGTGAATAATTATGCTAAAAGAATTTGTAACATTTAAAGTTGCATTGTTAACAGGTTATTTCATTTGTCTCAAAAAATTTGGATGCCACGTGGCAGAAATTTATCTGCTGACTAATTCTGTATTATTCTAAGATTTTTTTTGGTTTTTGTTATGATGAGACTTGGGCTTTCAATGTCAATTGTGGCCATATTTTTCATTTGCTTGAGGAATAGAGACTCTTTTCTTTCCCCTGTGATTGTCCTAGACAGAGAGAGATCAATGTAATCCAGGACATAATTGACTACTCAAATATGCTGGACTGTTGATTCTATAGGCATTCTTCATTGATTTGGTGCAATTTTTTCCCTAGGCAGTAAGGGGAGTGCCTAAAGGCCCTCGTCCTATTGGACAAGCGGTTTGCTGTGCTCCCACCTCAGCTTTCCGTCCTGTTGGTTAAGGGTGTACTCGACCTCAATTCTATCTATCGATGAGTGCATAAATTCGCTAGAACTTCCCTTCAGTTGGTCGATGGTGTGAATGACCTCGATTCAATCTATTGATGCGGTGCATTAATTCCCTTGGAAGCAGCTAACTAGTTTGCTAATTAGCGTCCTTAAATTTTTTTTAAGATATTTTACAATCTATCTAAATTCACCTAAATCACTCCGTACATTTTACACGGCCTTGGAATCATTCCAAATACGTTCATAAAATATATGGAATAATTTAAATGAATTGTAAAAAAATCTGAAAATTTTGAAGAGTGCTAATTTGCAAGCTAATTAGCTGCTTTTCTTCGTCAGCATTTGCTATTGCTTTGCTGACATTCTTATCTACCTTGGTACTTGGTTGCTAATAGTGGCTAATCTATGGATATAGAGTTACCGTGGAAATTCAGGGAAGATGACATTGACTATTATAGGATGATGGGAGATTTGGAGTGTGGATAACTATATCTATTCATTTTAGTGGGATGCTTTTGACTTGCAAGCCATAGAAGAAAGCTAGAAGAATCTTATTCCAAGGGAACGCACTTTATGTGGTGGGTAAAACCATTAACTTCTGTCTCATAAAGTGGAGGTAGAATTGTGTCTTTAACATATTGGAAAAGAATTAGTATGATACTTAAATTCATGGTATTCCTTCTTTGGCCAAGGAATCCTTGAGCCATATTCTGTCATATCAATGTCACCTGAATACTGCGCTCAATCAATATGTTCAACATGCTCTGAAAATACAGATAACTACTTTTGACATCTACTTGGACAAGTTAGTCTATGAGATCTTGAATTCATTTTGCTTTACATTGGTTGCACTAAGTCCTTCCTTTGTTGTGGGATTTGTCTGATGAGATTTCCCAATTAAATTGAATAGCTTGAAAGAGAACATAAACTGTGAGGGAGAGTACATTGACTTTCTATCTTGCCATTAGATCATGGTAAAGCTTAAATAATCAAGTTTGAGTTTGAGTTCACTTTAACACTTTTATGTATCAGTGAATGTTAAACTGCATGCCTTCAACACCATTCAACTTGAAGGCACCGACTGTTTACTTTCAAGGATAGATCATACCCTGGGAACTTTACACCTCAACCAACTTTCTGACTTAAGGGTTTTTGATCATTTTGTTCGGTTTGGTGGGACAATTGAATCTTCTTTTTAAAAATGTCAAGTCCAATTATTCCTTTGTGGATGTCATTGATTGTAAGGCACTCCATAGATTTTTTGTCCACTTAAGAATGAGACTAGGAGTGCAGTTTGTACATTGAATGGACAAACATGGTAGCTCAAGTGCATTGTCATCCAGATCATCTAGATTAGACCTATGATTACTTGAAATTTGGTTTAAAGCAAAAATATCCTTAAGAGGATTATATACCAATGACAAAATTTATGAATTCTTGAAAAATTACATTAAAAGTTATTGGAGAATCGGTTACGTAAAGAGTTATTAGAGAATCTACGTTTCGTTTATTACATTGATAATATCTTGGGCATGTAACGGAGTTTGAAGATAATTATTTTATTTGATTAAATCTGATTAGACTTAATTTATTACAATTTAATGTAAACCCACTTTCTCATACTACATTTGATGAATTAGCGGTTTCTTACATTCCTTAGGTTAGATTTTTCTTTCATGGTGGTAGATCGGATTATTCTAGGGCTTATTTTATTTGTTTCAAATCATTATCCTTGGCCCTTGTTGACTATCTTTAAGGCCTAGTTTATTTTCAATGCATATTATTCAAACCCTAGGATATTTGCATGTTACATATATTTTCATATTATGCCATCTAAATTAATTATATCTAAGAGCCCAATCAAGTGGAGTGTTAGAATAAATTGTAATCCTATTGATTTTTTTGGAGCTTATTTGGTTAAATCTACAATTTTCTTGACAAATAAAATGGTGTCTCTCAATAATGTTAATGTTCATCTTATAATAGTGATCACCATGATGAAAATGATAGAGCCAAAATATTTGAAGTGTTTAGAAAACATTTCATAGTTAACCCCAAGGAAACATATATATTGGTGTATGTGTTAAAAGATGTCCAAGACCAAACCCTAGCCCAAAAGCTTCCAATTGATCCAAGAATCTAGGATATAACTTATAAAGTGAACACTAGATATTTGAAAGGAAATTTAATGTAGATCAAGCTATTATAGGATCACATTTCATGCCTCATAATGAGGTTATTCCCCAACTTTAATATGAAACCATTCCTCCTTTTTCTATTGCTTCCATTCTTGTTAATGCTTCTCGTGCTTATCAAAATGATTTGATTTCTAATTAAGTTATTTCAAATCCTTCACTTACTGCTTCTCAAATTCCTCAACCTTCTCAAATTTCATCTCTTATGCATAATACTTCTCAATTTTCTTCTTTAATCGATGATTTTATTCGAACATATTCTATTAGACCACCTTTCTTCCAACCCTTGAAGTGGCCATCATGAAGCAAGCTTTGCGTGATTTACAAAAACAGGTTAAATTATTTTATCAAGGGTCTTAAAATCTAAGCAACAATGTCACTTCACATGATATTTTACTTAACTCCTTGGTTTATGAAATTCTTGCCTACCCTTTGCCAATAAGATTTATTGCTCCAAAATTTGAATTATTCAATGGAAAAGGAGACCCTTCGTACTATATCAAATCATTTTGGGGCTCTTGTCTAGATTGTTCTCCCAATAATAAATTATTTACTAAGTTATTTCCTATATGTTTAAAGGATTATGATTTTGATTGGTTTTATACTTCGCCAAGTGTATCAATGCATTCTTATACTGCATTAATTGATGGTTTCCTAGCTCATTTTTCAATAAACATTAGCATGAAAGTCACATTTGCACAAATTGATCAACTTAAACAAGGACCTCATGAGGATGTTGATGAGTATGTGCTTAGATTCAAGACAATAGTTACAAAAATGAGTCACTAATTACCTAATAGTGAATTACAAAGTATATTTTCCCAAGCTTTATTTTACCTTTAAAGACTAAGCGGTCTTCAATACCTATCAATATTTGGATGATATTTGTCATGTAGTTAAAGACTATGAGATCAAGCTTTTAGAGGCCAACACGTGTAAATATGGAGCCAATGTCTTACCTATATTGGAGCCAAATTTCAAAGTAAAATAAACTTCAAGCCTAAAGGTCATGACGATGCTTTTCGTCCTAAGAGTTAGGCCAAAAGTGTAGTAAATGTGGTGGAACAACCACCTAATAGGCTAGCATTATCACAACAAAGAGAGTGTAGGAAATTTACAAGATTAAGTCAAATTCCTCAAAATTTGCATAAATGATTACTTGAATGTAATATGTTTACTTTACCTCATATTAGAGATATGGATCCATCTAGGCCATTGCCTAAGAACAAAGATGCTAATGCATTTTATGATTATCATATATTCACATGATACTTTTCAAAGAGATGCATTACTTTAAAACATAAGATTCAAGTCCTCATTAATAACAATAAAATCCAAATAGAGGGTGTCAACAATAATTTCAATGAATTAGTGACTCAATTAATCAACAAGTTTCAAAGCCTCAATCAAATATCAATGAAATATTCATATGATATATCAAATAGAACCACCACAAGCTTTTAGTCACTTGATGGATTCATAGATTTGGTTAGTGTCATTAATAAAGAACCTCCTCTAATTATATTTTTATGATCATGAGATTCCATACGATGAACCACTCTTCATACGATATTTTATAGGTGATCATCCATAGGAAACATATGGAATTATTATTAATAATGATTCAAGTATAGATGTATACATGGAAAATTTTATCAATAGCCTTACCATGTATAAAATAAATTTAGTAAGTATTTCTATTATTATTATTATGTGATATGGTGGGATCACTAGGAAACCATTTGGATGCATTCATTCACTTGTCACACTAGGTCCTAAGACCATATTAGTTTATTTTCATGTGTTGGCGGATAATGGATCATATGTTTTTTTTCTTGGAATATGTGATGATCTTTATTGGACCCAAAATTTTCTACTAATTATATTCTAAGTATTTTGGAACCATAATCCCAAAAGAATAAGGGTACAAGAGCAGGCATGCAAGACCTAGGTGCAGAAGGGTGAGTTGTGAAAGACAAGGAAATAGAGAACAAGTAGAAGATGTAGGACTCAGAGAAGCAAAATACTAGGCCAAGATTGTAGGGAGCAGGGGTGGTTACAAATCAGTTTGTGGGAGCAATAGAGATTGATGAGATTGTAAATCTAGCATCAATATGCGAAAGAGGAGGAATACAAACATGAAGCTAGCATAAAAAGGGTATATAGGGGTTATTGGGCCCGATTCAAAAGGAACTTAATTGTACTGGCTCACCATGACTTATTTTTATGAAATAGTCATTGGCTTTTCATCTTTTGTGTATTAATGTTGTGACCTAAAGAAGGGGTTTGTTTATGTATAAATACCCTATTGGGTTGTAGTAGTTATGGTGTTGAATATAGTTTTATTACTGTTAAGGTAGAGATCTAGAGAGCATGTACTAAATGATGTACTTGTATAATCTTATCAATTTGATTAATGGAACTAATATTTTTTGAACCTCAGTGTGATGAATTTGATTGGTGATAAATTTTCTCTATGATATTATTTATATGCAATGTGTAAAGTCATCAAATGACTAACTCTAGACTAATGTTGATAGCAATAATGACTAAACTTAGTAACTCAAGCACCAAAGTAATATTTGTCTACCCACCATCACAAAGTAATATTTGTCTAACCACCATCACATGATAGAATCAATGGGGACTAGTCCATGCTACGCACCTCAAGTGAGCACACAAGGTTACCCCTCACATGATATGTGTTGGTTGAATATTTTGTCAATCAGCATACTGATAAACAAAATAGGTCTGATCATCCAAAGTAGGAAGATTGGTCATCCAAATGTGTAGGTTTACCACATCAAAAGGGGACTAATATCTCCTCTCATCAAGGGGAGGTTCCCTATAGATATGCTATATATGTATATAAACAGAAAATAATACTCAAGGGTAGAACAAACCATCCATCTCTCTTTTTTCAGAGATGATGTGTGCAAATCAAATGAGAAATCTTAGAGATAATGACATAAAGCACTCCTCTTCTTTCAGAAGTACTATTCAGCAAACCACAAGAATCCTTCTGGTAGTAATTGCAAAATGTAACCAAGGACGTAGTAACCAACAGATTGAGATGTAGCACAAAGTCTCCACCTCAATTGTGCAAGAGTGAGATACGAAGGACAATGAGAGCTCAAAGTCATCCCAAGGTCCTTTACATAGAAATAAAAAGAAAACACACTAAAGGCAATTGTGGGGGCACAAAGTCTCTCCACAGTTGGCTTCAGGACACCTTCCTGACTACTTTCGCTAATTCTGCTTATTGAATTAAAAGAATATAAAATATACTAAGGAAAAAGACATAAGAATAGTTTCCCCAATAACAAAGATATCACAGCACAAAGTCTGAAAAGTCACTTGCTTTCTTATTCCAATAACAAAATATGATCAACAATCTGAGCTCAAAGTCTTAGTAATGCCTTTCAATTTGGGTAGAGTTTTGTTCCTGATAATCAGAGAGAGAGAGATCCCTAAAACAATAAAAGAGAGTCCCTTATATAGCCTTTTCAAGAAGGACTCGGGAATGGTAACACATCATGTTGCATTGAATTTTGTTAAGAAAACATGCTAGAATTCAGGGGCATTTACTCATTTGCTTTTCTCAATGCAGAGAAATGGGTCACGCCATTGAATGTTTACATCCTTCGATGTCCACCTGGTGATATGCTTCTAGAAACATATCCGATGTGCAAATGTTTATGATCCTTCCTCATCGTTCCTCCTTTTTTGGTTAATTGAATCGGGTCCTTGACTCAATTTGACGCTCTGTTCCTTAGTCGCTTCCTGCTAGTCTTGGCCTTAAAGCCTTTGAATGTATTCGAGTCCATTTTGGGTCGAGAAGAGCCCCCCGCAAGGGTATCTACCCTTCGGGTGGTCTTCAGATGGCCTTTAGGCTTCTTTTGGTGGGTCGCTAAGTTCTTTGGCTCTTCTTTAAGGCTTTTTATGCTACTTGCTTCCTTCGGATTTCTTGTTTTGCATCCTCCCGAAGGGAAGGTGACCCTTCAGCTTTGGGGAAGTGTCCTTTAATTCGACAGCCGAGAGTCCCCCGCAAGGGCACCTACCCTTCAGGGTCCTTTGGCGGCCTTTTTGTCTTCGGAGTCCTTCGGAGCTTTCCCATGGACTTTTTCCCATGGACAAAAAGTCTGCAAGAATTTATTTCTTGCCTTAGTCTTTTTCCTGAAGGAAATCCCTTTGTCTTTTGGTCTTTTCAATTGGTCCATGTGCCTTCTTCCTGCCCTCCATAAGGGTATCTGATCCTTTGACATTGGGGCAACCCCTTGAACCTATCAATTGAACCAAATGATTAAACCAACTTTGGTTCAACCATTCAATGGTTTATTCCCTTTGATCGCTTGAACCAAGATTCTTTGGAACAAGCTTCGTTGAACCCATTAAACCTTGAACTTTTGAACCAAAGTGGTTCAATGGTTGATCAGTTCAATCGGTTCATTCTCTTTGATTTGGCTAAGTCCTTTTGATCCTCATTGAACCAAACGTGTTGAACCTTTGAACCAAAGTGGTTCAATGGTTCAACGGTTCAATGATTCAAGCCTTGGAAACTTGTCGAACCTTGATTAAACCTGCTTGTAGAAGCCTTTGAACCTATTGAACCATTATTCCATTGAACCTGTTGAACTCTTGTTGTTGATGTTGAATCTTTGAACCTGTTGAACCAAAATGGTTCAAGGTTCAACGGTTCAATGGTTCAATCCTTGCTTAGAAGCTTGCCAATGAACTCTTTTGGTTGAACCTGGTCGTTGAACCAACTTTGAAATCGCCTAAGTGTTGAGAGCTTGCTTCTTTCCTGCAGAGTCCGTAGAAATCAACCTGTGAAGTCTGTTGAACTTGGCCTGTAGAGTCTATAGATTTTCTTCCTACAAAGTCTGTAGATTCTAGCCTACTAAGTTTGTAGATTCTAGCCTGCAGAGTCCGTAGATTCTAGCCTGCTGAGTCAGTAGATTTTAGCCTGTTGAGTCTGTAGATTTTTGAGAAGCTTGAAAAATGAGGAATTTGAATGCTCAAAAAAAAATTTGAAAAGGGAAGAGACAATTTTGGTCTGTAGGACCAAAATAGTTCAAATGTTATCCCCAAAAATGAGTGATATTTTTGGGGGACAACAGCTGGCTCCAGTTGGGGAACTTCTATCAATTGTAAAAAGAATTGAAGGGAGTAGAATCCAAAATCTCCAGTGTCTTCATGTGTACCATTAGGTTATGGAGTCATGTTACCCAAAAATGAAAGGCATCAAAAATGGAAACAAACAAAACAAAATAGAATTAAAAACTATATAAATATACATATGTACAGATGCAATAATCTGATACTTCAAGAGTTGAAGTGTTTCAGATGTTGCTTCCTGAGAGGCAGTAAAAATAGTACTCTATCCTGATAAACTAGCAAGAAGACATTTTGTCCCTAGAAACGGTGACGAGCGAATGGAACTCTCCACCAGGAAACCAATTTTATATGTCTTCCTCTTGGCTTTTTCTTCTTCTTGCCCTATGGCGGGATGTGGTCTTCAAAATGAAAACCATAACTCCTTACTCTCTTTGTGAAGAGTTCCTCTTACTGACTTCAGAATACATCAGTATGGTCCACCATCACAATTTGCTATTCTGTTGGTTCAGTCCAGCACATGCTTTGATTGTCAACATCAAACTCCTAACAAACCATCAGCTCAGCATCTCCTTTTGTGTGAAGGAGTTTGACCTCTTCACCCTGAGCAGTTTTTAATCTAAGCAATAGAGATCCACATTTAGCTGTGGAAGAATTGCTACCATCAGATTCAAGGATCCAAGCATCATCAAAAGATGATCTTCTATCAAATTTCTCTTCATGGGAGATGGAAGATCCTTTTTGATTTATACAACACCCTACCAATTTTTTTGATGCCTTGTTTGGATGAAATTTTGGATTTTTAGCTACGGGACTTTCATCAGCTGAGACATGAGCATCCTCTATGGTCAAGAAGTAATTACCCCTGCCTGAAGGCTCAAATAGAATTTGAGCTGTAGGGGCTGACGTTTGGGTGACCATAATTTTTGCCTCAGATAGGTCCACACTTAGTTCTCCACCAATGTTTAATTGCTCAGGATTGGCTTGCAAGGATTCAAACTCAGTCATCTAAATTTTGGATTTCTTGACATGATCAATCATGGCAAATGACTGAGATGGACTTAGAAAAGAGAATGGGAGTTCATCCTTTTGGTTTTTGGGAGGGGGAGGACTAATCTACAAATTTGAAGTAGAAGGTGCAGAGATGTTTGATTTACTTACTTCTTTGACAATCACCAGGTCCTTTGACTAGAAAGAAAGAGGGGTTCTCTGTTCAGCAATTGAAATTACTGGTTGAGGTTGCTCCTCTGTCTTCCCTTCATCAGCTTGTTGAACTGACTAATTCTTAGATTTGGTGAATACTACATATGATCCTTTGACTACTTCACCTTCACTTTTGGGTTCATCCTGGAAATTCAGGAAACCAATGTGGGAGTCGCCAGCTGATTCTTCTAGATCCTCCCTGAAGAGATCAACACCATTTTCTTGCTTGAACTCAAGTTGGAAATAGGAAACATGTTTTGTTTCTAAATATCCAACTACTGAGTTGGTTGAAGGTGCTTCAAGGGCAAGGTTCCTCTGTGGGGGAGGAAGATGATTTGGTTGCCCTTGACTTCTGGCAGTGTTGCCTTTATATGGCTGATTAGGGAATGTCCTCCTTGGTATATCTTTATATAGAGGAATAGAAGACATACCTTGTGCTATTTGCCTTTTCAAGGCTAGCAATTCATTTGCCAACTTTTTTACCATTGGGTCAGTGGTGACTGTGGGTGAGTATTTAGAAGATGAAGAGGGTTTGCCTCTGTTTGGGTTTCTCCTTATCTTTCCTACCAAGATAAGGTCATCTTCTACCTCAGTATCCAAGTCCTGAGCAATAGCAAGGTCAATATGGCCAGCTCATCTCAACAAAAAACTCACTTCAGGCAGTTGTGAGTTGATGAAGAAGCATTTGAGGTTCTGAGGTGTCGACTGGGTGACCATGGGAATCCTGTGCCTCAGCTTGTCGAACCTAGAAATAAAATACCTCATAGGCTCATGAGGCTCTTTCTTCATCTGAGTGAGTTGGGCCAATAAGGCATGTGCATCTTCTGTGGGCTTGAACCTTGCTTCAAACTTGACTTTGAGTGTATCCCAGTCAGTCACTGATCTAACTTGCAGATGGTAAAACTAGTCTACAACAGCACCTTGTAGTGTCTCCACAAAAAGCCTGACTGTCACATCTTCAAATTCCACCCCTATAACACCACAGGCTATGCTAAAGGCTGCAATGTGTTCATCAGGGTGAACTATCCCATCACCAAATAATTTGGGGAAATTCTTTTTTGAACTACGTGGGAGTTCATGCAGAGGTGGAGTCAAATTGAGTGGGCCAAAAGAGTTACCCCAGGGGCCTCAAACTATCATGATTTAATTAAGAAAAATAGAGATAACAAATCTAGAAGGAGTGGCCAAATTGTAGAACAAAAATGGAAAAGGACTAGCTCTATTTCAGCTTGAGGCTTCAAACTGTGCACTCTTTCCCAACAGCTCTGGTTTTGCAAATGAGATAAAATAACAGAGGTGGAGGAAGATGGTAAGGCTATAATGATAATTGGTAAGACACAGAATGGAGTCGCTAGAGTCTATATAATGGATAAGGGAAATAACTGCTTTAATCTAAAACTTGAGGCTTCAGACTGCACATAAATATATCCCCAAAACTATTGGTTGAATATTTTGTCGATCAACGTAATGATAAACAAAATAGGTCTGATCATCCAAAGTAGGAAGATTGGTCATCCAAATGTGTATGTTTACCACATCAAAAGGGGACTAATCTCTCCTCTCATCAAGGGGAGGTTCCCTATATATATATATATATATATAAACATAAAATAATACTCAAGGGTAGAACAAACCATCCATCTCTCTTTTTTCAGAGATGATGTGTGCAAATCAAAGGAGAAATCTTAGGGATAATGATAGAAAGCACTCCTCTTCTTTTAGAAGTACTATTCAACAAACCACAAGAATCCTTCTGGTAGTAATTACAAAATGTAACCAAGGACGTAGTAACCAGTAGATTGAGATGTAGCACAAAGTCTCCACCTCAATTGTGCAAGAGTGAGATACGAAGGACAATGAGAGCACAAAGTCATCCCAAGGTCCTTTACATAGAAACAAAAAGAAAATACACTAAAGGCAATTGTGGGGGCACAAGGTCTCTCCATAGTTGGCTTTAGGACACCTTCCTGACTACTTTCGCTAATTATGCTTATTGAATTAAAGGAACAGAAAATATATTAAGGAAAAAGACATAAGAATAGTTTCCCTAATAACAAAAATATCACAACACAAAGTCTGAAAAGTCACTTGCTTTCTTATTCCAATAACAAAATATGATCAACAATCTGGGCTCAAAGTCTCAGTAATGCCTTTCAATTTGGGCAAAGTTTTGTTCCTGATAATCAGAGAGAGAGAGATCCTTAAAACAATAAAAGAGAGTCCCTTATAAAGCCTTTTCAAGAAGGACTCGAGAATGGTAACACATCATGTTGCATTGAATTTTGTTAAGAAGACATGTTGGAATTTAGGGGCATTTACTCATTTGCTTTTCTCAATGCAGAGAAATGGGTCACACCATTGAATGTTTACATCCTTTGATGTCCACCTGGTGATCTGCTTCTAGAAACATATTCGATGCACAAATGTTTCTAATCCTTCCTCATCATTCCTCTTTTTTTGGTTAATTGAATCAGGTCCTTGATTCAATTTGACACTCTGTTCCTTAGTCGCTTCTTATTGGTCTTGGCCTTAAAGCCTTTAAATGTATTCAGGTCTGTTTTGGGTCAGGAAGAGTCCCCCGCAAGGGTATCTACCCTTCGGGCGGTCTTCGAATGGCCTTCAATCTTCTTTTGGTGGGTCGTTAAGTTCTTTGGCTCTTCTTTAAGGCTTTTTCTGCTACTTGTTTTCTTCAAATTTCTTGTTTTGCATCCTCTCGAAGGGAAGGTGACCCTTCCACTTTGGGGAAGTGTCCTTTAATTCGGCAGTCGAGAGTCCCCCGTAAGGGCACCTACCCTTCGGGGTCCTTCGGCGGCCTTTTTGTCTTCAGAGTCCTTCGAAGCTTTCCCACAGAATTTTTTTGTGAACATTTTCCCACGGCCAAAAATTCCATAGACAATTTCCCGCGGACAAAAAGTTCACAGACAATTTCTCGCAGACAAAAAGTCCACAGACAATTTCCCACGGACAAAAAGTCTGCAAGAATTTGTTTCTTGCCTTAGTCTTTTTCCCGAAGGAAATCCCTTTGTCTTTCGGTCTTTTCAATTGGTCCATGTGCCTTCTTCCTGCCCTTCGTAAGGGTATCTGATCCTTTGACTTTGGGGCAACCCCTTGAACCTATCGATTGAACCAACCGATTCAACGAACTTTGGTTTAATGGTTCATTCCCTTTGACTGCTTGAACCAAGATTCTTTGGAACAAGCCTCGTTGAACCCATTGAACCTTGAACCTTAAACCTTTGAACCAAAGTGGTTCAATGTTTCATTAGTTCAATCGGTTCATTCTCTTTGATTTGGCTAAGTCCTTTTGATCCTTGTTGAACCAAACGTGTTGAACTTGTTGAACCTTGAACCCGTTGAACCTTGGAACCAAAGTGGTTCAATGGTTCAACGATTCAATGATTCAAGCCTTAGAAACTTGTTGAACCTTGATTGAACCTGCTTGTAGAAGCCCTTGAACCTGTTAAACCATTAGTCCATTGAACCTGTTGAACTCTTGCTGCTGATGTTGAATCTTTGAACCTGTTGAACCAAAATGGTTCAAGGTTCAACGGTTTAATGGTTCAATCCTTGCTTAGAATCTTGCTGATGAACTCGTTTGGTTGAACCTAGTCATTGAACCAACTTTGAAATCACCTAAGTGTTAAGAGCTTGCTTCTTTCTTATAGAGTCCATATAAATCAACCTGTGAAGTTCATTGAACTTGGCCTGTAGAGTCCATAGATTTTATTTCTACAGAGTCCGTAGATTCTAGCCTGCTGAGTCCATAGATTTTAACCTGCTGAGTCCGTAGATTTCTGAGAAGCTTGAAAAATGAGGAATTTGAATGCTCAGAACAAATTTTGAAAAGGGAAGAGACAATTTTGGTCTGTAGGACCAAAATAGTTCAAATGTTATCCCAAAAAGTGAGTGATATTTTTGGGGGACAATAATATGTTAGCGTGCAAACTTGTTGACATCTTCCTTTTATTGGGTGCAAACTCATACTTAGTTATGAGAATTTAAGGAAAAAGACCCAACATTTTTATTTCATTGTTGGGACCCATTGCACTTGTTAGCTTGATGGTATAAAAAAGCTCAAGTGGCTATATTTAGAAAATATCAAGTACTGGGTTGTTACTATACAAGATAATTTTGAGATCTAATATCTTGAACCAGGAGTTTCTGTGCACTCATGGATAGAGTAGCACCTATAAGATTCACTATATGAAACATTCTTTGTAGAATTACCCATTCACTTACATGCTTGGCTTTCAACGTACGCACAAGATTGCTCAAGAAATTATGGACGAAAGGCTTCCTATTCAGTAGAACGTTAGATGGCCTTAGCTAAGTTGGAAACTACTTGGACATGAGTAGTAGGCATCTATTGGAAGTGAATGCTTAATAGCTATAATATAGAATAGGGGTCTCTACATATTTTTATTTGGAAGAAACATGATTCAACTTTCTAAGGGAACCACATGGGAGGTACCTCAAGTAATTTTATTTAGAGATTAAGAAGCTTATGGTTAGTTATGGGCTTGAGAATTTCCCCATAGATGAATAAACTTTGTCATGCATGAGAAACACAACTGGGGGGAAATGGAAGGCTATGCATCAGTATGGGATTGGTAGTTCAACATGGAATTTGGACATTGATAACTATGGAAGCATAAGTATCATGAAGCCAACCATAAGGCTATTAGATGCAGCAATCCTAGAGATAAATGAGAGGATACTTCATAAGTGTTACGATAATCTATAGGATGGTGAAAAATCATGGTGAGTACTCCCTAACCATGGATTTATGCCCTTTGTTGGCATAAATATGCATGAAAAAAGTAGGACAAAAATTAATAGTGGAACCTAATCCAAATAGACCCAATTCCCCCACCACAGTGCATGCTCATGCATTTTAAGTTTGATATAATTCTTGTTAGAAATTGGGACACTGACAACGTGGACTCTGAATTTGAATCTGAAACCAAAACCATAGAGGAGTCTCTAGAAGTGCAAGATCAAGTTAATAATCTACCATTGGTTTCTAATTTTATATTGCAAGAGCTCCCTATGGCTCACCTTGGAATGTTAGGTGGACCTAATGTAAGTAGTGAGTAAACTCCAAGCCCAACCATATCCAATCAACCTTCCTCAATGCCCATTATTTTTGGTGTGCCTATTGTTGTAGGAGGCATGGGAAGAAGTACCGATAGAGGTTCTATTAGAGGGGGATCAGGTGGTGGCATTGGAGGTACTATCAAAGCTCCCCCATAGGGCTCAGGAGGAATTGGGTGAGTACCACAACAAGGTCTACAAAACCACCCAATATACCTATATTCTATTACGAGATGACGCTTCATTTGCTTGAATATCAAGGTGTCAATAATACAATAGAACATGTTCACAAGTGTGAACTCATTTGGCAAGTGTAGGGTATCACTTATTTAGAATGAAAGTCCACTCAATTCATCATTACTATATTGGATTGCGCATACAAATGGTACCATAAATTTGAACCTCAACAAGCAGTTGTGAATTATAAATTATTAAAGTCTACTTTTCTTGAAGAATTTGATATCCCTAAATTTGAGCAGCAAAGTATTATTTCCCTAAAAGATATCAAGAAAGAGCTCATTGAGAGTGTGCACACGTATTATGCATTTTTTAAAATGCTTATTTCAAATTTATCCTTTGATATTAACCCAACACAACATGCTTATTGTTTTTTTGGAGGTTTATTAATTCCATTTTGACAAGCCTTATCTCACAAGACGTTTATTGAACTACATGAAGCATTAAGAGCCGCCCTCCATGTCGAAGCCACAAGAATTATAGATACAACAATCAATCCATTTATGGAGGCTCAAATCAATGTGATGGCTTCTTAATTGGAGAAGATTACAACCAATAATGCTCATGACACCCGTAATGGCTTGTGGTGTGTTGACTATGAAGTGGAAGGACATAACATGATCAACTATCCATAGAGGAATGTCCATGTTGTATTGAAACAATCCTATGAGATTTTCAATGAAGATAATGATGTAAGGAGTTGTCCTTTACTTCAGTATACCACCCAAGCTAAAGTATCACTATATTATAAAATATGTGATGTATATACGCATGATACTAATGATTGGCTAGTCATTAATGAAATTCATGAATTTTACTCATGAGGTATGCATGAAACTTACATAACTAACAACTAGGAGGTTGGTGGAGGTTGATTTTTTAGAGTTTGAGGGCATGTAAATGGATCCAAGAGTGGTTGTTTCTCACCTAGGACATGTTATAATTGAAGTTCTCTAGACCATTACCAGCGTGACTGCATGGTCTATCCAACTTGTACCTTTTATAAAAATGAACATCATTTGGAAGAATGCCTTGATTTATATGCTTCCATTACTAAAGAATAAAATGAGAAGGGCATCAAGATGATACGTGTTTCCAAAAATCCTAATACTCGGTGGAGATTGTGCCCTACCACTCCATCAACAAGACCTAAATTAAATATTACTAAACAAAGTGGTACTTTTCCCCAATTGATTTCAAATCCACCTACCAAAAAGGTTCAACATGAAAAACCTCATGTGTAATGCTATCTGGATGCTCAATGACAAAAAAAATGGTGCATGACATAATGGCCTTGGTGCAAGAGTTGCAGAGTGAAATTGAGTTCTTGAAGGACAAGGGTGCTACCATAAGTATTGAAATGCAAAAATTTATGGTACCCACAAACATGGGGCATGATGAATTTCATTAACTATGAAAGACAATCCTTAGTGAAGACATCATCCCCCTCATGAAAAGTTGGTTGTGGTATAAAATTACTAAGTCATTGGAAGACCATCATTTGAACCATGCACGACAACAAGAGGCTCATATTTAACTAAATTTTGAATGTGATAAAGAGGTCCTTGACAATGCATCTATTGATGGTTGGATGATATGTGATATTCTAGTAGACACTAGCATGGAGGTCAATGTTTTAACTAAATATATTTGGATAAAAATGGGGTGCCCCACTGTGCAACCCTCCCCACATGTTTTGTTCATGGCCAATAAGACTCACACACTACCCATAGGGATTCTTAAGGATGCCACCATCAACATCTTGGGCATCACATTCAAGAGTGATTTTGAGGTAATCAAAATTGTTGAAGCTGATGATTTTCTATACCTTTTGGGTTGACCTTAGTGCTATACAAACAATGCCGACTTACGTTTCAAGAATCAACATATTAGCTTTGAGAATGACACTCAACATGTAGTCATTCCCCTAAATATAGACCAAGGACCCCCCTTTTAGAGCCAATTGATGTTGATGAGGACATCAACATAATTTATAACATACCTACCCAAGGAAATGAAAATACATACTCTACTCATGATGTCATCTTATGTTAGGAAGATGCACAATCTATTTCTGACACTACTAGTGTCACCTGTGACCAATGAGCTCAAAGTGCATATGATTTATCAAAGTACATCTGTGGTGTTTTAGAAAGCTACCTAAGTTTTTATCCAAAGCTTACTTAATGTCACATAACTATTTACCTCATTGGTGGATGCCTGATGGTTAGACTACCCTTATAGTTGGACCAGACACCTAGGTTTCATGGATATATGGAGATTCAAGAATAATTACAATAGTTAGAGGCTTACTATGTTAATGAGGATGAAAGGTTTCATGCAATTACCTTTTTATTTCAAGGTACAACTACTTGATGGTGGTCTCCTCATTGGTGCTAGTTGGATACATGGGATTAAGTTCACACATCCATGCATAATCATTTCCACCATGACAACCATATTCATGCCACATGAGTTATAGTGGTATTAATTTTCTAGAATAACATATAAAACATTATGAAATCCTTTGGACTGTTGGTGAAATATTATTACCATAGTTCTTATGGGTTCATGAATTCTATGGTACCTTATGTACCTAGGCTAGGGTGTGGTATATTCACCAAGAAACATGCACAAACATGAATACCTAGTAGTGCATCAAACATGGTATGCTTACCATCTTTGCATTTTCTTTACCATGAATGGATTTGAATTTGTCTCTATAAGTGATTTTTCAGGTAGTTATGGGTAATCAATCACCAATTGAAGACCAAATATGACATAGACATGGTGTTATTGAGGACAATCTAGGTATCCTTCAAGAACCTAATACTCCTTCCATGGTTTTATTAGAGTTTAACTCTCAAACCAAACCATGCACATAGGAAACATATCTAGAAGGGCAAGCAAAAGGTCATATACCAAATTGATGAGGGAACCAATTATGATCAACCAGAGCCATCATTTGACCACTTAAATCTACATATGGGTTATGGGGCATGTGATGTCAGAGATACAATGCAATTTGAATATAAACCATATTTTGTGTCGCTCCAAATAATTCAATAGAACATTGGAATGAATGAGGAACCTAAACTCACCATGGTGGGAAATTACTGGTATGATGTGGAGATAACTAGAATATTTGAACTATTAAAAGAATATAAGGACATTTTCCCACACAACTACATAGACATGAATATGGTGCATCTATCATTGGGAAAGATGCACATCAATTTAGTTGAGGGTGCTTGATTAGTACAAAAATAACCACATTATATGAACCCAAATATGTGTATTTGTGTTAAAGAGGAAATTGATAGTATGTTATGTGTTGGAGTTATTTATCCCATTGATGAGTTTGAATGGGTTAGTCAAATGGTGATCAACACCATGAAGGATGGTCACATTTTACTTTGTGTGGATTATAGGCTACTCAATGTGGTATGTGTAACAAACCCTTTCTCAACACCTTTTATCAAGGTAATTTTATAAGGTGTTGCTGGGTGAAAGATATACACCTTCACGTATGGATTTTTTGGCTATCACCAAGTCCAACTTATTTAGGAAGATAAGGATAAGATCAAGTTTATGACTGATTAGGGTTTATTTTCATATAATGTTATGCCCTTTGGCCTAAAGAATGCACTCACAGTGTTCTCACACATCATTGTGGAATCATTCAAGGATTTTATTCACAAGTTTCTTCAAGTATACTTAAATGACTGAACTATGTATGGTCTAGTGTGGGATCACTATGATAACATGTGCCTCATGCTTGAACATTGTTGCCAAATTTATATTTCCTTGAATCTTAATAAATGCATATTTACCACACCTTTTGGGATCTTGTTGAGGCACATCATTTATCGATATGGACTACTAGTGGATGCAACTAAGATTACAATTATTATCCAACTTACACCTCCAAGCACTTAGTGCAAGGTCTGCACATTTTTATGTCATAGGGAATACTATAAAAAATTCATTTAGGGTTATGCCAACATAGCAATGCCACTGGAAAAACTACTCAAACATAATGGCATATTCTTATGGATGACTCAACATCAACAAGCATTTGAGACCTTGAAGAAGAAATTGGTTACTACACTCATTGTCCAGTTCCCAAATTGGGACCAACCATTTCATGTGCATGTTGATGCTTCAGGTATGGAAGTAGGCATTATCCTAGCACAACCTGGTGAGGGTGATCTTAATCATCCTATTTATTTTTATATCCAAAATCTCACACTAGTGGAATAGAACTACTCCATAATTGACATTGAGGCCTTACCTATGGTTTATGCACTTCATAAGTTTCACCAATACATTTTGGTAACCCAATTTATCTTCTATACAGATCATGAAGCACTCAAGTATTTGGTAAATAAGCTTGTATTACACAAGCACATCGATCAGTGGATTTTTATTTTTGAAGATTTATAATTCTTCATGGTTGTAAAACTAGATAAAGTTAATTTCGGTCCAAACCACCTCTCATGTGTTAGATTTGGTGAACCAACATGTGTCATAGAGGATGATTTACCTGATGTTCAACTCTTTCAAGTCATGCACATCCTAAGGAATTATCAAAAATTATGGATTATCTTGTACTAGGCTTAGTACTAGATCACCTTAGCACCAAAGAGAAAAAATAATAGGCTGTATGCACTACCCCTTTCTAGCTTATTGGTAGAGACCTATACAAACATGGCCAAGATGAAGTGTTAGATCGGTACTTAATACAATACAAGCACATGGAGGTCCTTCAGGGGTCTATGAAGGGTGTCATAAGTAGACATTATGTTGGTGACGTAACAACACACAAGGTGTTACTAGAAGATTATGGTGGCTCACCTTATTCAAATATGCCAAAGCTTATGCACAATAATGTGATATTTGTAAACATGTAGGTAAACCAAACCAATGGTATAATCTACATTTTCATCTAATCCTTTCACATGAACCATTTTAGAAATGGGCTATTGATTTTATTGGACCCATTTAGCTTACTGCAAGATGGACTAGCATGTGCTACATCATTACTGCCATATGATATCTCATGTGATAGACTGAAGCAATGCCCACACATGATTTTACTATTGTGACCACCACTTGATTTCTATTGGAAAACATAATCACTAGGTATGGATGTACCTTAAGCTTAACAAGTGATCATGGAACTCACTTCCTCAATGAAACTATGCCCATCCTCTTAGCTGAGTTCATGATTGTGCACCATAGGACCACATCATACCATCCTCAAGTTAATGGTATAAATGAAGCCTTCAACAAGATCATAGGTAATAAAATCACTAGAATTTGTAACATCAATCACACTGATTAGGATGATCGAGTTTACTCAGTCTTATGGGTGTATTAGACCACATACAAAATGTTGAATAAGAGTACTCCTTTTAATCTTGTCTTTGGTGTTGAAGTAGTCTTACCAATAGAGTTACTTTTAACTTCTATGTGTATTATACACATTGGCCGATTAGATGATGAAGAATCCCTCAAAGTGCATTTGGACACTCTACTTTAGCTAGATGAAACATGCTTTTTTGTACATTGGATTCAAGGAGTTAAGAAGCATAAAAAAAATCCTTGCATGATTGACATATGAAAACTAACATTTTTCATCTAGGTAAGCATGTCCTAGTCTATGATTCCAAGTTTGTGCCACTCAAGTAAACTTTAGATCCACTAGGATGGTCCATTTATTATTCATGTTATCCATCTGACCAACACTTACAAACTAAAGATGTTATATGGATAATTCCTACCAGGCCATTTCAATGGTAGTCAACTTCAACCCTACCATTCTATGTAATTATCACATTCAGACAATAAGGTTTTTTCCACTAGGTTATTATAGGATTTTATTTCATTTTTAGATAAGCATCACATTGGTTGTGCACCTCTTTGTAACTTCTTTGACACTTTTTGATACTTTGTGTTTTTCACTTTATTTTTATTTCTTGACACTATGATATGACATGGAATACCACATAAAATTTTTAATGTGGGGTGGGTTTCATGTATGGATATACTAATTAAGCATCAAAGTGCATAAGAGGAGGTGTGCAAAGAAATAACACAAGTTGAAGCATGTAGAAGAGGCATGTGAAGGAAATAATGAAAAAATATGACAAATGCACACAAAAGGTAACACAAGGTGCATAAAGAGATGGTGCATGACCCAAAAAATGGAATGAATACGTAAACGGGAATGTCATCATAAAGTGGGTTAAAATAGAAAATATATTTCTCACCATGAGAATGAAAAATTTGAATTATTATGCAGTTGGCATGCACTACAAGGAAGGTACAATAAATCTCAAAGGAAGGATGGGATGTGTAAGTTATTAATGATGAAGTGGTATGAATTACAAAAATGCTAAATGGACATCTATACATGTCAGTTGGAGTATTATTGATTGAAGTGATGGATGACAATGTGGTTAAAATTAATGTATCATGAAGGAGTTAATGAAGAATTTGGGATATCCTATAAAACTCCATAAGGCTTCTCATTTCCATTTTTTAATGATTGAAGACTTGAAGAATTATAGAGCTTAAACAAGTGAAAACCAATGATGAAAAAGGAAATTATGAAGTGTATTAATATATAAACATGATATAGAGATTAAATCGATGAGCATTCAAGGAGAATAAAGTATAAACACGTCTACACAAGAAAGAAAGAGAAGTTATAGGTTGCAGGTGATAGGTTCGCCATTAGAAGAGGGTGAAGGAGGGAGCCAAAGAATTTTGTGTCTAAGGAGGAGGAGTCAAGATGTATTCATTTGGGAGAGTTGGTCATCTATGTGTTAACCTTTGGGGACCCTTATTGGTGATGTAGTTGAAACATAAGTCTAATAAGAGTAGATAACCATTAATTGCCATTCATGAAGTTAAAGAGTTTGAGGGCATGTAAGGAGGTCCCGTGTAAGTTTAGGAAGAAGGAGATCCCATGTTCATTCGGTAAGAAGGTTATAGTGAGGGCTGATCATAAGGCAAAGACACAATATGATTGATGGATGGGACCCCTATTAGACCAACACAGTAAATGGAACATGTAAGAAAAAGGTCACTTCAACACCAAATCCTTACCCTGTTTTTATTGAATACATTAAATATGTAGAGACAATGTTACATGTGGATGATTGGGATCTTAAGGTTTCTACCTATAAAGTCCTAGACTAAAATCACCATTAGCTTGGAAATGAGCTCGACTTATAAAAAGACTACTAGGTGAAGCACTAAAACACCCAGAACAAGATCACCTATGATCTCATAGTCTAAAATGTGTTGGAAGATATGGGGGTTCTCTAACTCTTCAACCTACCATATTTTGGGAAACCACAGGAGGCAATTTAGTTCTTAATCTTGTGCATTCATGAAGACTACCTCTACTTTGTTGGGCACAGAATGAGGATCAACCCTGAATGGATAATAGAGTAACTAGGTTACTTTATTTTGGAGATGATTTCAGCATAGATCTAGAATATTAGGAAATAATTGATAGAAAAGTGGTGTCATTAAGTATAACAAAGAAGGTCACACTATGTATATTACTAGCCTAGAAGATTCAACAATTCAAGTAGCTATGCGCTTGGTCATGACCAAGCTGGGAGGCATGGATCGATGGAAGGAGGTGGATGTGGCACACCTCTATATGTCCCACCAAATGGTTAAGGGAGAAAAGTACAATTACTCCTTATATTTTGTAGAAAATATTATACAGGATGCAGAGAAGGCACATCACCTACCCAACCACAAGTTTACTTAGGGAAAAATTTTGCTACTTCTATTTTTTGAAAAGGTTGGTATCCTAGAGTACTTACGTAAAGAATTGAAGTGGATTTACCCACAAAATCATAAGTCCCCCACCAAAAAATTCAAGTAATTCACTTGCCCCAGTGTCATCACACCCTCCCATAAAGCCAAGATGAATGGTTAGTTTGATGGCATGAAGGAGGCATTTAGGAAAGAGTGGTATGTACCCAAAGAGTTTCCCACACAGATGGGATCCTATGTATAGTTTGATGTAAAAAAACATTATTCCCTCATGCATATCTAGATGGAAACCATAAACAACTTATTAGGAGGGATTAAATTTCCCTATGCCTTCATCGTTAGATAATTCATTGACTTGATGAACTGCATTTCAGATGCACACCATATGAATATTGATGTGGACAAGATTGATGTTTAGATCCATACTCTTCATAATATTTAATTTTACCTAGGAAGACATGCCTATGTGGAGAAGCACAAATATAATAGGACTAACCTTAATCCATATAGGATAGTCATGCAAAGGAAAATCTAGGTCATTTGTTATATGCTCAGGCCACAAAAGAAATCATTAGGAGGCAAGGATACAGATAAGGAACCAATTCCATCCAAACCAGATATGTGCATAAAGGTGAGGGCACTAACAAAAAAGAAAATGCCAAGACCTGAGGCTATCATCTCTATAAGCATGTAGGACCATCCCAGGGTCATCCCTAAATTCCAATAGTAGGCCCTACTTCCACCAAGGACCCAGGGGTTACTTGCAGAGCAAGAAGACATTAGTGCATCCCATTTGGATACTCAAGTGGATCCCAAAGGATAAAGGTGAATCCCATTATCGATAAAAGCTGAGGAGATTCTAAAAAAACAAAAGGATGACTCTACACATCTCACGACTCAAGTAGATCTTGAATAAGAAACATCATGAGTGGTAAATACAGACACATGTGAGGCATTTATAGACATGCACCATATCAAGGTACCCACTTTTGAGCCAAGTGAGGAGCAACCACATGAGTAGAGCGAATAACATACTATTTCACACAATGAGTAACATCCTATGGTCAAGCAACAGGTGGACCTTAGAAGTCCAACATTGAAAGCAAACAAAGAAAAAGGCCCCAACATAGAGGACTTTGGAGCCAGTTCCAATAAACAACGAGAGAAGAATACGAAAATGATTTATTTAGAGAGAAACCCAAAAAAATGGAAAGGTATTGATATAGGAGGTATAAAAACAAAAAAACCAAATCAATAACCTCACATTCCTATTGCAATCCAATAGAACATACCAAATAAGCATTTGTATTTGTGAAACTTTTTCCCCAAACTTGAGTCCAAACAATAAACTCGATGTGAAATGTCATTTGAGATAGAAGTGTATCATGATGAATAATGATTTGAGCTTCCAAGGGAGAGCACTAACATAATCCAAGAAGCGGCAAGTGTTCCAAACACACTCTAGATAAGTCTCACAATTTGCTCTCTAACGTAAGCAATCATGTCACTTATCAAGTTTACCCTATAGGTTTCTAGGAAAAAAAATATTAATAGCTATGATGTGAGACATATCCATGTCAAACATCGATAATTCATGCAATTATATAAAAAAACATGGAACTTGGTGAAAGCTATAAGACAAAACTGAAGAACTCAAGCATAAACTAAGTGTGGTAGAAGCAATTCAGCATAGGACATTGGGCCTTTGCCAAATAATTTTTAGAATCAAACCAGTGCTTGTAGATGGAGTTCTTAGTACTAGTGAGGTGATCAATAAGTTGGAGATGGTTGTGGACCTTCTACTTACTAAATGTAAAAACCAAGTGGATCCTCAATAGGAGAAAATTTGGGTAAATGATCAATTTTTTGAGGCCATGGAGGTATGTCATGAATTTTTGAATAAATTGAGTGCAACCATTCCCATTTCTAATGGGGATTTTGTTAACTTGGCATGGCCAAGTAAAATTTTGTAAGTGTAATTACTACCCAAGGACCAACATTGCTAAAAATTGGCTGAAAATTGTTTGAGCATTAAGGACAAGGCATAATGTGTAAAAGTCTTCCAATATGTCAAATAATTAGAAGCATAAATTAATTCCCATTGAAAAAAATTGAATGCTAGTTTCTCATCACTATAAGGACAAGTTTTGGTAGAGGTTGGGGCACTCGAGGTCACTCACAAGACTATGAGTGCTCAACTTGGGACTTTGGTAACTCAAGTTGATACCTTTTTAGAGTAGCCTGAGGAGTTGAATGAATTTAAGGGTGAAGTGTAAATTATTAATTTCAATATTCAAATAACCCTCAACCAGTGGGAAGAACTCAAGCACAAAGTCTAAGAGGCAGACCTGCACATAGTCTGAGACATACTATCATTTTAGTATGGGGTGATGTTGGTCCCCAGATTTTGTAATATTTATATTCTAAATAATTTACAACCACAATCATGAAAAAACAAGGGTGAAAGAGTAGGCACATAGGACCTAGGCATGGAAGGGTGAGTTACAAAAGACAAGGAAATGGAGAATGAGAAGAAGATGCAGGACTCAGAGAAGTAAAAGACTAGGACAAGAGCATAGGGAGTAGAGATGGTTACAAAGTAGTTCTCAAGAGTTGTGGAGATTAATGAGAGTGTAAATCTATCATCAACTCATGAAAAAAGAGGAACACAAACATAAATATCTATCATAAAGAGGGTATATTGGGGTTTTTGGGCCTAATTCAAAAGGAAATTAATTGTAACAACTCACCATGACTTTTTTTTATGTGAAATAGTCATTGGCTTGTTATATTGTATTAATGTTGTGACCTAAGGTAGAGATTCATTTATGTATAGATACCCCATTGGGTTTTAGTATTTGTAGTTGTTAAATATAATTTTAATAATATTAAGGCATAAATCTAGAGAGCATGTATTGAATGACATACATGCATAATCTTATCAATTTGATTAATGTAGCTAATATTATGTGAACCTCGATGCGATGAATATGATTGGTGATAATTTTGCTTTATGATACTATTTATATGCAATGCATAAATTCATCAAATGACTAAATCTAGAATAATGCTAATAGTAATAATGAAAAAATGTAATAACTCAAGTTCCTAAGTAAGATTTTTCTAACTACCATTCCATAGTGGAATCGATGGAGACTAGTCCCTACTACATCCTTGGGTGAGTGCATGAGGTTACCCCTCATGTGATATGTTAGTGTGCAAGCTCATTGGCATCTTCCTTCTATTGTGTGCAAACTAATACCTATTTATGCAAAGTTAAGGAAAAATACCCAACAATATTGCTTTCCAAAATTAAATCCAATAGATATAAAAACACACAAAAGAACATATTACTCAGTGAACTCATAAAATAACTATTAACCTTTTTTATATCTTCAAGATATTATGAGCTTCTTCGAGGGGGGAAACCTCCTTAAGATAAAATCTCAAATACAAAAATATACTCCCCCTATTCTCTTCAATGAGAATTGATAAATAGGCATTAAAAACCTAACCCTAATACTCAAGGGTCAATTTCATAATGAAATAAGCACTCAAGTTTCCTAAAAAAAACTAATCCTAAAATGATCAAGGATTGGCCCCACATACAAATTAGACACCTGAGCTGATTAAATAAACTATGAAGATTACAATGCATGGAGAGAATAATATATTGTTTGGAATTAAGGGTATTAATATGTATTTCCCATTTGTAAATATTTATCCTCAAAGATTGAGATATGGAAATTATCATTGAATTTGCTAGATAGGTTCCCAAGTTGGGTCTTCTAGTTCCAAGCCTTACCATTAGACTAAGACATAAATTATGGTAGGATTATAGAGTGGGTGATTATGTTTGTCCATAATAACCTCAAGTTCAAGGATGATGAAGCTTTAATCATCCAACTCTATAAGGACCAAATGAACATGAATATGTTGGCCAAGAAATTGCTTCAAACATGACACATGGAAGACATGATAAATCTTGGAAGATGGAGGTAGGTCCAACTTGTATTCAAATTTTCCAATTTTATATAACACACTATATAGTCCATATAATTTTTTTTCTAACCTATGATTGCATTTGAGATTCAGGGAAG
Organism: Torreya grandis; assembly: GCA_037957365.1. Classification (NCBI taxonomy): domain Eukaryota; kingdom Viridiplantae; phylum Streptophyta; class Pinopsida; order Cupressales; family Taxaceae; genus Torreya; species Torreya grandis. The sequence continues at coordinate 3,041,068 of JARHVA010001247.1, read as the reverse complement.
TCAAATTATATGGCTATAGGCACAAAAATACCTTGTCCCGCATGATAAATCTTTGTTGTCAACAATGTTGGTCTTTCTATTACTTCATATGATTCTAAGCCTATGCTAAGTTATCCTTCAAATCTTGAAGAATGTTTTCATGGTTTATTAGAGTGTAATCAATGACCTACACATTGCATCTTCCTGGTAATATAGGATGTGAGAGATGGTGATGGTTGGCCATATGTGAATTCTGTTGGACCCCAAATTTTGGATTTTTTTTTTTGGTGTAGAACTAACATGACACAAAAGGTGTATAAAATAGAGATAATAAGGTGTGAAAATAGACTAGCACAGTAGGACCATGACATAAGACCAACAAGGTGTGAACCAGTGAGGTGTGAAAGGACAAGGGTGTAAAATCACCAATGCAAGTTGACCTAGTCAAAGAGGAGAATTAACCATGAGGAATTCAAGAGCATAGGACTCAGAACAAAAACAAAAGACTTGGGGAGTGCATGGGAAGTGGGAGATGGTTAAGGATCAATTTTCAAGGGCCATCCAAACCTTATCCATCATGATTTTTGCACTGAACCATAAAGAGATCAACACATGGCAGCAAGGATTTAACATAGAATGAGTATATAGGGGGCATAGAGGCTTGGTCCTTAGGAAAAACTAGTTAATAGACCACCATGACTATTAGTTCATAGAGAGTTTTTTGTCTAATTACTCATGTCATTTATGTTGTAACTACTTGGTTAGGGAAAAACAAGTATAAATACCCCTATATGAAAGCATTGTAAGGTGACGGATTTTGGATATCATTTTTCTGAAGTATAATATAGAGTTATGGATATTATAACCAGTTATGATGTTCATGTTCCAATTTGTTGATAGTTATACATATGTGGTATATTTTCATTGAGTATTTGTAGTTGTAACTTAATATGAGATTTATGCTAACATTTACTTTTTTTGAGTAACAATTTTAAAACTTCATGGCATTTATCTACATAATATTGGTTGTTGACTTTAATGATATAAGGATGAAAGTAGTGTATCTCTTTTTCTATGTAACTTCTAACAAAATATAAATTTAAACCCAAAGAATATGATTAATATGTTATTGTGTAACATAACCCACGAGAACTAGTCTCTATTTGAATACTTCAGATGAGTGTATAAGACCATAGTCTTGTGTGAAGGGCCAACACACTGGCTCATTGGGGCTACACTTCAATCCCTAAGATGTTATTAAGAATAAAAACCCAACATTTTGGTTTTATTATTGGGACACATAGTAATTTCTATATAATAATGGAATATGATTAAATGTATCACCCTTGAGAGTATTGAGCAATGGATTATTGGGGTTGAGGATAATTTTGTGGTTCTTTACCTTGAACCAGGAGTTTCCACACATTAGTGGGTAGAAAAAAATCTCTACAGTGCATTATACAATTCTTTCTTTAGTGAAATCCTAATTTATTTTCATACTTGGCTATCTACTTATGCTTAAGGTCAATCATGAAACTTTGGAAGAAGATAGTCTTAGATATTATAATGACAAAGAGCTTTAGCATGACTATAAATACTCTGGACATGAGCTGTTAACATCTAGTGGAGAGGAGTTTTGAATAGATACATTATGGAGTATTCTGTAACCACTTATTCTTGTCTTAAAGAGGCTAAGTCTAAGTTCCTCAGAGAACCATGTGGTTGATATATTAGACATTTCCCATTATAAATCAAGAAGTTGTTCATTGACTGTGGGCTTGAATCTATACCAATGGAGAGGTAAATCCATCTTTGCATGAACCACACATTTGAAAGGGGAATAGAGAAGAGTGATAAAATATTTTAGGTTTGGAATGATAGCCAATCAGTGGGCATTAAGGAAGCAAAAATATGATGAAGCTCGATAGAGGATCATAGGAGTAAGCGGTTTGAGAAGGGATAGGGAGAATTCAAGAAGTGTTTTTAGGATTTGTACAAAAGCAGAAACACACAAAGATGACCCCATCACTTTCAAACTGTGCCCCATGCCACTTTTATCATATGAAGGAGAAACTAGTCAAATAATAGAAACTAAAGAACCAAGTCTAAACCAACCAAACTCCCCAACTATAATGCACACTCATGATTTTGAAGTAGATTAATTAAATATGCATAATTGGGATAAAAATAACATGGAATCAAAAAATTATCCTATAAAAGATAATGTAGCTGAGCCAATTGTAACTCATGGAATTAACACTTTCTTTCCATCTTTAAGGGAATTTCATGGTTTGACTTGGGATGCCTGGAGGATCTGACATTCAGAGTGGATAGGGTACAGACCTAAATCTTATTAATCAACCAACTACCACACCCAACAACATAGGCATTTCTATTGGAGGCACTAGAGGTAGACTAGGAGGTGGTATGGGAGGAAGAAGTGGGCTTTCCCCTTAAGAAATAAGATATGGGGGTTCTCAACAACCACCAAAACAAGCACCTCAACTTCCAAAAATGTATTATGAAATGACATTTCACCTACCTAAATATTGAGGCATAGAGAATGTTGTAGAACATGTCTATAAGTGTGAACTTATTTGGAGGATGTGAGACATCACTTATTTTGAGTGAAAGGCCACACAATTTATGACTACACTTTTGGAAAAAGTGCATAAGTGGTATAGAAAGTTTGACCCTCAATAAGAAGTCATTTAATATGATCATCTCAAAACAACATTCCTTCAAGAATTTGACATTCCCAAATTTGAGCAACAAAGTATTACCACGCTAAAAGATATAAATCAATATATAATTGAAAGTGTACATGAATATGATGCATAGTTTAAAACACTTCTATCAAAGCTATCATTTGAAATCAATGATTCTTAGCATGCACAATGGTTTGTAGGAGTTTTGTTACTTCCCTTTCAATGAACACTATCCTAGAAGACCTTCACTAGCCCACATAAAGATTTGGAATCCACCCTCCATGCTGAAGTTGTTGGTAGTCTTAACACTGGGATTAGTCCCTTCATGGAAGTATAAATAACTTCAATGGTATCACAACTTGAAAAACTAACTACAAACAATGTGTATGATACTTGTAATCATCTTTGGTGCATTGATTGTGAGTTTGAAGAACATAACCAAAGCAACTGCCCACACAAACACATCTATGATGTGTTATAGTAGTCATGCGAAATATGCCATGAAGAGCATGATGTATGCTCATATCATCTCTTGCAGAGAGCTACACATTCTAAATTGTCTGAATATTACAAAATATGCAATGCATACACCTATGACAAAAATTATTTTTAGTTAATTAGTGATATCCATGAAGCACACGTACACGGTGTGTGCCAAACCAATGTGTCTAACAATCAGGGTAATTATGGATATCATGGTTGAGGTTGAGGATGAGGATAAGGAGGTGGTTGTTTCCCACCAAAACATGTTATAAGTGTGGATCCCTGGACGACTATCAAAGGGATTGTCCATTTTACCCTATGTGTCCTTTTTGTAAAAAGGACCATTGATTGAAGAATGTCCTAACTTGTACATAGACATACTTAAGGAGAGAAATTAAAAAGGTGAAAGTATGATTTGCATTGAGAAACCACACTAATTTGCACATTTAGGCACCCCAACAACTCAACAAGTGAATATCACTACGTGTAATGGAGGAGAATCTCAATCTACATTTGATCCTATTGAGAAGGTACAATGTGAAGAACCTTGGGAAAGGAAGTACCTTGATGTCCAACAATAGAAGGATGTGATCTAGGACACTATGATGCTGGTATAACAACTACAAGGGGAATTCAATTTATTAAGGACCAAGAAGCAACACAACATATTGGTATGTAGAAGGCAATAAAGCCTCAAAATATGACACGAGATGATTTTCAAGAGCTTTACAAGTGTATTCTAGATGAAGGCATTATCCCACAACTGAGTATTTGGATTAAGAATCAAGTAAAAACACCAATTGATGCTCAACCTCAAATTACTTGACATACTAAGGATAATTTTTTAAATCATGTTCGACATTAAGGTACCCCTATTCCTCTTATCCCTCTAGAGGATAAATAAATACTAGTGAATGTTGCCATTAATGGTTGGGTAATTTGGGACATCTTAGTTGACACTGGTGCTGAAGTTAACATCCTCACTAAGGATGCATGGCACAAAATGGATAGTCTAACATTATAACCTTCACCACATGTGTTTTTATGGTTAATAAAATGCGTGCTCTACCGATTGGGGTCCTAAAGAATGCAATGGTTTATATACTTGGAGTACCTTTCAAAGCTGATTTTAAAGTTCTCAAGTTAGCTGAGGCAAAAAAATTTCCAACACTGTTGGGGTAACCCTGATGTTATGAAAATAATGTAGAATTAAGTTTAGAAAAACACTACATTAGTTTTGAGAATGTTGATCAATGCATTGTTATTACCCTAGATCAAACACATAGGCCCCCATACATAGAACCTATTAATGTGGAAAAAGATATTAAACACATTTATAATATCACTACTAGAGATGGTGAGCAACATGATCCTACTCCTAATGGCATCCTCTAATGGACAGACACTCAATCCCTTTTTGATACTAAAAGCAATGCTTTTAATTGTTGGGCCCACGGTGACTATGACTTCACTAAAAGAGTGTGTAGTGCCATTGGTAGGTGGGAGAATGTTCTGCACTAATATCATAAGCACCACAGGTTCATTTGACTTCTTACTAAACAAGTCATGAGGGGACCAATTATAGATGCACCCTTATAAAGACTCGTTGTAACCCTTTAGTTTTATGGAAAAATGGAATTCTGTGGCTTTATCCAGCACCTTGAAGAATTTTATCACTCTAAAAATGATTGTATATGATACTTGGTTCACCTATTGATGGTACAACTATAAGATGGTGGTGAACCCATCATGAATGACTTATCTAGTGGGATCAAGTATGCTCAGCTTTGCATCATCAGTGCCATCATAGAAACCAAGTTAAGGGAATAATTAGATACAGTAGAGTACAGACACTTGAACCCCATATAAAGGCTCTTGAGTCAATGTGGAGAGCTGAAGCGTCTTACTTACCAGTTTTGGGTACATGCATTTTATGGAACTTTACAAACCTAGGTGTGAGCATGGTATGTTCATGAAAAGTGACATATGGGTACCCAATTTTGGCATATATTGAAGGAAAACATGAACTCAACACTATCTTATTTCTCCCCAAGAATGGATTTGTGCCTCACTCTCAAGGCCATGCATGAAGCAGTTATTGGTGACCCTAGTCCAATTGAAGATCACTGAGATATATCCATAATGTCCCAGAGGAAGATCTATTTATCTAAAATGAACCATATGCATAACTTGTTCCTGTGCTAGAACTAATCCTTGATCAGGACTAATATGAAGAGATACACCAAGGGAAACAAAAACTAGTACTTCAAGTTGAAGAGGGTGAAGGGTTTGACCCATTTGACCCTTTGTTAAAACATTTGGATGCTCTTAAAGAATATGGAATATAAGTTATTCATAATACTAGTCTTGATATAGACCACCCTTTCTCTGGGCCAATTCAAACTAACCAATGCAACATCAGTACAGAGGAAGAACCAAAAATATCTACTGTAGGTAATTACTAGACTAACACAAAAGTTTTAAAGATATTTTAGTTGTTAAAAAAATACCAAGATGTCTTTTCAAGAAGCTATAGTGAGATGAAAGGAGTTAATTCATTCCTAGGTAAGATGCATATTAAAATGGTTGATGATGCTCGACTAGTCAAGAAAAATCCATACAGGATGAATCCAAATCTATAATTACACATAAAGGAATAAATTGATAGTATGATATGCACTGGAGTGATCATCATCATTGATGAATCTGAGTGGGTCAGTCCCATGGTGATAAGTATAAATAAATATGGATGCATTCAAATTTATGTTGATTACTGGGTAATTAACATGTTTTGCATCACTGATCCTTTCCCAACACCATTCATAGAGGAAATACTTGAATGCATTGTTGGGTGTGAAATATATACTTTCATAGATGGATTCTTGGGGTACCATCAGGTCTAGATAGCCAAGGAAGATCAACCAAAGATGATGTTCACTACTAAATGGGGATATTTCAAATATACTAGCATGCCCTTTCGGTTGAAGAATGCACTAGTTGTATTCTCATATATAATTTTTAAAGCCTTTAAATATTTCATCCATAAGTTTATTCAAGTCTACTTAGATGACTAGACAGTCTATGGTTTGGTCAAAGACTATTGCTCTAATCTATGACTCATGCTTGAGCACTACTGAGTCTTAAAAATATCATTAAATATAAATAAGTGTCTATTTTATACACCTTTCAGTGTTCTTCTAGGACATATTATTTTTAAGGATGGACTTTTGGTAGACTTTGAAAAAGTATATGTCATTCTTCACCTCCCAGTGCCCAAGTCTTAGCATGAGGTCCACATCTTTCTAGGACATATAGTTTATTATCAAAAAATCATCTATAGATATACAAATATTATCATGCCTCTAGAAGAAATATTAAAATATAATGATTACTTCATCTAGACTGGATCATACCAAGAAGCCTTTGAGGCTTGAAAGGACAAACTAGTTACCACTCTGATCCTCTAGTTCCCTAATTGGACAAGACCATCCCATGTCTATGTTAATGCTTTTGAAATGGCTATTGGTACAATCCTTGCACAACTAGGTGAAGGTCACCTTGATCATTTGATATAATTTGCTAGTAGGAAACTTAATCCAGTTGAATGTAATTACACCACCACTGAGTGTGAAGCATTTTCAATGGTTTATGATGTGCAATTTTTTTGATAATACTTATTAGTAACTCCTTTTATATTATATACAAATCATGAAGATTTAAAGTATCTAGTAAAAAAACCTATGATACATGGATGAATATACCATTAGATATGTTGGAAGTAGATACTAAGAGGGTGGGGGTGAATTAGTTGCTTAACAATATCTATTAAATTCCATTCATCATTCCAAGAAGCAATCATTCACATAAAGATCAATGCATACACAAACAACCACACAAGCATATCACAAAAGAACACAAGAGATATGTGGGAAACCCTCTTGGGGGATAAAACCCACTGAACCATGAATATGGACTATAGACTTATAGTGTCAAGATAAAAAGTTTAGTGAAGCACCAACTTTATAAGGAGAACCAACCCCTACCTTGTTAAGTACCAACTCAACTAGTCTTTTATATGCTCTATCTTGCAAGGAGGCTCCAACCCCCTAGGTAACTTAGTAAAAAATAAGTCACCTCTAATATTTGATCACCTTAGAACACCTTTTGATAACTCAACTGATGATGACCTCCTTTTTTTCCACTCTTTCCCTTTAAATCTCACTAAAATTGCCTTCTAGGCTTACTCGATCAACATGTCTCTTCTAGGCTCGTTAGGTCCATTGAAATTATCATACACATAAAAAATATATGTTATAAAAACATGTTTGATCCTATTATTCCTCTAATGGTACTTAATTACTTACTTATACTTCTCCAATATCTCTTCTTCTTCGCTTGTATTCCCTCACTCTCTAACTAGCACAAATAGGCCAATTAGGCTTTGCTTATATAACAAACACTTTTTCTTACCCATATTGGTCATCCAAGAAAATTTACACACTTTAATTATAATTTTAATAGGTTAAAAAACACATTAAATATAGGAAAAAACCACTACATAGGTTGGTCATACCCCTTAAGGCCTAAAACCTTATTAGGCCTAAAAGATACCTAATGCAATTAGGTCTGTCTTATTAAACCATATTTGGAATTAATAAATAATTTAAAAATTTATAATTAACCTAAAATAGACCCATGATAACTTACATATAGGTCCATACAAATTTTATGAATAAATCACAACTTGAACCAAGTTATTAGGCCTACTTACTATTAAGCCTTGTCACTACCTGAAAGTCTGTCTCATAGAACTAAAGCATAAAGTAAATTTTATCAAAAAACACACTCAAAAAAACAAATGAATATATCATTAATGAATTAAAAAACCTCTCCATGTCTATGATACATCACCATATAGGAAAATAGGCCTCAATAACTATCTTTCTATAGGCTCACTCAGAACTGTAAGTGCACACTGAAACTCAGCCATGAACATTTAGTCCAAAATCACACTTTTTCCAAAAAACCATGGAAAAAATTCATATTTAAGGAAAAATAATGATATTATGTTAATTTTTATAAATAATATAATATTTTAATAAACCTTTGTAGACTCTAAACCTTCTCTATAAGAAGCTCACTTAGAGCTACCAAACACTGCCAACACACAACCAACAAACTTTGAATCTCCATACCGTATTGAGAACTTTAAATGAATATAATTACATTAAAATGAGACTTATATACCTTATAAATATATTCAAATTATTTTTATTCTTAAATAATTTCAAAGCAACTTCAAACTTACCTCTTTAAGATGATTACTCAAAATTGCCAATAGGCCTATCAACATAGTCATATAGAAGTTTGTCTCTAGCACTTGAAAGTATATTAAAATAACTTATAATATAAATTAATAGTTTATTTGATAAATATATATAAAAATAAAATAGATATATTAATTTTTATAGGGTCTTACAGACCAATCTCATAGGCCTCTATCTCACTATCTTAACACAATCTGCTAAGCCATTTTGGCTTCCACATCTCAACACCTTAACCTGTCTTTACACATACCATAAATATTGAATATGTAAATTAGGTATAAAAAATATAAATATGTTCATTATATTCATCAAATCAAGTTATAGTGATTCAAACACCTCACTTCACTTTGCAAACCTAGAACTGTCATTCTAGCTTAAGATAGTCATGATGATCATGAATTCTCACACCTGTAGGGACACTTTATTGAAATTATAAGGAATTTGGGTGATCCTAAGACATAATTATATTAAATTAAAACACAAATTTATAAATTTAAAATAACATATTTGGAATATATAGATAATTTTATGAAACTTACTCTTTCACTATCCATCTCCACTTAGACAAGCCGTCTTGAGAACACTATTTTCACCATATAAAATGAGTAAAAAAGAATATAATAAACATGGATAAGAGATATAGGTCTTGAATAATTAAATCAATAAATTTTATTCATCCCTAAAAACTTTAAACTCATCCCTAAACACATTCTCACTCCAATTGGATTTTTCTCACTATTTTCACTCTTTACAAATTTAGCATTAGGTCAACTTGGGTGATCAAAATGGTTACACAGAAGATATAAATTGACAAAAAAACACCATGGAAATAAATTATTAGTCTTTTCCTTCAAAATACATTTAATTATATGCACTAACCTATTCAACCCTACCTATAACATTAAATTCTTTAGAAACAAGTAATTTTATGTAGGTTTTGCTCATAACCCTAACACACCACTTCCTCTTGGAGATGATTGAAGGAGTCCTATATAATATCCAAACATAAAAATTTATCAACCAATCCATTATGGGCACTTTACATTAATTTTTATCTAATTGGGTCACTATAAGGGTTTTGAGAGGATTTTAGACTAGTTAAACTCCTTAATGATTGTTCATACAATTTTGCCCCTCAAATGATAAAATAATTCTTGGATATGTAATACATGAACCTTAACCATATATCCAAAAATTATTATAACTTCAAAGTTTACATGTGTTAATGAACATCTAAACTTTCTTCTCGGGTTCTCATATCTTCATTTTGCATGCACAAGAGACCTTGAAATGCCTATTTGAGTTTTATCCTAAAATACATGACCTAAAACTTGGTACACATGCTATAAAAAACCTATCAGATACTTATCCATGCTCACATGTGATCAAATACCTTGAAAACTCACCTTGAACCCTCATTAGACCACACTCAGTCTTTATGCTTGCTAAGCCTTAAACTACTAGTTGTATGCTGACCATTAAACACACTTGGGAACCTCTTGTATTTTTCTTAACAAGTAATAAACATGTCATATAACTTAATACCATGCTCAAAAAATCACTCTTACCATGAAATCCAATCCTCATCCTCCATTTGGCCTCACTAGGTGTCTTAGCATACTAGGCCTTTAGCTGCAAGTCACTTTAGGTCTGGAGTATGACCCTATCACTACTGTAGATACTCTCAACACATAATATACACTCTTATACAAACTCTCATGTGATCACACACTAATTTAAATCATTCATAAACATTGTAAACATATCATAACAGTTCATTAGATTTGGCATAATCTACAACAAGTTCTAGCTGCAGACCTTCAATAAAGACTTTCCCTCTTAGGCTCACTTTGTCACTCTCATAAGTGCATCAATACCTCATATGCATGATCAAGTAACTAAATATATATTATTATACCTATGTGCCTCCATCTCATCATTTTCATGCATCTATAAACCATATCCATGCTTTAAGAATTAGTGCATCAAGCAAACCTACTAGACACCATATAACTCTCACCTTACTAATCCTTCTTGACATCAATGATACTGAACCTGACATCAATGAAAAAATTCAAAAATATCCCCTATTGTAATTAATGGCAAACAAACCTCTTAACACCTCTGACTTGATTGATGACAAAACACAAAACTCTCTTCCAATCAAGGCTCTCTCCCCAATTAGGACTATCTTCCCCTTTGACATTAATGACAGAGGGTCATACACATACTCACAGGGTCATCCACACACATCCCTATGATCCTAGGACATGACCACTTAAAAAAATAGCAAGCTTCCCCTTGATATTCACAATATATGCACTCTTAATTGAATTTGCATCTTCTTGACTTTCACTTGACTAATATGAGATCTTGAGTTATCCTCTAATCTTACTAAGCCAACATCATATAAGTAGGTCTCCAGTTTGAGTCTTAACCTTATTATCTTATTCAACACACAGATTATGAAGCATTATAGACTCATTCTCCCCATCACTCCATGTACACCTCCTTCAAACAACGTGATACTTATACCAATTTTCAAGCTTAACTAATAACTGTTAGAGACACAAAACAATATTTTGCTTACCTTTCATTTGGATACACAAATCAAGCTTCCTCTTTCTTCAATTTACTTAAATAATAAGTAATTCACATACTCTTAAACCCATATATCTTACTATGTGTTCATGGTATTTTATATATCAGACCTCTGTATATGATCTTTTCATGTTACTTCATGCATTCATCAAGTGGTAGTCTTGTTTTTAACAATCATATAAACTATATGAATCAATGACATAGATTGGTATTTCAAACCAATCCATCATACAACTCACTATCTTATATGGTCTCATGTAGATCTTAGAGTATTAGGTTTGTCCTTAGAACAAGCTTATCTGTTTGAGCTCCTTCATCACTTTACCCTATCATGATCAATTCATAATATTGTGTAAACATTTTCACTGATCTCCTTTGAAATTCATATCAAATTACAAATATATCTATTCATGAATATCCTTCTAGGATTTATTTTAAAGAATACACTTATGTTATGAGCTCACTCACTCCTGCACCATACAAACTGATCATATAGATCTATACTTTTATGACCTCAATGTCACCACCAACTACTTAGGACACCCTCACTCAAGAATTATCATGATGAATATACCATATCTAAATAATACACCATTTACTCACTAACTTTCCTAACTAGTTCATAATTTATAGCTCTTCAACTATCTCATGTTTTCTTGATAAGACAATATGGTTATGCCCATCTCAGAATCTTCCATTTATCAAACTATCACTTAGGTCTTATGAGACCTCAATATCTACCGTATAATTTTGTCAAATCATCATCTAACTTGGTCAAGATACTCATACAATTCATTATATTTTCATTGTCCTATGATGTCTTGAAAGATTGTATTTATGCAAGTCAAGTTATATGCTTCAAATACCTACAATAACATCCAAACTTACCATGTCCATCATTGATCATGTTTATATGATATAGCCATCTTCTTTTATCTTCATATCCTCATTGGTCTTGCCGATCAATCTAAAACTTATATGTCTTCTTAGAAATTCTCCATTGGATCTAGTTATATCAAAGTGTATATTCTTAAAAAACATTCATGCATAAAAAAAATACGTGCTCATACCTTTATACCTCATGAAGGTTCAAACAGACCTCAAACAGATCTCAAAAACATACTTAGGATTCTAATCAAACCACTACCTATCTATGATAGCTTCAAAGAATCAACTTAGTTTCTCTACCTTGATGACTAACTCATCCTTCAATTGTATATCTCTTTGTGATGATACATATCACTTCATAACATCTTCTATCAAGGCCAAAACAAGATTCTTGCAACCTTAATTTTGGTTAAACACCTAAACCAAGCAACATCTTCCTTCTAGATTGTCAATATTGGGTTTGATCTTTGAATTAACTTATATATAGTCATTTTGAGATACCAAATGGTACCTTTGAATTTATTTAAACTCTTTATAAAACTATATAAGTACCATCATTCTTTGATAGACCATCACTACAAACAAGATGAACATTATCCTCATCACACTTTATACTACTTAGGATCACCTTTAGGCTGTCAAGCCTCCTCCAAAGGTCCAGATCTAATAAAAATTATTAGAGGTATATATTGAGAGGTGGGGTGAATTATTTTCTTAATAAAATCTATTTAATTCCATTCATCATTCTAAGAAGCATTCATTCACATAAAGATCCATGCATACACAAACAACCACACAAACATATCATAAGAGAACATAAAAGATATGCGGGAAACCCTCTTTGGGGATAAGACCCAATAAAACATGCATATGGAATATATTCCTATAATTTTAAGATCTAAATTTTAGTGAGGCACTAACTTCACAAGGAGCTCTAACCCCTACCTAGTTAAGCACCCCCTCAACTAGTCTTCTGCAAGCTCTATCTTGCAAGGAGGATCTAACACCCTAGGTAACTTAGCATCAAATAAGTCACCTATGATATTTTATAAACTTATAAAACTTGTTTATAACTCAAATTATTATTACCTCATTTTTTTTCACTCTTTCCCTTTCAATCTCACTCAAATAACCTTCTAGGCTTACTCGCTCAACGTGCCTCTTCTAAGCTCATTAGGTCCATTGACATTATCATAAACTTGTAGAAGATATGTTAGATGAAAATATATGATAATATTATCCCTCTTATGGTCCTTAATGACCTAATTCTTCTCCTCTAATATATCTTATTCTTCACTTGTATTCACTCACTCTCTAACTAGGACAAATAGGCCAATTATGCCTTGCTTATATACCAAACACTTATTTTTACACATCTTGGTCAGCCGATATCCTTTAAAAACTTGAATTATAATTTAAATATTTCCAAAAAAATGTTACAAACAAGAAACAACCACTCCATATGTAAGAAGCTCACTTAGAGCTACCAAACACTGCTAACACATAATCAACAAACTTTGACTCTCCATACCTTATTGAGAAATTTAAATGAATATAATTGAATTAAAATTATCCTTAAATACCTTATAAAAATATTAAAATTATTTTTAATCTTCATTACTTTATAAACAACTTGAAACTTACCTCTTCAAGATGATTACTCAAAACTGCCAACAGAGCTGTCAACACAGTCATGTAGAAGTTTGTCTTTAGCACTTGAAAGCATACTTTAATAAATTATATTAAAAATTAATAGTTTCTATGTGACCTATATATATATATATATATATATATATATATATATATATATATATATATAATATCAACCATTGGTCTTACAGACCAATCTCTTAGGCCTCTATCTCATTATCGTAACACAACCTACTAAGCCATTTTGGCTTCCACATCTCAACACCTTAACCTATCTCTACACATCAAATAAAGAATTAATAGGTAAATTATGTCTCAAAAAACATCAATATGTTCATTAGATACATCAAATCCTATTATACAGATTTAAACACTTCAATTCACTTTGTAAACCTAGAATTGTCATTCTGGCTTAAGACATAGTCATGATGATGATGAATTTTCACACCTATAGGGACACTTTATTGAGATTAAAATTAATTTTTATGATCATAAATAATAATTATATAAAATAAAAAAACAAATTTGTAGATGTCAAATAACATATAAGGAATATAAAGATCATTTTATGAAACTTACTCTTTCACTGTTTATCTCCACTCAGACAAGCCATCTTGGGAGCACTATTTTAACCATATAAAATGAATTAAAAATAATATATTAAACATGGAAAATAGGTATATGAATCTAAAAATTACTTAAATAAATTGGATTCATCCTTAAACACTTGAAACTCATCCTTAAACACATTCTCACTTTGACTAGCTTTTTCTCACTATTTCTACTCTTTGAAAATTTAGCAATAAGTCAACTTAGGTGAACCAAATGGTTAACACAAAGGATATTAATTGAAAAAATAAATCATGGACATCAATTATTAGTATTCTACTTCAAATCCATTCACTTTCATGCATTGACCTAGTCAACCTTGCTTGTAACATCAAATTCTTCATAAATAAACAATTTTTTGTAGGTTCTACTCACTTCCCTGATACATGACTACCACCTAGAGATTACTGAAGGAGTCATATAAAACATAAAAACATAATAATTTATCAACCAAACCATTTTTTAAACTTTCCAACAAGTTTTCTCCAATCGGGTCACTATAAGGGTTTTGAGAGGGTTTTAGAGTAATTAACCTCCTTAACAATTGTTCATAAAGCTTTGCCCCTCAAATGCTAAACTAATTCTTGGAGATGTAATATAGTAACCTTATCCATATGTCCAAAAATAATTATGACACCATGAAATTTTTACATGTGCAAATGAGCATCTAAAATTTCTTCTCAGGTTCTCATCTCTTCATTTTGCATGCACAGGAGACCTTCAAATGTCTTTTTGATCTTTATCTTGTAATGCATGACCTAAAACTTGGTCAAAATTATTGAAATAACACTATAATATATTTATCCATTCTCACATGCAATTAAACACCTTAAAAACTCACCTTAACCCCTCATTAGACCATACTCGAACTTTATATATGTTAGGTCTTAAACTACCAGTTGCATGTTGACCCTTGAACACACTTGGGAACCTCTTTTATTGTTATAAATAAGTTATAAACATGTCATATAAATTCATACCATTATAAAAAAATAAATATTACCTTGTAATATGATCCTCATCCTCCATTTGGCCTTACTAGGTGTCTTTGTACACTAGGCCTTCAATTGCAAGTCACTTTAGGTCTAGAGTATGACCCTTTCACTATTGTATATGATTAAAAAAACCAATAAAAAAAATTAATAGATCATTAATTAATTTAAAAACCTCTCCATTTCCATTATAAATCACCACATATGCCAATAGGACTCAATAACTATCTTGATATAGGCTCACTCAGAACTACAAGTGCATATCGAAACTCAGTCACGAACATTTAGGCCAAAATCACACTTTTGCCAAACATCCATGGAAAAAATTCATATTTATAGAAATATAATGAACTAAGGGTCATTATTAGAAACAAAATAATATTTTAAACAACATATTTAAACTCTAAACCTTATTTGTAAGAAGATCACTTAGAGCTACCAAACACTGCTAACACACAATCAATAAACTTTGACTCTCCATACCTTATTGAGAAATTTAAATTAATATAATTGAATTAAAATGATCCTTAAATACATTATAAACATATTAAAATTATTTTTATTCTTCATTACCATATAGACAACTTGAAACTTACCTCTTCAAGATGATTACTCAAAAATGCCAATAGATCTGTCAACACAGTCATGTAGAAGTTTGTCTTTAGCACTTGAAAGTATACTTTAATAAATTATATTAAACATTAATAGTTTATATGTGAAATATATATAAACTTAAAATATATATATTGATTTTTATAATATCAACCATTGGTCTTACAGACCAATCTCTTAGGCCTCTATCTCATTATCTTAACACAACCTACTAAGCCATTTTGGCTTCCACATCTCAACACCTTAACCTATCTCTCCACATTACATAAAGAATGAATAGTTAAATTATGTATAAAAAAACATAAATATGTTCATTAGATACATCAAATCATATTATATAGATTCAAACACTTCAATTCACTTTGTAAACCTAGAATTGTCATTCTGGCTTAAGACACAGTCATGATGATCATGAATTCTCACACCTATAGGGACACTTTATTGAGATTAAAATGAATTTGGATGATCATAAAGAATAATTATATAAAATTAAAACACAAATTTTTAGAGGTAAAATATCATATAAGGAATATAAAGATCATTTTATAAAACTTACTCTTTCACTGTCTATCTCCACTCAGACAAGCCATCTTGGGAGCACTAGTTTCACCATATAAAATGAATTAAAAAGAATATGTTAAACATGGAAATAGGTATAGGTATTTAAAAATTAATTAAATAAATTGGATTCATCCATAAACACTTTAAACTCATCCTTAAACACATTCTCACTTTGACTAGCTTTTTCTCACTATTTTTACTCTTTGAAAATTTAGCAATAAGTCAACTTAGGTGATCAAAATGGTTAACACAAAAGATATTAATTTTTAAAAAAAAACCATGGACATCAATTATTAGTATTTTACTTCAAAATCCATTCACTTTCATGCATTGACCTAGTCAACCTTGCTTGTAACATCAAATTCTTCATAAATAAATAATTATTTGTAGGTTCTACTCACTTCGCTGATACATGACTACCACCTAGAGATGCCTGAAGGAGTTATATACAAAATAAAAACATAATAAATGATCAAAAAAACCATTTTTGTAACTTTCCAAAAATATTTCTCCAATTGGGTCACTATAAGGGTTTTGAGAGGGTTTTAGACTAATTAACCTCCTTAACGATTGTTCATAAAGCTTTGCGCCTAAAATGCTAAACTAATTATTGGAGATGTAATATAGTACCTTTATCGATATATCCCAAAATAATTATGATACCATGAAATTTTTACATGTGCAAATGAGCATCTAAACTTTCTTCTCAGGTTCTCATCTCTTCATTTTGCATGCACAAGAGACCTTCAAATGCCTTTTTGATCTTTATATTGCAATGCATGACCTCAAACTTGGTAAAAATTATTGAAATAAACTATAATATATTTATCCATTCTCACATGTTATTAAACACCTTAAAAACTCACCTTAACCCCTCATTAGACCATACTCGATCTTTATGCATGTTAGGCCTTAAACTACCAGTTGCATGTTGACCCTTGAACACACTTGGGAACCTCTTGTATTGTTATCAAAAATTTATACACATGTAATATACCTTAATACCATGATAACACAAGAAATATTACCTTGGAATATGATCCTCATCCTCCATTTGGCCTTACTAGGTGTCTTTGTACACTAGGCCTTCAATTGCAAGTCACTTTAGGTTTATAGTATGACCCTCTCACTATTGTATATGATCTAAACACCTCATATACACTCTTAGACAACCTATCATGTGATCAAACAATAGTTTATACTCTTCATAAATCTTGGAAACATCTCATATCACTTCATTGGGTTAGGCATACTCTAGAGCAAGGTTTAGCTGTAGACATTTAATAAAGACATTCCTTTTTAGGCTCACTTTGGCACTCTACTGAGTGCATCAATACCTCATATGCATGCTCAATTAAATTCATATATCTTATTATACCTATGTGCCTATATATCATCATTTTAATGACTCTACAAACCATATCCATGATTTAAGAATTAGTCCATCAAGTAGACCTACTAGGCACCATACAACTCTCACTTTACTGATCCTTCTTGACATCAATGATACTGAACCTAACATCAATGAAAAAATTCAATGGGATAGTGTTATTTCAACAATTTAAATTTTATATCATGGTCAAAACAATAAAAACTAATTTTGTCCTTGATCACCTCTCTCAAATTGATTCTAAATAACCACCATGTGCTATTGAAGATGACTTGTCTGATGTTCAACTATTTCATGTTACTCACGTACCTGAAGAGTTAGAAGATATTTCCACCTTTCTAACTATTGGATCAATGACTAACTATCTAACTCCATAGGCCAAAAAAAACTCATGGTCTACACCACACCCTTTCAACTCATAGGGGGACCTCTACAAGATTGTTCAAGATGAAATTCTTTGATGTTGTGTCATGAAACATGAGCATTTTGAGGAATTACAAGAAGTTCATTAAGGCATTATAGGTGGACATTATGTTGGATAAGACACTATGCACAAAGTTCTTCTAGATAGATTATGGTGGCCTACCCTTTTTCAAGATACTAATAAATATATTTAGAAGTGTGACATTTATCTATGCATAGGAAAACCAAATCGCCAAGATGTCATGGCTTTATGTCCAATCTTATTGTTGACCAAATTTGGCCCTACAGGTCAAATTGGTACCCTTATAGGTAAAAAAATTAATTTTTAGGTGTTTATGGGTCTAATATATTTTGTCATGAGGTATATAATAGGTTATTTAGTGTGATTTCATGTTATATTAGCCTTGGTCATTAGTCATTTTAGTCTTTATATCATTTTGAGTCACTTTGGGGTCAAAATAGCAAATTTAATGAGTTGTATGGCCTCCTACAGAAGTGTGAAGATGTAATAAGGGTTATTACATGTGACATGTGTCCTATTATGCCTTGATCAACTATTCATAACTGAAAATGACATGTTATTCAAAAGAAAAAGTAGTTTTCTTTGGAAAAGAGAAGAGTTTGGCACTTGTACGACCCACAAGGGAGTGTGACACATGGGATAAGGTCAAGGAATATATATTTATATTCCTTAAGCTTAGTTAAATGTTTTAAGTTCTCTATAAGTTCTATTTTTAATCCAAAACTATTTTACTCCTTCTTCACTTTTTTAGACACTTAGAACCAATCTTCAGGTTTGTAATTGGTACGGTCAGTAGGAGAACTTCTAGGTCAAATTCCTTTGGGAGGTCAAATTAAAATTATAGATATTTATTTCTATAACAAGATTTTTAATAATGGTGTCTTGTGATTTATGAACCATCCTCATGAAGTTGATTGTGTTTTTCTGTTTGCTAATATATGTACCCTATATGTTTTGCCTTGGTTTGATAATTTTTGTACAATGCAATTATTGAGATGGTTTCCAAATGATATTTAATATATAACCTCATGTTTCATATGATTTTTTTCATGTTTCAAGGTGTTTGGATGAGCCAAGTATCTTAAGTTATAAGAGGAAGCACTTTTCTATGTAACATGCATGTTTAAACCATTATCTAGACCTTCATGCCTTTTTAATGGTTCTAGAGGGTTGTAATATGTCATTTTACATGAATAAATGTGATATTTATTCCATTTGCCTCCTTTATCTCATTATCCAAGCAAATTCTCTATGAGGGTGCAGTCATAACTAGTATATAGTTAGTTTGCAATATGATTGCCATATATAGTTAGTTGGATGAACTATGTAGGGATCTAAGACATGCCCATGGAGGTATATTTATAGCATTGATAGGTTGAATACATCACCTGAGCATGAAAAAATATGAGAAACCCAAGTGACACCATAGAAATCATGAGAAGACAGGTTTTAGTATGCACACAATCAGGCAACTATTAATGAACATGTAGAGGTATCTCATGAAGGCTAACATGTTGGAAGGAAGTTTTTTAAGCTATGAAAGGTCCTTGAAAAGTAAAATATTATATTTTCATGCTTTTAGAATATTTTTAAAATCATAAGAGGTCACAAGGCATGCTCATTACCCACACTCAAACTTACTACCTATATGTGAAAATGGCCCCCTACAGGTGTTAGTAGAGAGCTGAGAAGTGTTTTGAGGCATTGAAATAGATGTTTAAACCTTCTCAGGAAGTCATAACATATGGTGTTGAACATGATATGTATTTTTCAGGTTCAAGTTGTCTAATGAAAGTTTGAAACCATGTTCAAGTGGAAAATGATTGGTTCAAGGCTTTCTTCCCCAAAAGAATAAAATAGAGATCCTTGGTGTTTTGTTGATATCTCATAAAAAGGTTGAAAATGCCCTTTATACATATTGATGGCTATAATTTTAATCCTTCATATAGGAAAAGGACTCCATAATTTTTTATTGGAAGATGAGAAATGGAATTTAGTTTTTTGTAGACCCTAAATTGCCCATTTATGTTATGAAAATAGTCAGTATCATCTATAGGATTTGAGCCTTAAAGGGATCTTTTCAACCTAATGTGCAATGCCAAAACATGTTTATATGATAAAATGGTTTTAGATGATTAAAATACCATTAATGACCTATAATAATCATTGAAAAAGGTTGATATAGATGGTTTGGGGTCCTTATCTACACCTACAGGCATGCCCAATCCCACAATTGTCCACCTACAACCAAGACTCATCTTACATATCATTCATGAGGAAGAGTTTGAGCATTGAGATATTAGTGTTGATTGATGAAATGGATACCAAATAGGAATTAAGGCCATTATGATAAGCTTATTAGTGATGTTTTAAGGTTCATATGCACCTACAATTGTGCCTAATCCCAAAAAGACCACCTACAGCTGGTTATAGAGTTTCACAATCCATAAGATGAGCTCAAATGTACATACCTAAAAACATATAGACCCATTTTTATGTAAAATTAATTATTAAGGTATCAAATATCTCCATTTCATATTTATTATAGGTTTTAAGAGTAAAATGCCACCTACAAGGCTTTGTATAGTTAGTTGTAGGTGACTGTAGGTAGACAGTATGTTGAATATGGTGTCTAGGTGATGATTAGAGTCTATAAAAGATAAAAATAGGCCTAAATATATGATAAATGACCTAAAATATTAAATTATGGTCTAATCACTATACCCAAGGATTAATTCATGCAATGAACACCTATAAGACTCATTGTTGGAGAAGAAAGGTAGGAAATATAGTTAAAATATCTTGACCAGTCAGACAGGGGGTATGACTTGAAAGGTTTTAAAGGGTTGGTAGGTATAATATAAACTTATAAAATGAATATTTACACCATATGGTTCACTAAAAACATGTAAATAGGGGAGGTTAAAGGCTCAATACAATATCACAGTCCTTATGAAAATCTTAGCATACACAGTTTGCCTTCACAAAGGTTTATTTTAGGTTTTGGAGAATTTGAAGGGATAATTGACCTAATAGAGGAATAAATTTTTGTTTAGTATTTATACATAAATTTGATAATCCCCTAAAATTTTCACCTTTGAGTGAGAAAATAAGGGAGTGCCCTCTATTTATCTCAGATAAAGGGCACTCCCCTCATGCATAAACCCTATAGATTTAGAGAATAGGGATAAAAGGATAGAACACAAGTTGATTAGACACTAAAGGAAGGTATATGGGGTTGATAAAAATACAAGGGAACATGAAATATAGATTGTAGAGGGGAGAATACTTATATGGAGGTCTAAACCCTTAGGAGTTATAGTCAAGCCTACTAGGCTTGGTTATGCCTATAGTCCAAATGGAGGGTCACTCCCAATTGTAAAATGAGATGAGTATTCTAATGGATTATATCATGTTTTTAGATTCATTTAAGAGGTTATAAATCCTTAAAATTTTATATTAGGTACAAAGGAATCCATTTTTAGTCTTTAAGACAACTCAAGCTTGTTGGAATGGAGAAAATAACTCGATATGAAAAATTTGAATGATAATATCTCTATTGATGATTTGTATGGGGACCTAATAATATTGGAGAATTTTAAAAGGTTCTTATAATTTGTTCTAGTGATATTTTTTATTTTCAACATCAAAACTTTATGAATGAACCTTAAGAGGGTAAAACAAGCCTAAACCCTCCTAAACCCTTGCTAGTGACTAACTTGAGGAAATGAAGTTGGAAGTTACTCAAGTGGAATATTTTTACCATGAAATTTATTGTAACTTGTATATGACTCACTTAGGCTCCTTCTCATAATTTTGAGTTGTATGGAATTGTATGTTAGGATCTTAGAGTATAATTGATTACTTATGTATAAGCAACTAAACACAGAATTGAAACCAAAAGTAATAAGTACCTAGAAATTAGAAACAACAAATAATAGGAGATAAAATAAATAACCAATCTTGTATTAAACTCTTCTATAAGGAAATACAATGAAGAAATCTCTCTCTTCTCACACCTCATAGATGTACAGTAATTCTCCCTCAAGAGTTCTCTCTCTCTCAATCAATTACAACCAACTCAATTACTGAGTTGTTATTCCCTTCTATTACAATATTGCCCCATGGGTCTCTTAAATAGAATTGAAAGCAAACAATAATTAGAAAAATAGACTCAAGACTAATTTTAGTCTCTACATGCAAACTAACTATTCTCCTAAAAATAGAAAAGCTGGAAACGCACAGAAGTCAGTGTCGGTCTGAAGATGACCGATGCCGACCGACCCCTAACTGATGTCAGTCGATTTTGACTGATGTCGGCCAACCCATAACTGATGTCGGTTGGTTTTGACCGATGTTAGTTATTATGTAAATCCAGTAACCTCAACATTTGCTCATCAGTGAAGCTTTTAGCTCCACAACTCAAAAATCTCCCACTTGGAGATAAACAACTACACCTATACCTATACAACAACTTCCTCTAAACATCTCTGGCTTGTTTCTCCCTCTTCAAGTTCAATCTTGAAGACCAACAAAATCTGAATGAAGATTCAACTTCTCTTTTGTTACCGGCTTTGTTAACATATCAGCAGGGTTCTTATCTATATGGATCTTTTCCAGCTTCAATTGACCATCCTCCAATACCTATCTAATGAAGTGGTACCTAAGCTGTATATGTTTAGTTCTTGAATGAAAGGCCAAATTCTTTGCCAAATGAATTGCACTTTGACTATCGATGTACAATCTGCAACTCTCTTGCTCCTTTCCCAACTCTTCCATGAACCGAGTCATCCAAATCATTTCTTTGCAAGCCTCTGTGACTGCAATGTATTTTGCCTTTGTAGTAGACAAGGCAACAACCTTCTACAACTTTAAAATCTAGCTAACCACCATTCCACCAATAGTGAACACATATCTTGTGGTGCTTCTCCTACCATCCAAGTCACCTACCATATTTGAATCTACATACCCATGTAGAGAAGTGTTTGACCCTCCATAGAATAAATGCCTACTGTTGGTCCCTCTCAGATATCTGAGAATCCACTAAACTGCTTTTCAGTGTTCCTTTCCTAGATTGGCCATAAACTTGCTGACAACTCCCACTGCTTGGGCAATATTTGGTCTAGTACATACCATTGCATACATCAAGCTCCCAACTGCTGAAGCATATGGAACTCTACTCATGTACTCAACCTCATCATGTGATTTAAGACAATGTTCTTTGCTCAACTTGAAGTGTCCAGCCATAGGTGTGCTTACCGATTTTGCATCCTACATATTGGACCTCTCCAACACCTTATTCACATAATCCTCTTGAGACAAAATCAAACTGTGATATTTCCTGTCTCTCTTAATACTCATGCCAAGGATTTTCTTTTCTGCTCCTAAATCCTTCATGGCAAATGTGTGAGTTAATTATACCTTAAGCTCAGTAATTTCTTGCATGTGTGAACCTGCAACAAGCATATCATCTACATACAATAATAGGATAATATAACTACTATTATCCAATATGTTAAAATAAATGCAATGGTCAAATTGACATTTACAAAAGCCATGCTCTGTCATAAACCTGTCAAACCTCAAATACCATTGTCCTAGAGCTTACTTAAGACCATATAAGCTTTTCTTCAACCTGGCTTTATGTCTCATTTTTCCATTCTCTCCTTCCTTTAACCTGTATACCCATTTGTTTTTTAGTGCTTTCTTTTCAGCTGGCAACTCAACCATATCTCACGTATGGTTCTCTTCCAAGGAATCAATTTCTTCATTCATGTCATGCTCCCACTATTTCCTAGATTCTACCTGCATTGCCTCATCAAAACTTTCTGGTTCTCCACCATTAGTGAGCAACGAGTAGTATAAAGAAGGGGAATAATGAATTGGAGGTTTACTTACCCTTTTATACCTTCTTATGGGCATTTAAGACTCATTTATAGCTTGCTGTCCACCCAAATTTTCTTTTGACATTGATCGATCCTGGTCATCTTTGATCGATGTCAGTTTGCACCCAATCGATGTTGATTCCTCCTCACAGACATCGGTTTCCACCTGACCGATGTCGGTTCCCACCTGACTGACATTGGTTTCAACCTGACCGACATCGGTCTCTGTGTTTTCTTGTGAGTGATGATTTTTACTCATGAGCTCATTTTGGATCATAACCTTTTCCAAATCAAGATTGCCCTGCTTAGAATTATTTAGCCTCTTGAGCTGATCACTGTACATCACCTTCTCATTAAAAACCAAAGCTTTCCATTTCTTAAATGTGTCAAAAACATCAGATTTCCTCTTTATGCAATAAACCCATACCTTTCTTGTAGCATCATCAATAAAAGAAACATAATACTGCGATCCTCCAATAGAAGCTACATGAGCTGGTCCCCACACGTCTGTGTGAACAAGCTCCAACTTGTGCTTCTTCTTCGTTGACCTAATTTTGAGAAACCTCACTTTCTTCTGTTTCCCAAAAATACAATGCTCACAAAAATCTAGATCTATGCCTTTCAAATCTGAAAGCTTACCTTTTGAATTAAGAACATTCATTCCCTTCTCACTTATGTGACCAAGCCTACAATGCCATAACTTTGCATCTACATCTGAAGTAGATAAAATAGAAGGAGAATAATCAGTAATACAAGTAGATAGATAAAGTGTACCTACTCTCTTACCTCTTGCTAATACAAGTGCACCCTTGGAAACTTTCCAAGATTCAGTTGTGAGAGTTACTATGCAACCCTCATCACCCAACTTTCCTATAGAAATTATACTCCTCTTCAGGATGGGTACATGCATGACATCCTTCAACACCCATGTGTTGCCATTCTGCAATTTTAGCTGCACTTTACCTTTGCCAACAATTTTACAAGGCTCATCATCCCCTAAATAATTTTTTCCAAAATCTCCATGGACATAATCATTGAAAAATTCTCTATTTGGGGTTGCATGGAAAGAGGCACCAGAATCTAAAACCCATGATTCTACTTTATTATCCAAAGAAAATATAAGGGCATCTTGTGCAACAATACCTGTAACTTTTGCTTCTTTATTACCTTCATGCTGATTTTCTTTGTTATCCTTCAACCAACAATCTTTCTTTGCATGCCCTTTCTTTCCACAATTCCAACAGGTTATTTTTCCATTTCTGGATTTGGATCTACTTCCCATCTTTGACCTTGACTTGCCCTTCTCTCTTTGCTTTCCCTTGCTTTCAACACTTAAAGCATTACCTAATGTTTCCCCTGTGCTTTTCTTGCAAATTTCTTCATTCAAGATTACACTAACAACATCATCAACTTTCAAAATATTTGAAGCAGATGCAATATTACTAACTACCATTACCAAACTATTCCAACTTTTAGGTAAAGAGCATAAGATTAAGAGAGCCTTAATTTCATCATCAAAAACTATTTTGATTGAATTTAATTGATTTACTATTGCATGGAAATCATTAAGATGAATAGATACAGATCCACCTTCCTGCATTTGCAAATTAAATGATTGCTTCATAAGATATACCTTATTCAAAGCTGAGGGTTTTTCATATAATTTTTTCAAAGTATCCATTAACTCTACCATTGTCTTTGCCTGTGATAAGTTGGAAATCACAGAGGATGGCAGGCTCAACCTTATAGATCCAAGAGCCTTTCGATCAAGAACATTCCATTCTTCATCTTCCATATTTGTGGGCTTCCTTAAAACCCCACCCAATGGTAAATATAGATCTTTTTGATATAGATAATCTTCAATCTGCATCCTCCATAATTGATAATTCTGGCCATTAAATTTCTCTATTCTTAGTTTACTTTCTTCTGCCATTGCTTTGCTCCCACTCAATCAGAAACCCTTGTGAGTGAATTCTGTAATCAACAAACACTAACATGCTCTAATACCACTTGTTAGTGTTTAGA
The DNA here is from genome assembly GCA_037957365.1 of Torreya grandis. Taxonomy (NCBI): domain Eukaryota; kingdom Viridiplantae; phylum Streptophyta; class Pinopsida; order Cupressales; family Taxaceae; genus Torreya; species Torreya grandis. The sequence goes on along the minus strand of JARHVA010001247.1, from coordinate 3,014,913 downwards.
GCTCTGATACCACTTATTAGGATCTTAGAGTACAATTGATTACTTATGTATAAGCAACTAAACACAGAATTGAAACTAGAAGTAATAAGTAACTAGAAATCAGAAACAACAAATAATAAGAGATACAAGAAACAACCAATCTTGTATTAAACTCTTCCAAAAGGAAATACAATGAATAAATTTCTCTCTTCTCACACCTCACAGATGTACAGTAATTCTCCCTCAAGAGTTCTCTCTTTCTCAATCAATTATAACCAACTCAATTATTGAGTTGTTATTCCCTTCTATTACAATACTACCCCATGGGTCTCTTAAATAGAATTGAAAACAAACAATAATTAAAAAAATAGACTCAAGAATAATTTTAGTCTTTACATGCAAACTAACTATTCTCCTAAAATAGAAAAGCTGGAAACGCACAGAAGTCAGTGTCGGTCTAAAGATGACCGATGTCAACCGACCCCTAACTGATGTCGATCAATTCTGACCGATGTTGGTCAACCCCTAACTGATTTCAGTTGGTTCTGACCGATGTCAGTTACTATGTAAATCCAACAACCTCAACATTTGCTCATCAGTGAAGCTTTTAGCTCCACAACTCAACATTGTATGGACAAGGTATAAAATAAGGTACTTTTGACTATTATGTGTGTTTTTTAGGTTATAGAAGGAGTCTAAAGATGAAACCAACTTTAAGAGAAGGATTAGGACTTGGGATAACCACTAATGTCCATTTAATTATTCAAAATAACTCATAAGTATTCAAACAAATAGTTTCATCTCATCTAGTCAAAATTGGCATAGTGACCAAGCTAGTGAAAAGGATGGAAAACTTCAAGTGAGTTGATTTTAAGGTGTGTTTGATGCCTATAAGGCCATGGATGATATTTAAAATTTTAATTCACTCCATAAGATGTATTTTTATGGAAAATTTATGCCTTTTTATAGGCCAAGTGTGTAAGGTGCATGAAAGAATAGTTTTTTAGATTATAGATGGTGATAGCTCATTTGCAGATGATGCCAAATGACCAAGACTACAACTAATGCATAGAGAGGAATGTTTTAAATCATTAAATATAATTTAAATCATTTAACCTATCCCTATTATATTTTGGGACATTCAAATAGATGTGGATGATGAAGGCAATTTTTTGAGCCAAAACAAAGAGTTTTATACCACTTTGCAAGAGTTTCATGCCTTATATGGTCACATGTCTCTTTTAACCTTGCATGGTTCATCTCATATCCTATTAATATTCACATGTAACTAATTTTATAAATCTTTACAATTGTCATTTTAACCCTTGGACTTCTCTATTCTCTTCTCTATCTTAAGTTCTATAAGAACTAGCCATTTTGGCTTTTGTAACTTATGCTTCACCTGAGTATGGAATAGCCTTGCTCATTTGCATACAATTTGATAAATAAGAATACTTATTTTTAAATCTTAATGACTATTCATAGTGTTTTTTACTTGGATTATTGATCTTACTTAGTGATAACTATGGTTTTCTTAGCATGTTATCTCATTCTTTCATCCTATTTGCAATTGAAAATTTTATTCTTGTAGGGCATGTGAAGTGTTCTAAGAAGTGTGAATGTTGAGTGAGTTAGTATATTAAATAGTGTAATTAAAGGCCTATTTTCTAGTCCTCCTAGCCTAAACATTCATACATAACATCATAATGTAATATTGATGTTAGAAGATGCAGATTAGAGAAGTGTATGTTTGGTTAGTCTCTTGGTTTCATGTGTAACATACAACTGGTTGGAAGTCATCAACTTATTTCGTGTATCACTTCCCTTAAGATAGTTTTCTTTCAATTTTCTCTCTCCCTTTTCCCTCTCAAATTTTAGGTGTATTAGTGATCCAAAGTGGTACATCAAGGGAGTTATCCCTATCTAGAGATTCACGTCATTCATAGGCTACCCACAAGCCTAGAGGTGTTTCAATTGTGCCACTTGGATGACGAGAGCTAAGAAATCTCCTAAAAATGTGCAAATCCAAGTGACAATAGTTTTTGGCATGCCCGGTGGGACTCTTAGTCCAAGAGGTTGAAAGATTTTTGGTGTTGTCTTTCAATAATCAACCTTTAGAGGCATCTATCTATGCATCAATGGTGACTCCAAAGTTACATCAACTAATAAAGCAACCCTATTTTCCTTTTTAATATTTTTGGTAATATATTTCTTTATGTTCTTGCTTTTAATGAATTTCCATGGCTGATTTTGGTGTTGAGTTTTGTTTTACATAAGTTGGTGAGGTATATCAAGCCTATGACATTTCTTATCATCCCTATCATGATCCTTACTAGCTTCAACATGAAGTGTATCAACCCATTCATGAAGTGTTTTATCCCATTAGCTAGCCTTCTCAATATCTTTCTCCTCTTAGTCAACATAGTCACTTCTCAAGTCAATCCATTTCCACTTTCAAACAAACACTTTTGGGCTATGAGAAGTACATGTTGGATCTTGACACACAAAAAGGATATGGTCTATAGATTCCTATCCATTTAATTCATAAGGTTAGAGATGAATTAGATCTGGTCAAAAGAGAGTTGGCACCTATTAAGAGAGCTAATTGGTAAAGGCTCATAAGTGAGATGATAGATGTGAGTGGTCTAGTTTCATCCTTGGAAGATAGGATAAAAACTAATGAGAAGTAACCTCACCAAACCTATCAACCTTCATATCCACTTCCCAAAGATTCATATTAGTCCTACATGATTCCCACTCATGAACCTAATCAAGATTATCAAAGTCATCCTTTTACTAATTAGTTGGAAGAGAGAGTTGAAAAGAGAAACCTTATTTTTAAAGCAAATATTGATAGGTAGATTGAGTTGGCTGATATGCATACGAATTAGTCCATTTCATTAGAAAAATAAGTGGAATCTAATCCCTATTTTCCCTCTCTAATTACATCCCCACCTTAAGAAGTGACCTCTAGATATGAGATTCAAAGTTGGAGACAAGGTGGAGAATCCAAGCCTAAGGTGATTACAAGTTTTTTGAACACTTCATCCACTCCTAAAAGTGCATAAATACCTCAAAGAGAGACTCCTAATCCTAATATAGAATAAGTTAGTGGAGTCATGGGGAAAGAAAGAGGAGAAAAGCCTAGATAAAGAGTGTGAAGTTGAAGAAAAACTTGATCCTATGCAAGCTCCTCCCACCCTCATTCAAGAGAACTTTTGTGTTCCATGTCAGACCTCTTGTACTAATCATCCTTATGAAGATGCATATCAATTTAAAGAGAGAATTTTCCAAGTGAACCTAACCAAGCAAATTTAAGATCTAGAGTCAAGAATGAAATTTCTAAGTCAAGGTGTGATGGAAGGTTTAGACCCAAAAAAAGATCCTATGCCTAAACACACCCCATCTGACCTTCCTCAAGAGAATGCTCAAGCCCAATCAGATTTTAATGAAGTGATTATCAAATGGAAGGAATAAAATCAAGATATTTTAACCCAAGGTCTACCTTCCCTTCCTCAATAACTCCCAAAAGAATCCCCTACAATTCATTCCAAATCTGATTTTGAGCTATATGTGCCACCTCCACCAACTAGTTCATCTTGTCCTCACCCCATCACTCTTTGCCTTGATGTACCTATGGTATGGGAAAATAAATATGAGAATTTGTCTAATTAAAATTTATAACTCTTTCTTGAAGAAAATACAACTTCTTGGTAGCCTCATTGGACTAGTTCACTTGTCTACAAAATGCCTAGCATTGACATCACCAAGAGGGAGAAAGAAATAGAGGATCTTGTAGTCCTTGAGGATAAAAGTCATGTTAGGATAGTTGAGATGAAATTTTAGAGCCCTAAAGAGGTTATAAATTCTATATAAGAGGTGGTATCTTGTGTTGAATCTTCAAATTGGGTTGATATGGAAGAATGTTTTCCTTTTGCCAAAGAGGAAGAAATAGTCATTGGTTCCTTTGTCACTATACAAGATATGATAGATGGGAAAGAACAAGATCCACACCAGATATTGGATGAATTTTTTTCAATCATTGGACTAGGATATATTCCTCTTCAAGGATGCTATGATCTAGTCAAGGATGGAGAAGGCAGCCTTGGCACTCAAGTGTGCAAATAAAAAACAACCTTTAAAATCTATCCTTTCAAGAGGCATATGCATTTCATGATGATATGTTTGATGTCATAAAAATGGTATATCATCTTCTTAATTAGTTTGGAGAAACACATCATCTCTTGAAGGATGGAAAAATATCCTATTGGCCTCAATCTTTTAAGGAACAAGAAACCAATCCTCTGAAATCCATGCCTACCAAGAAGATACTAGTTGATCATGAAATGAAGAGTGGGTAGCAGTATGAGGTATGTATACAAGTTCAAGAGGAATATATATACATTGGAGACCTATTTAAGTATGATATAATTGAGATCAGATCAAGTGAAGTGCCAAGGAATAGGTCTGATCCATAAAGTATCCAATCCAAGGAGAGACATGCTTGTCACTATGATTCATCTCATAAAGAAGAAGATTCAAGAAAATTTACTTTTTATCTCAAAAATGAGGTATTATTAGTTGTTAGTTTTGAATAATAGTTTGTTTTTATATTCCCCTAAGTGTCTTGAGCACATGTGTGTCTTGTTAGTGTGTTTACTTTGCTTGTGTGTGTCCTTTATTTTATGTGGTTGAGGTAATTAGTTGTCTTATCTTGGTCTAGCTTGTTGTCAATGGCCAAATCCTTAATGTTATTTTTCAGACTTCAGATGACTCCCTAATCCCAATGGAATGATAAGGCGACTACTCTAGTTAGTATAACAAGCATACTACCCCTATGAGTCATCAATTTGTTGGTCAAATTTGACCCTATAGGTCAAATTAGGACCCCTATAGGTAAAAACTTGATTTTTAGGTGTTTTGGGGTCTAATATATTTTTAAATGAGGTATATCATAGGTAATTTAGTGTTATTTCATGTTATATTAGCCTTGGTCATTAGTCATTTTAATCCGTATATCATTTTGAGTCACTTTGGGGTCAAAATAGGGCATTTAATGCATTTTACGGCCTCCTAAGTAAGTGTAAAGGTGTAATAAGGGTGATGACATATTAAATGTACCATATTATGCCTTTATAAATTATTCATAACTGAAAGTGATAGGTTCTTCAGAAGAAAGAGTAGTTTTTTTGGGAAAAGAGAAGAGTTTGGCACTTGTATGACCCACAAAGGAGTGTGACATGTGGGTTAAGGTCAAATAATTTATCTTCAGATTCCTCAATATTATTTACACATTTTAAGTTCTCTAAAAGTTCTATTTTTAAGCCAAAACTATTCTTCTCCTTCTTCACCCTTCGAGGCACACAGAACTAGTCTTCAGGGTTGTACTTAGTACGGTCAATAGGAGAACTTCTAAGTCAAACACATTTGGGAGGTGAAAATAAACATATAGAGATTAATTTACATATAAATATTTTTAATAATGGTGTCCTATGCTTTATGAAACATCCTCATGAAGTTGACTATGTTTTTATGCTTGTTAATCTATGTACCCTATAGGTTTTGCCTTGGTTTGAGCATTTTAATACAATCTAGTTCCTGATATGGTTAAAAAATGATGTTTAATATATGCCCTAATGTTTCCCATTATTTTTTTCATGTTTTAAGGTGTTTGGATGGGCCAAGTATCTTAAGTTGCAAAAGGAAGCACTTTTCTATGCGAAGGCATATTTCAACCATTATCTGGATCTTCATGCTTTATTAATGGATCTAGAGGGTTTTAATATGTAATTTTACATGGTTAAATGTGATATTGATTCCATTTACCTCCTTTATCTCATTCTACAAGAAAATTATCTATGAGGGTGTAGTCATAGCTAATATATAGTCAGTTTGCTATATGATTGCCATATACAGTCAGTTGAATGAACTGTACAAGGATATAAGACATGTCCATAGAGGTATATTTATTGAATTTATAGGTTTAATACATAACTTGAGAATAAATAAATAGGAACCTAAGTGACACCATATAATGCATGAGAAAATAGGTTTTAGTATGCACATAGTCAGGCAACCATCAATGAGCATGTATAGGTATCTCATGAAGGCTAACATGTTGAAAGGAAGTTTTTTAAGATATGAAAGGTCATTGAAAAGTAAGAGAGTATATTTTAAGGTTTTTATAATATTTTAAAACTCATAATAGGTCACAAGACATGCTCATTACCCATACTCAGACTTACTGCCTATATGTGAAAATGACCATCTATAGGTGTTAACAAAGAGCTGAGAAGTGTTTTGAGGCATTGAAATAGGTGTTGAAACCTTCATGGGAGTCCTAAATTATGGTGTTCACCATGAAATACATTTTTGAGGGTCAAGTTGTCCAATGAAATTTGGAAACCATGTTCAAGGGGCAAATGACTGGTTCAGGGCTTTTTTCCCCAAAAGAACAAAACAAAGATCTTTGGTGTTTTGTTGATATCTCATAATAAGGTTGACAATGAAATTTATAAATATTTATGATTATAATTTGAAGCCTTGATATAGGATAAGGACTCCAAAAGGTTTAAGGGGAAGATGAGAAATGGAAGTTAGTATTTTGGAGACCCCAAATTACCCATTTATGTTCTGAAAATAGTCAATATCATCTATAGGATCTGAGCCTTAAAGGGATCTTTTCAACCTAATGTGCAATGACAAAACATTTTTCCATGATAAAATGGTTTTAGATGATGAAAATAACATTAATTACCTAGAATAATCATTTAAAAATGTTGATATAGATGGTTTGGGGTCCTGATCTACACCTACAGGCATGCCCAATCCCAAAATTGTCCACCTACAACCAAGACCCATTTTCTATATCATTCATGAGGAAGAGTTTGAGAATTGAGATACTAGTGTTGGTTGATGAAAGGGATAATTTTTTTTGATGGAGTCCATTATGAAAATATTATTAGTGATGTTTCGAGGCTCATATGCATCTACAAGTGTGCCTAATCCCAAAAATACCACCTACAACTAGTTATGGAGTTTCACAGTCTATACGATGAGCTCAAATGTATAGACCTACAAACATATAGACCCATATTTAGGTAAAATTAATTAATAAGGTCTCAAAGGTATCCATGTCATATTTAACATAGGTTTCAATAGTAAAATGCCACCTATATGACTCTGTATAATCAATTGTAGGTGACTATAGGCTGACATTAGGTTGAATATGGTGTCTAGGTGATGATTGGAGTATATATAATATAAAAACATTCCTAAATAGATGGTAAATTAACTAAAATATTAAAATAGGGTATAATAACTATACCCAAGGCCTAATTCATGCATGAACACCTACAAGACTCACTATTAGGGAAGAAAGGTAGGAAACATAGTCAAAATATCTTGACCAATCAAACAGGGGGTATGACTTGAAAGGTTTTAAAGGGTTGGTAGGTATAATATACAATTATAAAATGAATATGGAAACATTATGGTTCACTAATATCATGTAAATATGGTAGGTGAAAGGCTCAATACAATATCACAGTCCTTATGAAAATCCTGTCATATGTAATTTGCCTTCACAAAGGTTTATTTTGGGTTTTGGAGAATTTGAAAGATCAATTGACCTAATTGAGGACTAATTTTTTATGTAGTATGTTTCCATAACTTGGATAATAAAATAAAAATTTCACCATTTACTAATTAAATAGGTGAGTTCCTTCTATTTTATCTCAGATAGAGGGCGCTCCCCTCATGCATAAACCCTATAGATTTAGAGAATAAGGACAAAAGGGTAGAACATAAGTTAACTGGAAACTAAAGGAAGATGTAGGAGGTTGAAAAAAATAAAAGGGAACATGAAACATATCTTATAGAAGGGATAATACTTAAAATGAGGTCTAAACCCTTAGGAATTATAGTCAAGCCTACTAGGCATGGTTATGCCTACAGTCCAAATGAAGGGTCACTCCCAATTGTAACATGAGATGAATATTAAAATTGATTAAAAAATGTTTTTATATTAATTTAAGAGGTTTTAAACCCTTAAACTTATAGATAATGCACAAATGAATCCATTTTTGTACTTTAGGACAACTCAGGTCTTGTAAAATGGAGAAAAGAGCTCGATAGGGCAAGTTTGAATGCTCATATCTCTCTTGGTGATTTGCATGGGGACCTAAAAAGATTGGAGAAGTTGAAAAGGTTAATATAATTTATTATAGTGATATTTTTTTCATCTTAAATGCCATAACTTTATGATTGAACCTTAAGAAGGTAAAATAGGCCTAAACCCTTCTAAACCCTTGATAGTGACCAATTTGAGGAAATGATGTTGGAAAGCTACTAAAATGGAATAGTTTGACCATGAAAGTGATTTAAAATTTTATAGGACTCACTCAATCTCCTTCCCATACTTTTTATTTGTATAGAATTGTATGGATAAGGTACAAAATAGGGTACTTTTGACTATTTTGTGTGTTTTTAAGGTTCTAAGAGGAGTCTAAAGATGAAACAACTTTGAGATAAGGATTAGGACTTGGGATAACCCATTATTTCCATTTAATTCTTCAAAAAACCTCTTAATTATTTAAACAAATAACTTTATCTCAACCAATCAAAACTGGCATAGTGACCAAGCTAGTGAGAAGGATGGAAAACTTCAAGTGAGCTAATTTTAAGGTGTGGCTAAGGCCTATAAAGAAATGTAGGGTATTAAAACATGTAATTAAATCCATACCATGGATTTTCATGGAAAATATATGCATTTTTGGATGCCAAGTATGCAAGGTGCATGAAAGAATAGGTTTTTAGACTGCAGATGGTGATATCTCATTTTTAGATGATGCCAGACGACAAAGACTACAACCAATGCATGGAGAGGAATGTATGAAATAATTACCTTGAATTAAAATAAGTATACCTATATATATTAAGTTTTGGAATGATCAAATAGATGTGGATGATGAAGGTAGTTTTCTAAGCCAAAATGAGGAGTTTTATGCCACTTTATAAGAGTTTCATGCCTTGTATGGCCACTTGTATCTTATAAAACTACATGGTTCATTCCACATCCTCTTCCTATGAAAATTTAACTCCTTTTATGATCTTTATAAATTTATTTATGACCCTTGGACTTCTCTCTTCTCCTCTCTCTCTCAGGTTCTATAAGAGCTAGCCATTTTGGCCTTTGTAACTTATGCTCCACCTGAGTATGGTGAAGCCTTGCTCATTTGCATACCATTTGATCAATAAGACTACTGATTTTTACCTCTTAATGAATATTCATAGTGTGTTTTACTTGGAGATTTATATTTCTTAGTGTTAGCTATGATTTCTTTAGCATGTTGTCTCATTCTTTCATCCTATTTATAGTTGAAAAACTTCTTGTAGGGCATGTGAAGTGTTCTAGGAAGTGTCAAGGTTGAGTGAGTTTTTATATTCACTAGTGCCATTAAAGGCCTATTATCTATTCATCCTATCCTAAGCATTTATCCATAACCTCATAATGTAATATTGATGTGAGAAGATGTAGATTGGAGAAGTGTATGTTTGGTTAGTCTCTTAGTTTCATGTGTAACATGCAACTGGTTGGAAGTCATCAACTTATTTGGTGTATCACCTTCCTTATAGTTTTCTTCTAGTTTTCTCTCTCCCTTCCCCCTACAAAGGTTAGGTGTAGTAGTGATCCAAAGTGGTACATCAAGGGAGATAGCCCTATCTAGAGATTCACCTCATTCATATGATACCCACAAGTATAGAGGTGTTTCAATTGTGTCACTTGGATGAGGAGAGATAAAATATCTCCTAAAAAGGTGAAAATCCAAGTGATAACACCTATCTCAAGAACCATTTGAGAATTTATCCATTGATTTTATTGGCCCCATTAATCTCACTAGATGATAAACAAGTTCTTGATATATAATCACAATAATGAATTATCTCACATGATGGGTTGAAGCTATGCCAACAAGGGATTATATTATTGATACTATTATGAACTTTATTTTAGAACATATAATAAATTTATTTGGATGCCTACTAAGTTTTAATTGTGATACCCATTTGATAAATGAAACTATTCACATCTTACTTGCAGAGTTCATAATTGCTCATCACAAAATAATAACGTATCACCCTTAAGCCAATGGAACTATTGAGGAATTCAATAAAATCTTAGGAACCACCCTGATGAAAACTTGAAATATTTGCCAAACTGATTGGGATGATAGAGTATATACAATACTATGAGCTTACTTAATAACCTATAAGTTCTTGAATAAGAACACACCATTCAATTTAGTATACGCCAAAGAGGCAACCCTACCAATCAAGTTTTTGGTACCATATCTTTGTATTAAAAGTTTTGGATAGTTGGATGAGGATTCATCCTTGAAGGAACACTTGAATACTTTGTTATAGTTAGATGAAGCCCATTTCCTTTCTCGTTGGAGTCAAGGATGTGGAGAAACACAAACAGAAAGCATGGCATGATCGACACATCAAACATGAAACATTTAACCGTAGGATGAAATTTTTACTCTATAACTCTAAGTTTGTGCACCATTATGTAAAACTTATAATTAATTAAGATGGCCCCTTTGTAAGTTATAACATTCAACCTACTAGTGCTTATTGATCACAAAGGTTGGACAACTAGTTTCTTCTTGGGTATTACAGTAGAACCTAGTTACAACCATATTTCACATTTGAATAATTTTGATTTTGTAAAAATAAGGCTTATGCCATTAGTCTAGAATTTATTGTTTTCAATAAAAGTGCTACCTTTGTTGTGCATGACATTTATGTAATAAATAATAGCTTAAGTTTTATACTTATATTTTTATGGAGGACCACAATGTAATTTAGTGTGGGGTAAAAGGTATCTATTTTCATGATTAAAAATAAGCATGAAAGATACTTAAGGAATAAAATCTACTTAAGGTACATAAATTAGTTAAGGCGTATAAATTAAGTAGCCCTAGGATAGGATATTCTTGAAAAATAGTTTGAAAATTTGAAATAAAAACAACTATCTTCCACTCTAAAGAAAAGTGTGGGACATAACTATCTTCCTCTTCAAAGAAAGGGACATGATGGGATGTGTCATTAATGAAAAAAAATAGTTGTTGAGAGAAATGTGCCAATGTCATGACAAGATAATACCGTTAAATGCATTTATGGTGAGAAGCAATGGTTAAGTAATGATGACCATTAAAAATTCATTAATGAGAAGTGATGGATGAAAGGAGGGGGTAGTAAATGTGGGTTAACCCCTTCAAGCCTATAAAAAGACAAGTAAGATCATTTTTACATTTTACCTTTGATTCCATTTTCAATTATAGAGTTGAAGAATGACTTGAGCAAGAACAATTCCAGAGTGAGTAAACAAGCATCATGAGTCTATAAACTGGTATTGAGTTGAGCATCAAGATATATAATCAAAACATAGGGAAAACTCTAAAATATGACCACAATAGGGAGAAATTATAATTTTAAGTTTTAGAGGACGCCATCTTTCATTATGGGGTAGTGAAGTAAGAAAAACCAAAGTTTCCAACACAATAATCACATATTCCTTTGGGAATGTTGGACAACCATGCCTCAAAATTTAGGCTCCTCAAAGGGTGATGAAACCTAATAAGAAGGCCTTAAAAACTGATCCATTACCAATAATAATAGAGGAAGAGGAATTACTTGGGGGAAGTAGTATTCATCAGAGAAAAAACACATAAAAAATAGACACAATGCATAGAAGGAGAACAGGTTAGTATGGCGTGCCAAGCAAAGAAGACACAATCATCTCTACCCCCACCATTTATAATAAACTAAATGTAGTACCTAAAGAGAATGTTTTACATGGAGAATTGGGTCTTAAAGGTACCCACTTACACAATCTTTGACTACAATCACCATCAACCTAGAAATGTGATTGAGTTGAAAAATGACTACTAGGTTGAGTGCCAGAACACTAAGAACCAATTGGTGTATGACCTCAATATGTTCAATGCTTTAGACTCTTTGTGATTGTTCTAATTATTCAATCTTCCTTTGTAAAATCCATGGAGGAAATCAAGTTCCTCCTATCACTCATCCATGAGGACTACCTTTAATTCATTGGGTGCAACATAAACATCACACCCAAGAGAATGAGTAAGGTGTCAAAACTACAATGTTCTAGATTAGATGTATAGGATGACTTTGGGGACACTGATGAGATTGGAAAAACCACCATGGCATTGATATACTAAAAGCAGGGTCATGTTATGCACATCAAGAACCTATAGGATCCTTCCCTCTAGGTTAAGACATGCATCATAATGACCGAGATCAATGTCATTCATCATTGGAAAGAGGTAGATATGTCCCATATTTACATCACCCACCAAGTTAATTAGGGTTTGAAGCATGATTTCCCTATGTACTTTTACCAAAAAATTATTGAAGACGTAGAGAAGACCCATTAGATACTCAGTCATAGGTTTTTATGCGAATTATTTTTGTTATTGATGGTGTTTGATGAGATCGATGTACCTGATTACACCATAAGATTTTTGAAGTGGGCATACATACCTAAGAAAAAGGCCCCTTTTGAGTGATATAATATTTTCACATGCCTAGGGCACATCACCCCCACATATAAAATAGAAATTAAGTCTTGTTTTGATGGAATAAAGGAAGTATTCAGGAATGAATGGTGCATTCCAAGAGACTTGCCCACCCAGACTAGTGAGCAAACTCAATTTTATATGAAGTAACATTTCTCTTTGGCATGCATCAAAATGGTCCCTTTTAGAGAATCTTTGCATGGTTGAAGCTACCTTATGCCTTTTCAGCTTGGTACTTTGTCGACTGAGTGAATCACATATATAATGTATAGCCTATTACCTTGGAGGTAGACAAAATTAACTTGGAGATTCACACTCTCCAAAATATGTACATCAATCTAGGTAAAAAGGCTTATAGGGAAAAGAAGGAGACTAACCAAACTGACATCAAGGTCAAAAAAATAATGGTGGGAGAATAGGTGAATAATCTATTCTATATGCTACAACCTAAAAATAAGATCTTAAAGGGTGTAGAACATACATGAGAAAAGCTCTCACCAGTACCTCCTATAATAAAGAAGAAGCGAGCTAGGCATAATACCAACACAAGTTCACAATAAGATCCTCCAAAATGGTAGAAGACTTCCTAAACACTGCAACCTTATCCTTATCCACCTAACCATCTCCTCCTCAACCTTGTCTACCTCAACCTTCTCCTCCTTGACCTTCTCTACCTTGACCTTCTCCTTCTCAACCTTCTCCTCCCAAAGTTACACCTCTACAGGTCCCTGCAACTCTACCTTCTCTCATGCACATTCCTCCACCCTTACCTTCATCTCTAAAGATAAATTCATAGGCATATTCATCATTAGGGGATGTACCACAATAAATACTAGAGAAATAACAAGAGCAAGAAGAACCTATAATATAGAAAGAGTCTGACTCTAATTTTGATAAGACACCCTCCTAATGCTAGAAGAGGAGGCCACTTTTAAAGACTCACCATTGGACATTGGGGGTCCATATGGAAAAGAGGGGGATGGTGAAGATTATAAAATAAGTAGAATGGCTATCGGTAGTACTTTTTTAGCTACCGATACAAAGGTTAGGATGTTGGAGTATGACCCAAACAAAGGGAAGGATCTTAACAAGTTTAAGAAAGAACCTTCCATTGATGTATCCACCAATCTATGTATTCATTATCAAATAAGAGTCCCTGATAAGATACTATACCTATGGTTACACTTCTTCCCCCAAGATGCAACCCTTAACACAAGGTGGAAGATGTCCCTCATGTTGGAGATTTATAATGAGGAGCACCATTTTGATTTCCCTCAATACATTCTCCTCTTAGGTACTCAAGCTTCAGTGCTACCAACCCCACTATGGGTTGATTCCCAAAAGATTACCCCTCCGCAAGCCAATGCTACATTTTTAAAGATGGCTTTCAAAGTTGTGTGCCAAAATTTATTATTAGAATATGATGTGTATGCAACAAAAAATAAACATGGCCAAGTGGTGGCTATGTATGAAAAATAGGTTGCTGCTCATAAGGCACTTGTAAAAGAAGTGGTTTTTTTGAAATATCAAATAAAAGAGGCTAAGGTCAAAACCTTGAATTTATGCAAGTCAATTTTGGGCCAAGATCCATCACTAGTGGATTAAGTGCCTCTTGATGGGGATTCCATAAATAAACTGGAGACCTTAGTTAATCTTCTTTTGAAGCATTGTAAAAATTAGCCCACATTGAGGAATGAGGCACTAATATTAGCATAACAATTTACTGAGGTGGTAGAAGTGTACAACTACACCCTCAAAAGAGTTGGGGAAGTCATCCCCATATTGGATGGAATTTTTTAAAGATTTGGATGACCAAATAAAATCTTGGAGGCTCAACTCCATGTATAGGAATCCTAGAGGTAGCAAATGGTTGATGTTGTCCTCTTAATAAGGGATCACACTAAGCACACAAAGGCATTCAAAGATGTCCAAATAATGGAAGAGAAAATAAATGTGCATCACAAGTAATTGAATGCCAATTTTATAGCCCTCTAAGGATAGGTTGTTAGTGAAGTCTCAACATTGGAATAAGTTCAAAAGGATTCCAGCACATCCTTGGATGACTTGGTCAAAAAGGCTAATGAGAATTATGACCAACCTGAGGAGTTGAAGAAATATAAAGTAGCCATTGAAGAAATAATTACAAAGTTACTTGACACATTATCACATTGGGATAATGTCAAGAAGTAGATTGAATAAATGGAGCTTGAATTTTTGTTGGAGGCATCCATCGATACTTAGTCTAGGACAGACTAAGAGCATAGTGTGGGGTGATGTTAGACCCTAAATTTTGGCTAAGTATTATAGTATTTTGGCATGGAATCAACATGACATGAAAGGAGTATAGAATAGAGATACTAGGGTATAGAACTAGATTGGTGTAGTAGGACTATGGCACAGAACAAGTGAGGTGAGAACCAACAAGGCATGAAAGGACAAAGGCATTGAAGCACCAACATGAGAAAACCCAATCAAATAGGAAAATTAACCATGAGGAACTCGAGAGCATAGGGCTCAAAAAAACATTGAAAGACTTGCGGAGTGCATGGGAAGTGGGAGATGGTTAAGGATAAATTCTCAAGGGCCATCGAGACCTTATCCATCATGAGTTTTGCATTGACCCATTAAGAGATAGACATATGGTAGTAAGGATCTAGCATAGAATGAGTATATAGAGGGCACAAAGGCTTAGATCCTTAGGAGAAACTAGTTAATATACCACCATGACTCTCATTTCATAGAGAGTTTGTTGACCAATTACTCATGTCATTTATGTTATAACTACTTGGTCAAGAAAAAATAAGTATAAATACCCCTATATGAAAGCATTAAAAGGTGATAGATTTTGGATATCATTTTGCTGAAGTAAAATATAGAGTTGCAAATATTATAACTAGTTTTGATGTTCATGTTCTAATTTATTGATAGTTATACATATGTGGTAGATTTTCTTTGAGTACTTGTTGTAACTTAATATGAGATCTATGGCAACTTTTAATTTTTTTGAGTAATAATTTATGAACTTCATGGCATTTATCTACATAATATTAGTTGATGAGTTTAATGATACAAGAATAAAATTAGTGTATCTCTTTTTCTATGTAACTTATAACCAAATATAAGTTTACAACCAAATAATATGACTAATATGTTACTATGAAACATAACCCATGGGAATGGTCTCTGGCTACACATGTCAAGTGAGTGCATAAGACCATAGTCTTATGTGAAGGGCCAACATGCTAGCTCATTGGGGATACACTTCAGTGCCCAAAACATTATTAATAATAAAAACCCAACAAATTCATATGATGTCATCTTGGTCAAAGAGTGGTAATAAGTGTTATAAAACCATTTATAAAGAGGTATCCATTTATCTTAATGAGTCTGTTTCTCTAAATGAAAATAAACTAGAGAGGCCTCCAAGCACTTTTTCAAATTTGTGTTTGAAAATCAGCATTTCAATGATATGTTGAGATAATTTTGAGTTAGGTTACATGAAAATTAAACAATTATTTATATAATTTACTAATGAAGGTGTGATCATAGTAAGAGATAATAGAAGAAGGCATACCATGGAGGAAAAAATTTTAGTCAATGTTGATTTCAATTTTAGGCAAGTTACAAGATAAAGTAAAACTAAAATGGACTAAGTGTAGAAGGATATGATTGATGCACTCTCATCCACACTCGTCTATATTTAAATTGGAAGAGTATACATGATGTAAAGGATAATTTTAGCACACATGATGAAAAATGAATGATGCACATGAGTAACAAAACACACTTTTTGAAGGGTTGGTCCCAGATTAGAAAATAAAAAATAATAAGACAAATAAAAAATCAATCTTACAAGTGTTAAGCACCAACTAAATGATCTTACATATATTTTTGGGATCAATCCTAAGAATAAAAATATTCTAATAATATGTGCCTCTAATTAGTAGATCAAGAGCATATTCTAGAAATATGTATGGACAACTATAAAACCATCCATTTAGTAAAGAGATGAGTTGGAAAGAGGTCTATGGAAACCTATAAATAGTGACATTAGAATTTAATTTGAGGTATTCAAGATTAAAAAAAAAATTGAAATAGAGTGAAATTCTTGGTTGGTTATATGTTTTATAGGAGAGGATCAAAACGAGTGTTTGGAGGAATGTAGTATGTCATGAAATATTTTTAGTGTTTGTAGAGTTTTGTAAAAAAAATTGCTATTAAGAATTATTGTCATGATGAACATATACATAGGAGTTTTACAATGGATGCAATGTTGTAAATAAATATGATGACCATTATCCAAAATATTTATGTTTTATGCAAGATAATTATTAGGGTTTTAATGTTTATTCATAAATTTTTACTGCTTTACTAATCTCTATATCACTGAGGTTTCTGGTGTTCTCTTAATGTACATCAGGTGACTTCTTAGGTAATCTAAAATTAAGTAATATTTTGGTGTGGTAAGTTTGAGTATTTGTCTATTTATTTTTCTTATTGGAGCATACCCAAGGCTTAGCTAGGTCAGTGAGTAGAAGTGCAACATTTTGGTTTCATTTTTGGGACTTTATTTGTAAAGAGTGTGAAGCTTAGGAGATAATTTTTGAATCATTTACATTAAATAAAATGATTTTTTGTATTGAAACCCTTGTCGTGGTTGGCTATGATTTGCACTAGATAAGGGCTAGGCATGAAATAACTAGAGGAGAGATTGAATTAGAATAAAAGAATGTGTAATGGACGAATCTATGTAAATGGAGGATAAAATTAAAATTATGAACCCCATGGAGGAGGGAAAACTAAGTCATTTTCATGTTGTGAAGACCCAAAGAGTGTGGGAAGGAAACATGATGAATTTGTGATAAAAATATAATTGATAGTGTTGAATAATGTGTGTGCAATATGATGTCCCTAGGGGAAGAGTCAAATTTTGTTTAAGTTTTTGGTTCCAAAAAAAAGTGAAGGGATGGTGTGCAAGTCAGTGAGATCTTAGATCTATGTTTCACTATTGCTGAGGAATGTGTGTGCCTTATTTTTTGTGTGAATTTATCTCTAAGCTAACAAAATTTTAGAGTGTGAAGGAGTGATGTAGTGGATCATTGGATTACATTAATTAAAGTGTATTATAATTATGAGGATGAATACACCAACTAGAGGGGATAATGTGCAAGGTATGTTATTCAATGGAAATATTTATATAATAAATGCAATTACTATAATGTAAGGTAACATTGGATAAATAACTAGAGGATAAGGAAGTACTACCTTGGGGAGTGGTGCATAAACAAACTAATTTTTTTGTAATTGACTATATTTTAACAAATTTCAATGAATCTACCTGAATATTAGGGGATAAGGAATGCTAGAGACAACATTCATAAGTGTGAAATCACTTGTCACAAAGGGGGTGACATCAACAAAGATAGATTTGAGCTAGTTTTCCATGGCATTTATGGATCATGTACATACTTGGTATATGAGTTTTGATCCAAATCAAATGGTTTTGGATTTTAGTCAAATCATGAATAAATTATTGAAGGATTTCCACATTATTGAGTTTGAGCTACACAATATATCTGCTTTAAAATATATACAATAACGATCTATTGAAACTATGCAGGAGTATGAAACATGTTTTAAGACACTTCTCTTAAATTTTACTTATGATATACATCCTCTATAACACATGTAGTGGTTTCTTGGAGGGTTAATACTAGCATTAATAATAACAATGGCTATGAAGTCTTGTTTTGATGCACATGAAGCATTGGATGATTCATTATGTATGGAGGTAGTAGGTGAATTTGATACTAGACTGAATCTATTCTTAGAGGTTCAAATTTCAAGGATGGCCTCATGTATTCAAGTTATTTCTAAAAATAGTGCACAAAAGTCTTAGTGAGGACTATGGTGCAAAAAATATGAAATAGAAGGCCATAAAAAGAATAACTACATTCACAAGAAGGTGGAAGTTATATCTTATTATTGTAATGTGTGTTAGGAGGGGCATGAAATAAGGATTAATGTGATGCTATACAATTATATGCAAGTGAATATGATGTGGTCAAAAATATATATTACTGACACACATGACATGATTAACTAATAAGTCATTGATAAGATATGTGGTGTGAAAAAAAATCTTTTGACTAAATGCAACAAGGTGTGTAGAACCAACATCCTCAATAAGAGTGAGGATATGGTGGAAAATTTTATCAAAAATGAAGAGGTGGTAGAGGTGGAAATAGGTTTCAAAGAACTTGCTTCAAATGTGGAATATAAAATCATTATCATAGTGAGTGTCCCAAGTTCCCTTCATGTCCTTAGTGTTATCAAGGGTATAATCCAGAGGATTGCCGAGATGCCAGTCAAAATATTATACTGAGGGACATGGTGGCAAAGGGTGCATGAAAGAGATGAATCACACATGCAAGGAAATGGATGGTGAAATAGGTTTCACAAAGGTATGGTGCATACCTAAAGGTCAACATAATCACTAGAGGTAGGATGGATACCAAGGTAAACACATTTTTGGTTCCACAAAAAGAAGCGATGCACAATTAGGGAGTATAATTTTTAAAGTACTTAGATAGACCTGTTGATAGGAGGTTGTTATTTGATGAAAAATACATTGTGTAAAGTCTCTAGGATGAGTTTTGCATAACTATATATGTTAATGTGAAGATCAAATGAATTAATTAATGTGAGAAAGGTGACAATAAGGAAACATAAGAGATCGTAGAGATTGTGTCCTTACTAAATCAACAAGGGATGTTGCTACTATTGAAATAATGACTAAGAACCAATATAGGAGGAGCACAAACACAAGATTATAAGAGGATGAAGGAATTACATACTAAAAATAATGTGAAGTATTATATAGAATTGATGATAGATGAAACTATAAATGACTAGAATATTGAAACCTCTTGATAGATATGGGCATAAAATTAAATATCTTAACATAAGATGCATGGAAGAAGATGGGGAGTCCTAGGCTTTTTCTTTAAATTAGTTTTTTTTCATGGTGGATAACTCAAGTTTGAGACCATTTGGAGTATTGAATAGAGTTCAACTATTGATTATGGATGTGTAACTCAAAACTTATTTTGAGGTAATCCCAATAGTAGAATCTAGAAAGAACCTGGATTTATTGGGAATGTTATGGTGATATGAAAATAAGGTTGATATGCACTTTAAATGATGTTATAAAATTTTTTAGAATGTGATAGAGTGTGTGGTTATACCATTGGATGGTCATCATGGCCCATCATATGTAGAAAGTGTGTATATTTTAGATGAGATAAACCACATCCTTAGCATTACCACACATAGGAAAGATTACTTAGATGCACAAGAAGATGGGGTGATAATATGGATAATTTTTGTGTTAATTTTTTTATAAAAATAGTAATCCATGTATAATATGGGTGCATGAATAATATGAGGTGCCTGGGCGGACATGCACACAAGTGAAGTTAGGGGGGTATGAGTCCTATAAGGAATGGTTTGTGTAGGAGGGGACCTAGAAAGGTTAAAACAAAATTTGTCAAGAATATGAGAAATTAATTGGTTCTAAATATAAAATAGGCACTAAATACATGTATGCACAAGATTTTGAGGCATTTTTTCCTGAGGAAGATATGATGAAGGCATTAGTCTACACATTATGTAACATCCCTACAAAATGGTAAGATACTCATCAACCTTATTTACCAAGTTAAAATTCATATAAGAGAGAATTATTTTTAATATTTAGGTGTAAAATAAAAAAATAATATTTTACCAGATTTCTTAGGAGTGTTTATCTTGATAAAACATTTGGTCCAATGTGAAAAAGAATGGACTATTTTTGCAGTCATCATTCTTGTATGGTTTTGCATACATGCGATATTTATACATTGAAGTCATGGTAATGTGCATGGTATATGGTAATTGAGTCTAAGAAATAAACTCTAAATTGGGAAAATTTTAAGGATGAATTCATGAACACTTTCAAGTTTACATCCAAAAATAAGAAGTTGAATGTGCTTTTGAAGGTTATGTCTATGACAATCTTATGGAATTATGTGTAGATGGAGGATCATTTCTAAGATATTAATCAAGAGTAAAGCTATGATTTTTTAATTTGTTTCAAAAATATGAATGATAAAACAACATTGGAGAAACAAGTGTAAGATATGCACAACAATTTGGAGATGCATTAGAAAATAATACAAGTCATGAGAAAGTTATTTACAAGTTTGGTGGAGATAATTAATTAGAAGAGGAAGTTGATCATCTAAATGTGGAAACTACTAAAGGATATCATATAATTTAAGGCATGTCAAAATATAATTAAAACTATTACTTCTATCCATTGTATACAAATTTAGACAATGTGGGAACAAAATAAGAGCCAAGGATGGATACTGTGGGTGACTATTGGATGGTTGTAGAGTTTGTGCACATCATCAAAATAATTAAGGAGTTTAGTGATATGTTTATAAGGAAATATCATGAGATGAAAAGAGTTATTTACTCCTTGGTCAAGATGGTCATTAATTTGTGTGATGATATAAAAACCGTCAAGAAAAATCCATATAGGATGAATCCAAACATTTGTGAAAAGGTAACGGAAGAGATAAACAAATTATCAAAATTGGTTTGATTTATCCCATTTAAGATCCTAATTATGTGAGTCTTGTGGTGATTATTATAAATAAGTATGGACATATTAGTGCATTTTTAGATTATTCCATGTTGAGCTATGCACATTTTCAAGATCCATTCCCAATACCATTCATTGAAGAAGTGTTGGAAGGAGTAGTTAGTTGTGAAATATATATTTTCATAAATGTATTTTTGGGCTATCATCAAGTTTGTGTCATGGAGGAAGGCAATTCAAAAACCAATTTTACTATTGAGCAAGAGATATTTTGAGTATAATTTGATCCATTTTGGATTGAATAATGTGTTAATTGTGTTTTTATGCATTATACTATAAGCATTCAAGGATTTCATACCAAAAATACTTTAAGTATATCTAAATGACTGAACCATGTATGGATTGGTGAAGGATCACTGTGATAATTTTCAATTACTAGTAAAAGTTGTTGTAAACTTAATTCATCCTTGAAATTGAAGAATTTTGCATTTTCAATGTCGTTTGGAAATTTTTTAGAATACGTCATTGACAAATAAGGCATGTTGGTAGAACCTATGAAGGTAATAGTGATTTTGAGACTAGAAGTTCTACATATGCAAAAAGTGGTGTGCACATTTTTGGGATATTATGGGTATTACATGAATCGTATTTGTATTTATATGCATTTTTAAGACCTCTTAAATATTTACTTTAAAATTATGGTCCTTTTAGATAGATGAATGCACAACATGAGGAATTTGAGATACTTATTGATTGGAAGATCACATTTCATCTCCATGTGAATGCATTAGGAACTATGGTAGGGGAATTTTTTTTTAAACTATGAGAAAGGAAAATTAACCACCCTAATGCATTTATGAGTAGGGAGCTAGTCGAGGTTGAGAAAAATATATAATAATAGATAGGTAAGTGCTTGAAATGGTGTATGAATTGTAAAATTTCAAGAAATATATTATTGATACTTCATTTGTGTTCTTTATAGACCATGAAGCACTAAAAATTTGGTAAACAAACTAGTATTACATGGCTAATTTTGTTGTTGGATAGTGCTAGTCTAGGAATTCTAATTTTGAGTAGAAGTCAAACATGGAAAGTTGAATGAACAAATCATTTATTACATATTGAGATAACTCAAGTTTCATGTCCGATTGAATATGACATGTAGGATGCATAATTATTTTTATTTCAATAGGTTCCTAAAAATGACAAATATTATTACAATCTTAACTTTAGGATTGTCTTTGAGTGATTAGATGGGTAAATAAATAAGTTAGTGGTGAGGTTGTGCCATATTATATAATAGGGGTTGAGTTATATAAAATTGGTAGAGATGATGTATTATGTATATTTGTATGTGTTATGGAACATAAATAAAAAGACATGGCATGTGAATTATATAAAGACATTGTCACTTAAAACTACACAGGAGATGCATCTGTGTGAAATATTTTTTTGATTGGATATTGGTGGCCAACTTTGTCTAAAGACACAAAGGAATTTGTGAAATATTTTATATTTTTCAAAGGTTATATAATCCCAGTAGACAAGATGAGATGCCATTAGTTCTAATTTTTTTGCCGGAACTATTCAACAAGTGTGTTCTAGATTTTATGGCTCCAATTAATCTTATTATGTGATGTAGTAGTACATGTCATATCATATTTTTTTTTAAATAATTAATAATATGGTCTAGGGTTAAACCAATATGTGATTTTATAATATAAACTATAGTTATATTCTTATGGGAGAATATCATCACAAGGTTTAGGTACCCTTTGATTTTGACTACTAATATAAATACTCATTTTATTATAGAAAAAATGAAATATTATTAGTGTAATTTATGGTTGTGCATCATAAGATAACACTATATCATCCACAATCAAATGGTACGGTATAGGAATTTAACAAAATATTAAGAACCATGTTCACCAAATTTTTTGATGTTAAGTGTAAGGGTTGGGATGATCAAGTTTCAACCATGTTATCCACATATAAGATAACATATAAGTGGTTGAGAAAATATACACCATTTGAGATGGATTATGTAAGATATGGTATACTACCAATGGATTTCTTGATCCAATCATTAAATGTTTCACTTGCAATAGGATTGTAATATTGTGAATCATTAGACAAGAAACTGATAAAATTGATGAGTTTAGATGAAAAGAGGCTACTCACAAGATGGAGTGGAGAGTTTAAAATGCAATTCAAAAGGTTTGTCATGACAAGCACATCAAAATTAATAAATTTTGTGTCAATTCCAAGGTGTTTTTATATGTCTCAAAATATTCAAAGGACCTAGTAAAGCTCCACATCCAACATATGGGGTCATACATTATTCACCACATTCTAGAAACCCACATATGTAAGTTACAGATGGTAAATTAATACTAGGTCACTTCAATGGAATTAGGTTGAATCCCTAATTAAATTAACTGCACTTAAGGTGGATGTAAAGGCCAATGTCCTTGAGAAAATATTCCACAAAAATATTTATTTTTTTAGTTTATTTTCATTATCTTAATTTTATCACATGTGTAATAAATATATATTACCTTATAAATCAAGTTAAGTAAGGGGTATTTTAGGATACTTATAACAAATGTCTAAGTATCTCTAGGATGGATAATCATGCATAGTGGAGTCTTGTAGATAATGGTGAACATGACTCTGTAAAAATTAAAAAAAATATGGATAAATTCTAATAAGTTGATAAGTAAGATGATATAGAAGTGGAATTAGTGCATATTGGATGGGGGAGAGGGATGTATGTGTGCCACATTTTTATAGCAGAACTTAGTGTAAAATATGTGCAATGAAGGCATGAAAGAAAACACATGGACCATAATGCAAAAGGTATAAATAAAAGTGTAACACATGATGGGGCACATAAAGAAAGGATGTGATAAAATATTCCCAAGAAATGTGTGCATACAAATTCCAAAAAATGTGAATTTGTGTGAGAAAAGGCATGATATGGTCATATTTTTAAAACTAGAATGTTGGAAGAAGCATGAAAGCAAGGATTCTTAGGTGTGTTTCAAAATTAATGCACCTAAGGCTATGGCTCATTTTATTTTTTTGTAAATTGTGAAGAGAGCTTTATAATTTTGGTGTAGAGAGGAAAAATAAGGCATCAAAGAAATATTAAGTGTAGAATATTTGGATATATTAATAATTTTAGTAAAATTACAGGAGCATGAGTAAGGATTTGTGTACAAATGTGAAGGATTGATGTAACTAGCTTGAGGTGTAGAGTGTTTGTTAGAAGACTTCAAGTAAAATTACAATTTGAAAATAATGGTGTTGAAGAAAACTATCCTTATTTGTTAATACTATAGTATTAAAGGAGGATATGAAAATATAAGAATCAATCATATGATCATGATCTACATCTATAGAATAAATGGAATTAGAGGAAGAATAATTGTAAACTAGTGAAGTTAGAAATTCACATAGTGGGAAAGGGGAATCATGGATAAAACCATTAGCTCCACCATAAATTAATGTTGAAAATATATTAAATGAAGAAGAGGAGTTAGGATCAAAGATTATGAAATATGTGATTAAATATTACAATGACTAAAAGAAGGACCATGTGGAGGAGGTAGAAAAATAATTTTCACTACCTCATGGATAAGGTGACCAGGTATGAAGGATAACTTATAAAGCATTTTAATTATTGACTTATAAAACCTACCATAATTTGGAAAATTCAAGGATTTGACCAGTGGTTATTATCTTGAATGCAGGAGGGAATATTACATTTTAGAGGAATAAGCATAATGATATTTCCCATAGGGATTAGTCAAATAACATGATTGAGGAATGAATGAGAATACATTTGTGCTACATTTTTTATACTAATAATATTTCTAATGTTGTATTAGAGTTAAAATTATAAAGGCAAAGCTATATAATTAAGATTCATCACATTGCACCACTAATCACCTAACTAGACACACATTTTATCAATGCAAATCTAACCATGATGATGAGGTGGGATAATGTATCAAAGGTGAGTATGTACGTAGCACACCAAATTATGAAGATATGTGTGAAGTAAAAACAATCCAAGTTTATAGTTGAAGAAGTGAATCAATCATCAAATACAACACATTCAGAAAGATGTATACTCAGATATGGAATATACTTAGTATTTATGATGTTGGAGGAATTCAAATTTATAAAAGGCAAAATCATATAAGTGTCAAGAGATGAGAGTTCATGTATAGATAAATATGTCATAAAATAGTTTGTGGGGAATATCACTGATGTGTAAGATAAATTAATTTATAGTATAATAACATTCTTTAGGAATTAGGTACAAATTCAAGGTTGCATAATAAATTCATGGATGCATATAAAATTTATGTGCATTTCTATGTGATGAAACATTTCATGCTAGTAAATTTTAACTAGAAATATGATATATGGAGTTTATGGATGAAGATAACCTATGTAGTGTATACACACTACTTGAAGAGAGAATTGGACAAACTACCTAGTGTCAATTTGACATCTATCCAAGTGGATGAGGTTTACAAGGAGAGAATGAACCTTAAGACAAACGTTTTCACAATTGGGAAGGATGTAGAAGTTGAGAATAAAGATTCAAGGGATAATAATTTAGACCTAAAATCCACACAAGCATATGCCACAAATGAGGTAAAATATAATATCCTACAAAAATTAATCTTTGTGGATGTAAATATTAGTTGGATTGATTAAGTGCCAACATGTAAATTATGAGGGGATGTTGTGCAAGTCTATGATAGATAATATCAAATGAAAAAAGGCAAGGGGAAAAAATAAAAAGATGTCACACACAAATTTATCAAAATGGTGAGTGGAAAAGTAGTTGAGAATATGACACCAAGATATGATACAACACAATCTTGTAAAAAATAAATAATGAAGAATACACAAAGAAATCAATGAATAAGAAGTTAAATACTATGCATTTGACACCAATTTTTTTGAAAAAAATACCATCCATCAAGGAGGAATTTGACATGGAAGTCATTGAAATGTGCATGGAAGGAAGTTCATTAGAAGGGGAAAGAGAAGAAACACCATAACATTAGGGCCTAGATCCTATAAACTTGTAGGAGTTTATTTATTTTATGACCAAGGGGGAATATTAAAAATGTGGTGAGGACAAGGATGAGGTAGAAGAGGAGCTTCAAAAGTTTTTAGATGCATATTATATTGACCCAACATTTCAAATGATAATGGAAGGCATAGAAATGGAATCATAACTAAAGGATGGAATAGATAACATCTCGTATGACCCATGAAATATGAATGCCCCATAAGAAATTTTGGGGTTGGTACAACTAGTTATGGAGTTAGCACAACATAGTTAAAATAATAGAAGAAGGTCATATACCTTAATAAAATGCTCACAATGGATTATGTAAGGTTTAATAATGAGAGAGTTAAATGGTGGTAATTTTTATTAAAATTGGATAATTTAAAATCACCATCAAGAAATCCAATTTGTAGCTATGGGATGGAGACCTTGGCCAAGTTAGAAGCAACCATTGAAAATTTGTTAGGGGTAACTCCAATACCAATTATTACTCTAAGGAAGGATGGTACACAACTTGAAAAGGAAGAGATGAAGATAATGTGGGAAGAAGAGATTGAAAATAATCACAAGATCCAATAGGAATATACTAAAAAATAACACAAGATTTAAGAAGAGAAAAATATGCAAAAGGAAGGGCTAGATGTGGCTCGAAAAGAATGGGAAGAATAGGCCAAAAAATTGAAGGAAATGTTTGTCAAAGTAAAAAATAAGGAAACAACCATTGATTATATTTTGATATGATTGAGAAGAGAATATGGTTTTTGGATTCATGGTTTGAAAATGAAAATGATAAATTAGAAGATTTAAATAATCTAATGAATTAATACTGAGGTCTAGTAGAAAAGAAGAAGAAAATGGATCAATGAAAGGCTTATAAATCCAAGGTAAAATATCATTAAATAGTACTAGAATATCATAGAAGTGATTTATATGAAGTAACTATATTTGAGGGCATAACATGAAAAAAAATTAAGATAAATTCAAAGAAGAGGTAGACAAGGGAAACCAAGTCTATGTACAATGTGGGGAAGACATTGCCAAACTAGATGAAATAAAAGGAAATGAAAATATGGCTCGAAGAAACATATATTAGGTGATGGTACATGGGATGAATTTTATAATAAGGTTAATTAATCTATTCCATAAGTACTTTTGTACACATGCATGCCAAAAGAGAGACAAGTTATTTGAGTATAGATAATTGGTGATGTCGAGGGGAATTTTGACCCTCAAATTTGGATAACTTACAATACAAAGGAAAACTAAAATATAATAAGCATGGGAGGAGGTGAGTGATGCATTATCCATCATACTTGGTTATCTTTAAAAATTAATGGAATGGTTGATGCATAGGATAATTACAGTGCACATAGTGAAATATTCATTGTATACACAAGTAAAAAAATACACTTTTTGAAGGGTTGGTGCCAAGATAAATATAAAAACAAAATACAATCCAAACAAAGAAATGATCTCACAAGTTTCAAGAACCAAATAAAATATCCTATAGATGTGGTAGGATCAATCCTAGGAAAAATAATATTCTAAGAATATGTGCCTCCATATAGATGATCAAGAACATATTCTGGGAATATGCATGGAAAATTAGTAAACCATCTAGTTTGTAAAGGGATGATTTGGAAAGGGGTCCAAGGGAAAATATATATATGGACTTTCACCTTTCATTTTATGGATTTAGGATATAGAAAAACTTAGAAAATAGTCAAAAACTTTCATTGGTTACATATTTTTAGGAGAAGGATCAGAGTGAGGGTTTGGAGCAACATGGTATATCGTGAAGGATTTATAGTGTTTGTAGAGATTTTTATAATTGTATGGTGTTGAGAATTATTTTAATGATGAACCTGTATATAGGAGTTATATAATTTATATAATGGTGTAAATAAATATGATGAATGTTTCCTTAAATATATATGTTTTTTGTAAGTTAGTTGTTATAATTAAAATGTTTACTCACACATTTTTTATTATTTAACTATTTTTTGTATCAATGGGGTTATTGATTTTATCTTGTTTTACCTTATATGTGTACTTAGATCTTCATACTTAAGTAATAAGGTGGTGTGGTAAGTTTGAGTGTTCATCTATTTGTTGCAGTTACTAGAGTCTATGCAAGTCTTAGTTTGGTTGGTGAAGTAAAAGAAAAACATTAAATCATTCTTTCAAGAAGTTAATATTGAAGGTGGGATTAAATTCAAAGATAATGCAAGATGGCATGCCTACCACAAAGTTTTATATTTTTGTCAATGAATACTTGTGCCACAATGAATGTTTTATAAGGGTGGGACAATAAACACAAGTGGGCATATTTGGATATGTAATCAACCATAACAAAGATCATCAACTTGCCTCCTAACTTGGGCCACCCCTCAATCATATCCATGGATATATTTGTCCATACTTACAATGTAATGGGTAATGGATTTGTAGTTCCTAGAGTACATAAGACTTATCCATTGTGCCTCTAACATGTATCACATCCTGCAATAAACTTCTTGATATCATGTTTCATGCCATCCCAGAAGAATGTTATTTTGACTCTTTCATGTATTTAATAATTTAAAATCCCCATAAAGGGATATTCATGTGAATCATGCAACAATTTTTTTTGAAGAGATGACATTGTGAAAATCACTATCTACCTCTGATAATACAGGTAATGGCCACCCCAAGATCATCAATGTTTATCTGTAAGATCAATAATGAACTGATGGATAAAATATTGAACTTGTGCAACTTGTTGACACTTTTTTTGGACCTCTTATAACCAATATGGAGTTAGTAATGATAAATATCATAAGGCCACCTAGTATTCAAATTTGTGAGATAGGCCATCTATCATAATAATCTCCTTACCCTTTTTGTAGGGAATTTTATAATCATATGCTAATATTTTAATAACCAATTTTTTTATTTGATGATGAGAATCATTATTCCAATAAGTAATCGAGGCTATGATGATATGTCTTGATGCAAAAATGTTTCCCCATTAGATATGGTTACTAGTTATTTATATCATGCATCATGGAAACACTTCATTTTCATGGGCTAGTTTGACCATATTATTAGCTAGCAATGCCTTTATAGTGAATGCTAAGGGTATTCCAGCTTGCATTACTATTTTGATGATTCATATCCCTAAAATGTCACTTTTAATGATGAGATAATTGGATAAATCTAGCATGGTGAGTGCAGGTGTGGTATACATGGATTGTTTAGGAATTTAAAATGTGCTCCATGTTGTTTGAGACCAAATGAGTGCATTTTCCCCTAACATGAAAGTTGAAGGACCTGAAAATTAACCATAGTCTTTGAAAATTATGAGATAATAGCCCATGAGACCTTAAAATCCATAAATAATTGTAAGTGTTTTAGGTTTTGGATAATTTTACATGTCTTTAATTTCCTTGGGATCCATTTCAACCCCATCGAATGATACAATATGGTTGTGGTATTCCAAACTTTTAGTATGAAAATAACACTTGTAGTACTTTGCATATAATCGATAGTCGATAAAGAGATATAAAGTGTGTTCCAAGTGAGTTAATTGGTATTCTCATATCTCTCTATAAATAAGAATGTAATAAAATAAAAATAGGATTAATTTTTGAAGCAAGAGCCAAAGCATTTGGTTGATTAGACTTTGGAATGTTGATGGAGCATTTGTGAGGCCAAATGACGTCACCAAGAACTTATAGTGGTTGTCATGAGTTCAAAATGTTATCTAATGGATATCTTCTTCTCATAAATTAATATGACAATTGTTAGACCTTAGATCTAACTTAGTGAATAAGTGTGCCCCATGTAATTCAACAAATAATTCATCAATCACATCAATGTGGATTTTTTACTTTATTTTTTTAACTCTCTAAAATCTATGCACAACTAACATGACCTATATTTATTTTAGATGAGGATAATTGGAGATAAATATGAGACAATTCTTAATCGAATGACCCTTTCATCAAGAAATCCCTTGACCATATTCTCAATTTATGTTTTATACATGTAGGGGTATATAGATGAATGTTTGGTGGTTGACTACCAAGTATGAGTTGTATTTTGTGTTCATGTGAATGTTGTGGTGGTAATCCTTGAGGTTCTAAATACACCTATGAATGGTTATGAAAAATTGTTTACAATTCTGAAGTGATCTTTTTGTTGTCCTCATTTTTATCATTTCAAATACAAAAAAATTATCCACCACCCTTGGAGCACCCATTTTTATCAAATTAGCCATGTGGTGAGAACTAATAACTTAAGTGGTTTATATTTTCAATCCTTTTAAAATGCATTATTTCTTGATGACCATGAATAACATCCATAATTTATAGAAATCTCAAAGGATTGGTCTTCATGAATGAATCTAGTTAGATTTTAAGACAATGTTACAACCACCTAACAGAAGTGAAAATATGTCAAATTTCATATTATAGTCACTCATCAAAACCTAGACATTTTAGAATTTCCATTTCCAAGCCAATGTTCATATATTAGCTATCACCACCTCAAAATATTAAATGGATATACATAAAAATCTATCTACTTTTCCACCTAAGGTTAAATGAAGTTTTTAGAGTTTCCAGAGTCAATGGGGATAGTTAGAGAGTTGTGATTATTGCTAATACATGTATTGAAATTCTAGGGGAAAGATCATCACTTTAGTTACTCTCATATAGTATCTCCTCTTATTTTTATTATAAGTAACTTAACATGTTAGACATGGAACATGTCTCTACATCTAGAAGATATTTACTTTCTACACATTTATGGCTTATGTTATATTTATTATCATAATTGTAGCACAACCTTTTTTATCTTCAAGTTAGCACATCCTCATGAGTTGAGAACTTTATTATTGGTGGTTGAGTGCCTTGATTGTAATTTGGGTTGAATGGTTTATGGATTATAACTTGTGATGGTTTATATGGATGATGTTAGACTACATATTTATTATCAACTAGTTTAGCCTACCTAGCTACTTTCATCAATTTAGTGGGTTTAATTTTTATGACTTTAGCCTAGATGTCTTCCTTCCATCTACTGATGAATAAAATTTTGAAAAATACCTCATTTATCCCTTTTTTTCAATTGGCTAATTTTTCAAACTACATCTAGTAATCATGAACATAATAAAAATTTATTGTAATTTAGTCAATGCTCTTGTGAAGTCCTCATATGCACTAGGGAAAAATTACGCAAGGATTTATTCACTAAACTGATCCCACATGAGTGTAACATGTGGCTTCAACAATCACTAATACCATTGAATAGATTCAGGTTCTAAGTTGAACAAACTATCAAGATTTTTTTGTTATCTGGGAGTGTGATGGCAACAAAAAAACTATCTTGAGTTATACAACCAACTTGTAGGGTCATCACCATAAAATTTTATAAAATTAAGTCAAGATGTATGAGATACTCCCTCTAATTTTTTTGGGGTGGGGTCCCATGTTATAATTTTTATCACTATGTTGGTTTATGGTTTGTATTTGGAAATATAGTCATGTCAATTAATTGTCCAATTCATTGATTAGAACCAACTTGTCTAATTTTGATAATTGATCAATTATAATAGACTATGTTGATTGTATTATCTTGATTTATTAATCCAAATTCTCAAGGAAAGGTCCTGAGAATATTTACCCATAATTTTAGTCTCCTTAGTCTTATCAAAAGGTTTACTGGTAAATTATACCAAAATTATAAATACAAAGAGATAATCAATTTGGGATATGTGTGAAATAAGTGGAAAAAGATTCCATTCTCTTTTTTGACTTCTATGGACTTTGTTATTTAACCCACCCTTTACCTTTGATGTTTCATGTCTTCTCACTATACTAATCTATCCTAAATTAGAATTATAAAATTAGGATTAATGAAGGGGATGAACCAACTAGGGTGTGTTTACTATGTAAGATCTCTAATATACTTATCCCATTTTTAAATAGTGATCGTGACTAGTATTTAAAATATCTAACTATAGAGGATTCCACCATACCTGTAGCATCATCATCCTATATTTGAGGTATGAAGAGATTTAATTATCAAGACTAACTAATTATCAATACAACACATATTAATATGGTCAATGGTTTCTTATGACTAAGTTTATCATAAACTCTAGAGTGTCTTAAAATATACCAAAGGTAAGTGGAAGCTCAAATTTGTAAATAGGTTTTGTCTAAGGCCTAGGTATTGGGGATTCATTTCCCACCTTACTTCACATGTCAAGGCATGCTTAGCCAATAACTATATCTCTCTTTGATATTTTCAAAGCCCCCAACAAAAATCTTATAACCTAGATAAATACTATATAAAATAAAAATGTGGCTCCAAATTTTTATTACCCTGCTACTTTGACTACTTTTATTCAAAAATATACTATGAGGGTGAGGTGGGAGCATATGGTAGGTAGTTTTATTATGATAATAAAAATATTGATGCAACTACACAAAATTCCCTAGTAAGAGATCTAACACCACTTACTATTATTATCTTACTTGCTAAACTTAAATCAAATGGAAATAACAACATGCAAAATAACATATTACTCAATGAACTCATAAAATAGGTGTAAACCTTGCTTATACTTAGATATTATGAGCCTCTTCGAGGGAGAAACCTCCTTAAGAGTAAAGATTAGAAATAAAAATATACTCCCCCTATTTTTTTAAATACAACATTAATATATAGGCATTATAATTCTAACCCTAATACCCAAAGGTCAACCTCACAATAAAGTAGGTGCTTGAGTTTCATAACAAACCTTAAACCTATTGCTCAAGTGTCAACATACATAAAAATTATGCACATGAGCTAATTAAATAAACTATTACTATTACAATATTAAAATTAAATAATATATGGTTAATATGTAGGGACTATAACAAAAAATAATGGATTAATCAAATGTAATAAATTCCATCAACACTTAAAATTTGTTCATGACGATCAAAGTGATTACTATTTATAGATATGTTTATGATCCTCCAATGCAAGTTAAAAAATAGGTTTTTCCTAAATATTTACCAAAGGAAAAAACAATCAAAAGACCCCAAATGAGTGAGCTCATAGTTAGAGCATCTAATATCACATGTACAATATGCCTATACATGCAATAATACCTATAAATGATCCATTTTTTCAAGATAATTTTTAGATAAGAGTGTGGAATATTATACATAGAGGTGTAATAGATAATATGATAATTAAATAATGGTAATTATATTGGTGATGATTATAATAATGATAACAACACTGAAAAAAATAATGATGATAATTTATTAGTTTTCCTAGACTCATGGAAACCCACACATCTTGATCTCACTCTTGATGATACAATTGCTTCCACTTATATAGAGTATGAATGGTTTCCTTGATCTTGATTATATTATTTTTTATCCTTATTTTTATAACCTCCTATGTTTTCACTTGAATTATATCTATTTCATGTATATAATATTAATTTAGTTTGCCTTTAATTTCTTTTCTTGCTTGCTTTGGCCTTTATTGTTTATATGATCATTGTATGTATTTTTGGAATGCTTGTTTCTTATTTATCATGCTCATGTGTTTATTAAATGTTTGGGTCATTTGCTTCCAATTTTTTCCAGCGTTCCTATATTTTTTGATTGATCATGTTTGCATTTTTAAGTTACCATATTATTTCTTAGCTTTCATATGTTGGTTGTTTTTCATTTGACTTCCTTTTTCTAGTTTATTTCATTATATATGTGCTTTAGGTCCTTTCTTTATATATTTTTTCTTTACATCCTTTGATCCCCTTTTCCTATACTTATTCATCATTCTTATATCCCTAACCTATAATCTATAGTGTTATTTTCTATTTTTATTGTCCTTACCTTTGATTGGTGTGTCCCATACCAAAATATTGCACTTACTTCCACATGATGACAACTCATTTACTAAGGCCATATGTCCCTAATCACATAAATTTATGAATGGATTTTTTAGGTTAGTAGGGATCCCTTTTCTTTCCTCCTCTCGATTTTGCCTCCTATTTTGCCTTATATGATTATTTGATTTATTTGATTGTTTCATGCATTTTAAAATTACTCTGCCTTCATCTTTTGGAGTTTTGGTTAGTAAACCTCTTGGATTATTATTATTTTCCACCTATTAGTAGAGGTTATATTATTAATATACATGCTACTAATTATTTTATATATATATATATATATATATATATATATATATATATATATATGTATATATATATGTATGTATGTATGTATGTATGTATATATATATATATGTATATATATATATATATGTATATATATGTATATATATATATATATATGTATATATATATATATATATATACATACATACATATACATATACACACACACACACACACACACATATATATATATATATATATATATATATATATATATATATATATATATATATATATATATATATATATATATATATATATGTATGTATGTATGTATGTATGTATGTATGTATGTATAGTATATATGCAAAATGAATATAAATAGACCCATAAATATATGTAAGAGAAGAATTTTTAAAAAAAATATGAAGTTATAAAAAAATGGCACACACATACATTATACACATGATTTTCACCTAGGAAAACAATTTCAAAATAAACTCAGTACATCAACTTGATTCCTTATTGCATTAACTCAATTATTTATAATATAATAATTTACTTCCTTGTTATACTTTACCCTAATTAATGTGTGAATATTTGTAGGCACATAAATAGGAAGACCATCCAAGTCATATTACACTATAATTCCATGGTGAAAACCACCATATATGTTAGGTTATATAATCCACAAGGGGTGAAAATCATGCAAAGTATATGATACATATCCAAAAATATCCCATTTTTTAACACTTTGCATAGAAGTCCATAGTACATACTTTCAAAAATTAAGGGAGGTCATTTTCATTAATTTTATACACCAATAAAAATTATCAATACTCACATCCTTCATCAATGAATAGAAAACATACTCAAATGTATTAACCTTATTCAACATCACTTTCTTTTCTTCAACCATGGCTATAAGAAAATGATATTGTACATCAATATGCTTCAACACAACATGATAAATGGGGTTTTTTCCCAACCACATTGCACTTTGACTGCCAAAATATACCCTTAAAGATTTATGTAAGAAAACAATACTTAAACACATCTTATGTGACCATACAACTTCCTTAATTACATGAGTGGATACCATGTACTCATCGTATGTATTGATAATGCAACAAATATCTACCTCTTACACATCTAGTTATTTATCCACAAAATAGGTTAAACACATCACCACTTTTATATATTTGATAGTCAAGATCTCTAAATAATTTAGCATCAACAAAACATTGTACATTTATTGTTTGATCCTCCACAGGTCTTCCTTAGTAGTAAATTGCATAATCTAAAGTGTTATGCAAATATATAGTAGAATCAAACATATCATGAAGGCCATATTATAAAAAAAACATAGATTTTATGTTATATTGGGGAAAATATATCTTATCATTGAAACCATGTTAGGAAAGATACGGCACAAAAACTTCAATATATACACATCTAAATAAAGTATTCAAATTATATAAAAATATTCATGAATAAAATACATTCCATTAAATATACCTAATATAAAATGTATGTGTAACCAATAGTGGTTGTATTGGAATAATATCTCCCAAGAGATATACTCCACAAGCTATGGATAATTAACCCTAAACTCCTTGCCAATTAAGGACATAAATTTTTATTATATTATAAAATAAATGGTTAGTGAGAGATAATTATTGGTAGACTGAAAGGTGGGATCATTCCTAATGTTACACCTAACCCTCATCATAAATGTGAGGGTAAATACCAATATTAAATGTGTATTAAATAATGCTAAACACATATTAAATATCACCTTGTTGATAATACTACCTAAGGTGAACTTCACAAAAAGTATGAACATGACACACACCAACAACCCCCTTGAAGATAATCTTAGGTGATGTGGTAAAAGGGAAAGGTATTAAACTCATAATTATGAGTCCCAACAACTACACTTGATTAGGTGCCCATGTATAATGATAAATCCAACATAAAAATTAATTTGTTGTATTAAATGACTCTTGAATCTAATGAAGCCTCCATAGGAATGAATCAAAAGTCTCTTTTATGAATTTGGTTATGTGAATAAGAGTGACTATAGATACATGTTCCATCTGATTAAAATGCATGGGTAAAATACACAAAAGAGGGTTGGATTGAGAATTGTTCTAAATTTTAATACCACTAATTAATGTTGGCTTAAAAACTATTCTGAATTTTTAAACCACCAAATAATGGATGCTAGGAAATGATGTTCTAAATTTTGATGCCAACAAAGAATGTTGGCTCAAAAAGGATGTTCTAAATTATGATACCAACAAAGATAGATAAAAAATGGTTCTAAATTTTAAAACAAACAAAGATGGCTTAGAAACTATTTTAGTTTTTAAAGAAGTTATTGCATTTATTTATTAAATAGGAATAGACACAAGGTACATAGCATACTCAAACAACCAAGGAAGCATTAATAATACACAACACTTCCCCCCATAATACTTGTTGACCCATTTTGCCCACAGGCAAAATTTTGGTCAACTTCCCCCTGTGCTTCAAAACCAGTCATTTTTGGGTTTGCAATTTCATGTTTTAGTTCAAGGCTGCTCAGTTCAAATCTTAGTTCAACAATGGTTGAACCAAACCATTGAACCAAATTTTGGTTCAACGGGCTTGGTTCAAGTCAAAAGTTCAAGCGGCTTGGTTCAAAGTCAAAGGTTCAAGACATGAGTTCAACCGAACAGTTCAAAGGCAGGTGCAACAAACAAAGGAATGTGGGGAACTTCCAGCCAAGACAAAAGGGACATTTCAAAGGTGCCGAAAGGAAAATAGCGAAGGAAGATGCCCACAAAGAAATAAAGAAGTGCCTGACTGATGTGGAGAAGTGCCCGACTAGTACCCGACTGCCAGCATGGACCCGATGTCTCTGAGGCCGTCAAATTTAATGAAATAGAATAGCCATTGGGTTTTCAAACATTAAAAAAGGGAAAAGGGCCAAAATGCAGTGATCTGCTAAGTGTTCGCCCCTTGGGGCTGACAAGCCAGAAGAGACAAAGAAGACAAAGGGAAAATTGACAAAGTGACAAGCAAGGAGAAGTGACAAGGCGGTCCAAGTGGCAAAGTGCAGGTGATTTATTGCCTGACAATCCCCAAATGGCGCAAACAACAAATAGTGTAGACCATGCAATTTTAAAAGGGGACAAATTTTAGTTTGTTGGTAGAAAAGAGGTGTGATCCATGCTTCCACATTAAAGCTCGAATGCCAAAGTCAAATTTGGCGATTATACAACATGGTTCCAGCAGGCTTCTTCTAGGACGATGACAACACAATAGTGTTTTCCTCTTTCCAATGGGACGTGACAGGCCAACTTGTCAAAAAAGTGCCAAGTTTCTTTCTCCTTTCTTTTATATATTGTAACTTCTCATTTTTGAGAAGAATCGATTCTTCCACTTTTGCAAAGGCGCAACCCTAGCAAAATTTCACCTGAATCAAATAAAACGCAGTTTTACCTCCATTTGGATAGATGTTTCAGAGTATGCATTGAATGTTTGCTTGTGTCCAGTCATTGTCTTTTGATGCTCTCACAAGTTCAACACTAGTAGACCTGTTGTCTACAAGGCGCCATTGTTGTAACTGATAGGAGAAGAGCAGTATTTGGGAGTGAAGGAGCAGAAGAAATTACTTCATAAGTGTGTGTTTCATAGCACCTTGGGTGATCTCTGTTCTGGATTTTCCATTGAAGCCTCCCTGCTAGTTTCTTGCATCCTGGTCCTTCTACCAAGTGCGTAGTGTAATGTATGTATTTGTTTGATTCTGAGAGTGGAGAGTGGATGTGTGAATATCGACCCTTGTTTTTTGGTGCATCACCTCTTTTAGATTAGGTTTGTTTTTCCTGCATCTCTCTCCCTTTTCATCGCCCCCTTATTCTATATCTATATATATATGTGTGTTTTACTCTTGCTGGAAAAAACACGATGCATCAAAGGGAGCTAGCCCTTATCTAGAGACTCTCTCCTCCAGCTTCGTCGGTCCCACAGGTGAGAGGAGAGTTTCCATGTTGCGAAGAGAAGTCAGGGAACTCATTTTCCTGCCACCGGGTGCAATCTCCAGTGTTAACAATACTAACTAGGGAGTGAAAACAAAGAAACTCTATACCTCCAAAAGTGTCAAAGAATTAGTGTACATAAAATTAGAACAAAAAAATTCAAGTGAGAGTGCCCAATATGCCACATGAAATAATAAAAAACTAAAATGTGAAAAGGGTGTGTGACAAATCACACAC
The DNA here is from genome assembly GCA_037957365.1 of Torreya grandis. Classification (NCBI taxonomy): domain Eukaryota; kingdom Viridiplantae; phylum Streptophyta; class Pinopsida; order Cupressales; family Taxaceae; genus Torreya; species Torreya grandis. The sequence continues at coordinate 2,976,143 of JARHVA010001247.1, read as the reverse complement.
ACACATGAAGGTAGACAAGGGAGTGTGACAAAGCACACACATAAGAAAACCCACCCATATAACTTTATAAATCAATTTGAGTAAAAAAACATATCTAAAAACCCCGACCACTATGTAGATCTCAAAAAAATAAATAAGGTGAGAAAATTTACCCTCCGAATGGACCCTGATCTAATACATGTCCAAATATATAAGCTAGCAACATATCTCAAATTACTTATAAGATGTGAAATTTAGTCTTGAAAACATTCTAAATGAGTTGAAAAGGCCAATTTTCTTCCCAATGGATCATTTTTACCCATATGAATTCTATATATCTACATGGAACATGATTAACATGGCTTTTCAAATGAGTTCACAATGTTAGATTTAGCTAAAAAAAGTCAAAATTAATTGTATCTAGAACTATGAATGCAATGGGAATGTATAATATGCATAAAAAACACTCAAAAAATGAAATAAATATCCTCAATAGAACTACTCCATATGTATATCTATAATAGGTATGTGAATCCAACTAAAGGATAAAATTATATCTGAACAAATAAGAGATGGGGCATGTGAATAAATTCCCATAAAATCAAACTCATTCCATGTAAAAGATCATATGTTCAAAATTTTGATACCCACCAAAGAAAGGTTGGCTCATAAACCTGCTTGTTTTGAATTTTGATACCACCAAAGAGGAATGGTTGAGAAATAGTTGTTTTGAATTTTAACACCACCCACAAAAGGAATGGATCAAAAAATTGTTATGAATTCTAAAACTACAAATAAAGAGTGATGGCTCAAAATCTTATAGAGGGGTTGGAAAATTTGTGTGGGGATTTTAAGCTTTTTAAAATTTGGTAAAAAACCATAATGGCTACCTATGAATAAAAACTGTGATCCCCTAGCTCATATAACATATTAGAATCAAGCATAACCTTGAGGCCATATTAGAACAATAACATACCTTTGATTCCATATTGGGGAAAATAAATATTATCACTAAAACCATGTTAGGAAATAGAAATCTTAGGAACTTCAACATAGACACCATACACATAAATTATTCAGACAATTAAAAGAGATTCCCCAATAAAATACATATGTATGTGTACAATTAGAAATTATTACACCAGAACATGATAACCTAAGAGACTACATATCTAATAGCTATGGATAATTGAATCTAATATCCATGTCAAACAAGGACACACAGGTTAATTATATAATAAAATTAAGAGGGGATCGTGAGATAATTATTAGTGGGGTGTGTTGAGAAGTTTTGTCAATGATGTCAAGGTCACGATGGATGTCATTGATGTCAATGTCAAGGTGGATGTCATTGATGTCAAGATGCATCTAGTAAAGATGCATGGCTAAGTGATATGTGACAAAAGATAATTTTAAGATAAATTATTATCTCTCTATTGATAGAGAATTTTAAGGCAACCTAATGATTCTTTTGAGGTTAATGTCAATGTTTAGTACAAGGTAAGCATGTTTGTGTATCGATTCTTGATTAAAAGGTTCTTGAGAAGGCTTGTGCATAAGATGCCTAGTTTGGTGCATGAAAGAGCATGGTGGATTAGTTAAATTAATGCACAAAGGCATAAAATGATGTCTTAAGATAGTTGAACATGTATATGAAGCATTGGATCACTCAAGAGAGATTCAAGGTGAGTCTACAGGGGTAGACCCTACATGACAACATACAAATAGACTAGCTATAGACTATGCCTAACCTAATAAGGGGTCATGAGGTGTTGTAAATACCTATGAAGGATGAATATTAGTGGTAGAACATGTGAGAAGTTTTTTGAGCATGTGATTGTGGTGTAGAGTTATTGGAAAATAGCTAAAAGGTTTGTTCTCATGCCTAATGTGACATGTAGATCAAAAACTTAGAGAGCAAAGAGCGAGATGATAGACTAATGGGGTATGAAGGTTAATTTTGAACATAATCATGGACAAATGTGAATTGATAGAGGTATCTCATGTTGTTTTAAGTATGTTGACCGAGTCTGAGGTCAAAGTATGCAAGAAAAGGCATGAAATATGGTTTTGAGGTTTCTTGTATGCATAGAAAAAAGATTCTCAACTTGATAATAACTTTCATGTAATAATTGGCATGTGTAACCTTTGAATTAGAACCTAATTCATTCATGGTATATGGGTAAGGGTCCTAGATCAAATTTTCAAGAATTGGTTTATGGATTAAGGGCCTAAGATTTATGAATGATCATTAAGACTATAAGGTGGTTTAAATCTCTCTAAAAACCTAACTTTGACCCAATATGGAATATATTGATGGAAATGGATCAGAATGGATTAGATTACCTAGTTTGATGATTTGATCATGTAGTGGACTCTCTCAAGTACCTCTAGGTGTCATTGGTCTGTCATGTGAGTGAATGGACCCTACAAGAAAATCCTTTTTTCTCATAAATTTTCTATAGCATGCAGGTTTGATTGAGTCAATTTTGTTAAATGGATGAAGGTTGAAGATTTAGAATTATATATTATTCCCATGGTGGTTTTTGATAAATTTATAAATTTCATATGTGCTAAACTAGTCATTCAAGTTGACTTATTGCTAAAAGGCCCATTGATGTAGATAGTGAGAAAAACTAGGTAGAAGTGGGAATGAGATTAGGGATGTGTTGTCATGGATTAGGGTTTGTTTTTTAATACCTATAATTCATGTTCATGTTGGTTAAAAGTTTTGGAGGTCAAAAAATATGTTCATGTTACTCATAAGTTGACCTGTCTTGTACAAATGAGATAGTGAAGATGTAAGGTTATGAGATTAGTATACAATACCAATATTTTCACTTAATCATAATGTATTTATATATTATATTTAAATAATTCTATCCACATGCATCAATATTATATTAAATTTTCTACACAATAATTGAAATTCATTCTCACCATGACTGTGTTTGAAGGTAAATTGCCAAATATGAGTAAGCAAGTTATAGTGATGAGTTGGAGGATATCTATCATTAAATGAAGCATATAATACACATGATATTGTTTTTTTTAACTTAAATGACATATAAATTCTTTTAAATAATCTTATAAGTTAGTATAATAGGTTGGAACATTGAAACCAAAATGGCTTGTCTGACTCAGTAAGGTTTGTGAGAAAGGAGGTAAACATATTGATCTGTAAGATCAATAGTGGTCATTTATGTTTATGATATTTTTAATGTAAGTTTATATAAGGATGATATAATATCATATTTATGTATTTTAATAACTTAAGAGTGTTATTATAGGTGTCAAAATTTCATTGTTCCTTGACTATGTTTTGAGACTAATTAGCAGTTCTATGTACGCAACTTGCAAAGAAGGGTTTGAGTACTTTTGCCTTGAATTATGAGCTATAATGCACATGGTGATGACATTGAGGTCATAATTATTATATTAATATTTTTTCCACCATTATTTTTTTGAAAATCCATGTTTTTTCCTTAATTTTTTTAGACAAATTTTCTAGGTATACATAGGGCTAATATGAATTATTCTAATGATGTGTTCCAAGTAGTGATTTGAGCTAAAAAGTGTTTTGGATCCTATATGATATTTTAATAGGTATATTGGGATGACATATGATTTTATTCTTCTATTTAAAGTGTTTTAATGTTCTCCAAGAAGATCAAAGGGTAACATGTGCTAATTAGGCCTAATGGGATTAGGTCTCCATGAGACCTAAAGGAGAGATAAGGCCTATGTGAGAAAGTTCAGATCTGAAGGGACTCAAAGAAAATTTGATCCATGTATATGAAGTTTTATAATATATATTCCATGGCTGACCTAAGAGGATAAGAGTGCATGGATGAATAAGAAGGATATGAACAAGAAAAGTCTTGTATATATACTAAGCATTTTTAGGCCTAATAAAGGAAGTTGAATGTGTAGATGTGAAGAAAAGAATAATAGGATTGTGTGATATTAGAAAAGTGGTGAAACATATCAAATAAATGATATGAATTAGTCATAAACATCTATAGGGTTTCATGAGTGCTTTCATGATAGTTTCAAGCCATATAAGGGCTAATTGAGTGAAGAAGGTAAAGGACAAGTTTTGCTTATGTGAGAGGCAGATTTGAGTGTGATAGATAAAAATAACATAATCATCAGTTGTGAGAGGTAAAAAATATCAAGGTTGATAGTTTTAGAGTGTTGATTCAGTGGGTTCTTGATCAACAAGGGGGTTGTAACCTCCCAACAAGTTGGTGCTTGATAAATTTAGGGGTTGGTACTCCTTGTTGGGTTGGTGCTCAACTAAATTTGATTCATGGTCTTATAGGATAAGTTATCCAAGCTATGTTTCAGTGATTTTTATTCCCCTTGAGGGTTTCTCACATACATATTTTGTTAATGTGTTTCATTATCTTATGGATTGGTGCTTATGCTTGTTAAAAATGAACATGATTGTCTAAATGATCTATGATTGATTAAGTAAGATTGTTTAAACTATTTTAGATTGATTCACCCCCTTATCAATCATTTTTATTCCAATATTTGGTATTATATCCTATTCCTTTGAACTAGGTCTAAAATCCTAAAGGAGATCCTAGAATCAAGGATGATTAGTCAGTAATCTCTAGGTGGTTTCTCTACCAGTACGGATCCTTTGTTCAATGGACCTAACTATGATTTTTGGAATGTCAAAATGAAGATATATTTAATGTCTTAAGTTCATGATATTTGGAAATTCATTGTGGATGGTTTTAGTGCTATTCCCATTCCACCTACTAATGAATTAGGTAAGAAAGCTACTGAAAACAACTCTAAGGCAATGAATGTTATTCTTGGTGGCCTATCTGAGGTAGAACTTTTGAAGGCAATGCATTTTGAATCTAATAGATATATGGGACAAATTGAAGACCATACATGAAGGTGACACCAAGGTAAATATGGATAAGTTATAGACTCACAAAATATAGTTTAAAAGCCTAAAAATGAATGAAGATGAAACCATTGCATCCTACCTGTTGAAGGTCTATGAGGTTGTCAATATCATTATATGATTATGAGAATAAGTTAAATAATATACTATTGTTCAAAAAGTGTTGAGATCACTAACTCCTAAGTTTGATTCTAAAGTATCTATAGTAGAAGAGATGCAAGATTTGGACAAACTAGAGATGGATGGGCTTCATGGCATTTTGATTGCCTATGAGATGAGAACTAATGAAGGGAGACCTCCCAAGAAGGAAGTAAATTTTAAAGTTGAAAATAAGTCAAACTAAAAGAAGGTCAAGGATGAGGAATGATCAGATGTTGATGATGATCAATTAATAGATATGTTTGCAATAAATTTGAGAATTGGATCTGGTAAGTACAAAGGTAAATTACCCTTCAAATGTTTCAAATATGGCAAGATTAGTCACTTTGCATCTAAGTGTCCTTAAAAAGATAATTTTGAGCATGATGAAGATCATGAAGATGAAAAGGAGACCTATAATCTTGATAAAAACAATGATTTTAGAAAGTATGAAGGTATAAAAAGAACTTTTAAGAACAAGAAAAGCTTCTATACTAAGGAAGATAATCCTTTTGATGTAAGTGACTCAAGTGAATCTGATAGTGATAATGGTAGTAATGAACCTAAAAATGACAGCAATGAAACCTTGTTTATGGCCATAGAATCATAAAATGAGGATTTTTTAAGTGGGAAAGGCATTATGGTTGATGTAGAATTAAAGGAAGAAGAATTTGAAGTAGATCTTGAGGTAGAATTGGTAAGTTAACTAGAGGAATTGAAGTTCCAAAGGAAAAATAATTATAAACTAAGAGCACTAGTTAAGGACTATGAGGAACAAATTGTCTTATTTGAGGAAAGGTTGAGTAATGCTTCCAAGGAATATGATGAGATCATCAATCAAGTTGAGGCATAGATGGAGGTAGTCAATACTAGCCTAAATTCTAAAGAGGAAGAATGCATCTGGTATGAAACTGAAATAGAATCCTTGAAAGATGAGTTGAATCAAACATCTATCAAAGTAAAGACCTTTGTGAGGTTTGAAAAGAGCATTGAGGCTCTAGATGACATATTGAGTATCAAAAAGTCTACAAGTGACAAGATGGGTCTTAGTTTCAAAGAAGACTAAAATGAGGTACCTCAAGTCAAGGAGAATATTTTTGAATATAAGAAGGTCAACATAAAAATACTTATAAAATAACCAAATGATATAAGGTATGCTAATTAATTTAATGATTATTGTTATGTGTACAATCAGTTTGGTCATAGAGCAAGAGAGTATAGAAGACTCTCTAAGAATGAGTACTCATTGGACTATGAAAGGAGTCACAACTCACATCAGTCAAAAGGGATGTATAAGGTGGTTTGATATAATTATCATGATGTAGGACATATTGAAATATTCTATCTTAATAAAGTCAGAAGGTCATCAAGTAAAAATAATAGGTTTGAAGCCTCTACAATGATAAAGAGAAGACAAATGAATGTTTGGAAACCAAAGATAATGGAGATGAGTCATGATCAGTCTACAAGCTCAAGTGGACTAGTTGTTATGATAGAGCATGCTTCAAATGAGAAAACAATTTAGGAATGTGTGTTATCAGCCCACATTGATGATCAGATAGATGATGAAGAGGTCAAACCTATAATATAAATCAAGATTAAAAGGGTACTAAAGGACATTCAGTCTAATGAGATCATTGGGATCTAGGAATCTCCTAAAGTTGTAATGTTTTAGTGCCCTATAAGAAGTGGTGACTCTATTAGGCTTCATGAAGACACTATTTAGGTAACAAAAGCATGATGGATGATTGGTTTAAGGAGGAACTATTCAGGTTTGTCATTGAGTTTGTTCTACATTGATAATTGGTCTTGTTATCAAAATTCATCTGAAAGAGGTATGATTGTATTAAGGGGGATCTTGTTTCCTTAATGTTCCAAATTTTGTGTGTTGAGTTCCCACAACAAGAAGGTTTGGCTATGGCAGTTTATGCAGGTGTGACTCTAGATGATAGTTATGTAGGACCCTTTCTCATTAATGTCAAAGGATAAGAGAGTCCAAGAAGGGAGTCTGACCATCTTGGGGAGATGAAATAAAGTATACTAAAGAATTTTTTTCCATAAATGGAAAAGGAGGAGTTTGTTGAGAAGTATTATCATTGATGACAAGGTTAAGATGGATGTCATTGATGTTAAGGTCAAGGTGGATGCCATAGATGTTAAAATGCATTTGGAAAAGATGGATGGTGAAGTGGTATGTGAAAATAGAGAATTTGAAGGCAACTTGATGATTCTTCTGAGGTTGATGTCAAGGTTTAGTAAATGGTAAGCATGTTTGTGTATCAATTTTTTAGTACAAGGTTCTTAAGAAGGCTTGTGCATAGGATGCCTAGTCTGGTGCATGAAGGAGCATGGTGTCTTAGTGAGATGAATTCACAAAGGAATAAAAGGATGTATGAGGACACTTGAACATGTATATTAAGCATTAGAATACTCAAGAGAGCTTCACGCTGAGTCTATAGGGTTAGACCCTTTAGGACTAGCATACAAATACAAATATACTATATCTAGACTTTACTTGAACTAATAAGGGGTCATGATGTGTTTTAAAGACCTATTAAGGATGAAAATTAGTGTTATAACATGTGATAATTTTCTTAAGAATGTGATTTAGGTGGAGAGTACTTAGACAATAGCCAGAAGGTCTGTTTTAAGGCCTAATATGACCTACAAATCAAAAGCTTAGAGAAAAAGAGAGAGATGGTGGACTAATGGGGTATCAATATTAGTTTACAAGGTAAGCATGGAAAAATTATCATTTATAGATGTATATCATGTTTTTTTTAGGTATGTTGACCAATTTTGAGGTCAAAGTATATAAGAAAAGGCATGGAATGTGGTTTTGAGGTTTCTTGTGTGCATAGAATAAAGGATTCTCAACACAAGAAGAAATTCCATGTAATTATTGGCATTTTTAACCTCTACATGAGAACCTAATCCATTTATTATAAAGGGAGAGGGATCCTAGCTTAAATTTCCAAGCATTGGTTTCTAGATTAAGTGCCTAAGCTTTATGAATGATTGTTAAGACTGTAAGGTGGTTTAAACCTCTCTACAATTCTAATTTTGACCTAATATGGAATATCTTGAGGAAATTGTCTAGAATGGAATGGATGACCTAGTTTAATGATTGGATAATGTAGTGGACTCTCCCAAGTACATATAGGTGTCATTGGTTTGTCATGTGAGTGAATGGACCCTATAAGAAAATTCTTATTTCTCAAAAATTTGTTGTAGCAAGTAGGGTTGACCAATTTAAAGTTTATAAATGGATTAAGGTTGAGTATTAATACTTATATATTATGATCATGGTGGTTTCTAAGAAATTTACAAACCTTAGATGTACTAAACTAGTCATTCAAGTTAATCTATCACTAAAAGGCCTACTGACACAAATAGTGAGAAAAACTAGGTAGAAGTGGGGATGCGATTAGGGATGTGTTGTCATGGATTAAGGAATGATAAAAATTTATGGGTTTTTTTTAAATACCTATAATACATGTTCATGTTGGTTATAATTTTTGGAGGTTAGCAAATATGTTGAAGATGTTGCTCATAAGTTGACCTATCTTGTGCAGATGAGAAAGTGAAGATGCAAGGTTATGAGATTGGTCTACAAGACCAATATTGTCACTTGACCATGGTATCTTGCTATATGAGAGTTACCTAATGATCTCATAGGATCATCCACATGCATCAGACAAAAATTGAAAGTCATTCTCACCATGACTGTGTTTGAAGGTAAATTGATAAATCTGAGTAAGCAAGTTATAGTGATGAGTTGAAGGCTCTATGTCCTTATCTAAATCATCCAATGCACATGATATTATTATTTGGAACTTAAAATGATGTATCTATTCTTTTAAATAATCTTTGAAATTATTATAAGAGGTTGGAACATTGAAGCCAAAATGGCTTGTATGACTAAGTAAGGTCTATGAGAAAGGAGGTCAACAAATTAATCTTTAAGATCAATAGTGGTCATTTATGCTTGTGATATTTTTGATGGAATTTGTTTTAAGGATAAGATCATATTTATGCATTTTAATACCTTAATAGTGTTCCTATAGGTGTAAAAATTTCAAGGTTCCATGATTGTGTTTTGAGACCAATTGGCAGTTCTATGTAAGCTACTTCCAGATAAGGGTTTGAGCACTTTTTCCCTGAGTTGTGAGGTCTAATGCACATGATGATGACCCTGAGGTCATAAGTCTTCTCTTAATATATTTTTTTACCATGGTTGTTTGAAAAATCTATGTTTGTGCTTCAATTATTTTAGATAGACTTTTGGGTATACATAGGGCTAATATAAACTATTTTAATGATGTGCTTCAAGTAGTGATTTGAGATAAAAAGTGTTATGTTAGAAATAAATACAAAAATTAATGCAAAACAATTTCACAAAATCACACTAATAGATATAAATAGAGAAGCATAGAGAACAAAAATAAACATGAATAATAAGAAGACTAGATTTAACATGGTTCACCCAATGTGGGCTACATCCACCAAGAAACACTTCCTTAGATTTTATTATAAGCCACTAGAGTACAAACACTCTTAGATCTATCTTCACAATTAAAATTCACAAATATTTTTTAGAGCTATGCTCAACAAACCCTCCTAAATTTGCACCTAAATTCACACACTTTATTCTTTCTTCTCAAAACCTAGTTCTACTAACATATTACCTATGAAATATCCATCAATACATAATACATCAACAAAACAATATTACAAAATAATGAGTACCAAAACCATGGACAAAATCAACCCAAAAATGGTTTCTGATTAAAAAGGGGTCAAATTTTATTTTGGGGGGCTATAGCCCCTGAACCCCCATTTTTTTGGGGTTGTCATCCTCAAACCCCCAATTTTTGGGGGCTACCACTCCTGAACCCCGATGAGAATACATATAGAGTGTAAAATACATTTAAAATGTACAATATTTTAAAATACATTGTAATTTAGAAATAGGCTCCACAACACAAAAATCTCCCACTTGGAGACTAATTTCCTCTAAGTAGGCTTCTCAACCCTTTAATATCAACTGTGAAGGCCAACCAATATTGAACATAGCTTCAATTTCTCCCTTGTGGCCACCTTGGTCATCATGTATGTAGGATTCTGACTGGTATGAATCTTCTCTAGCTTCAACTTCTCTTCCTCCAAAGTTGTCCTGATGAAATGGTACCTTAACTATGTATGCTTCATCCTAGAGTGGAATGTAAAGTTCTTTGCATTATGTATATCACTCTAACTATCACTATATAGCTTCCCTTCCTCCTGCTTATGCCCCAAATATTTAAGTAATTGATTTAACCAAATCATTTCTTTTCTTGCCTCTATGGTAGTAACATACTCAGCCTTTGTGATTGACAAAGCCACAAGTTTTTATAGTCATGAAATCTAGCTCATCACTATGTCACCTACAATAAATACATATTCTATTGTACTCCTCTTATTGTCTAAATCTCTAGCCATGTCTGACTATACATAACCACACAAAGTGGTGTCCAATCCACCATAGCTTAAAATTGTCCCCATGGTCCCTCTTAAATATTAAAGGTTCTACTTTGCTGCCTTCTAGTGTTCTCTACTTGGATCACTCATGTACCTACTTATTGCTCCCACTGTATGGATAATATTTGGCCTAGTTCACACCATGGCATACATCAAGCTATTGATAGTTGATGCGTATGGTACATGTGACATCTAGATTTTATCCTCCTCTATCTTGGGACACTGATCCTTTGATAACTTGAAATAACCTGCCAAAGGAGTCCCAACCTGTTTAACATCCTATATATGAAACCTCTCCAAGACTTTTTTGATGTACTCTTCCTGGGATAAATTCATATTTTATTCTTTCCTATCTCAATTTATTCTCATACCAAGGATTTGTTTTGCTACTCCCAAATCCTTCATGGTAAAGGCATTACTAAGTTGTTCTTTGAGTACCTTTATTTCCTGCATGTTCTTACCTATAACCAACATATCATCTACATACAAACAAAGGATAATATAATCACCATCATAAAATTTATTGATATTTATGAAATGGTCTGAATGACAACTGAAGTATCCCTGTTCCATCATAAACTTTCAAATTTCATGTACCATAGACATGGAGCTTGTTTTAGGCTATACAAGACCTTCTTCAATTTGCACACCATGTTATTCTTCCCTATGACCTCATATCCCTATGGATGATCTATATACAAGTCCTACTTTAAATAACCATGAAGGAATTTAGTCTTCACATCTATCTGCTCTAAGTGCAAGTCTTCTACTACTACTATCCCAAGAACAGTCCTAATAGAAGTCATCTTTACCACTAGGGAAAAAATCTCATCAAAATCAAGTCCTTTATGTTGTGAAAATCCCTTTACCACATACCATGACTTATACCTTTTCTTGACTCCATCATCTTCTTAGCATCTATACACCCACTTGTTCTGCAATACTCTCTTACCTTCAGGTGGGGTTACCAAATCCCAAGTCTAATTTTCCATGAGAGACTGATGCTCCTCATCCATAGCTTACTCCCACTTCTTCCTGAAATCTACCTATATTGCTTCTTAAAAGAAATCTAGATCTCCATTGTCAGTGAGTAATAAATAATTAAGAGATGGAGAAAAATGTTCAATTTCCCTTCTTAGCTTAGAAGACCTTCTCACCATAGGAGTTTGGGGTTCTGTGGAGTAGGTACCAGAACTAATTGCTTGGACACTTTATCATCTATAATGTCCTCCAGTACTATGTAATATTTTCTAAAATCTTCTTTTTGATCCTACAATTATTGTTTATACATGAATTTTTCATTAAAGATAACATCCCTAAACCTACATATTTTTTTGTCTTTAAGACTCCAAATCCGGAAACCAAATTCATCCTCACCATACCCAATAAAGGTGCATTTTTTAGAGTTAGCCTCTAACTTGGTCCTATCATCTTTATCAATATGAACAAAGGCTTCACAACCAAATATTATAAGAAATGAATAATCAACCTTCTTACTAGACCAAGATTCCTTAGGTATGCCCCCATCCAAAGCAGATGAAGGACCTCTATTTATCAGATATATAGCTATGTTTACTACTTCTACCTAAAATTGAAGAGGCAGTCGTGCATACAACCTCATGATCTTATCATGCTCCATGATATTCCTATTCATCCTTTCTAACACTCCATTTTACTGTGGAGTTCTTAGAACTATCCTCTATATGTGAACTCCATTCCTTGAATAGTAATAAAAAAGTGCATTGCTTCAATATTCCCCACCATTATTTGACCTGAGACATTTTAAATTGAGACCTATTTCATTCTCAACCAAATTTTTCCATCTTTAAACATATCAAACACATCAAATTTTCTCTTAATGCCATACACCCAAAGTTTCCTAGTTGCATCATCAATAAAAGTGACATAATAAGATGACCCACCAATAGAAGATACCTGAGCTAGCCCCCATACATCTGAATGAAACAAATCCAGTTTATTCTCCTTCCTCATAGGTCCAACCTTGAGGATTTTTACCCTTTTCTATTTTTCATACACACAGTCTTCATAGAAATTTAAATCAGATATTTTCAATCCAGGTAATCAATCTTTCAAAATTTGTACACCCTTTTGGCTCATGTGACCGATCCTATTATGCCACAAAGTTGCATTTACATATGCAACAACTAAATTACAATAATCAAAATTACTTGATAAATACAGGGTACCAACCTTATTAACTCTTGCTACCACAAGAGCACCATTGATAACCTTCTAAGAATTTGCTATGAATGTCACCATACAACCTTCACTGCCTAGCTATCTTATAGATACCAAATTCTATCTCAACTTAGGCACATGTCTAACATCCTTCAGTAGCCAAGTGTTTCCATTATACATCTTGATTTAAACACTTCCTTTCCTACTATATTGCAAGGCTCATCATCACCAAAGTAAACATGTCCAAAATCCCCTTAAATATAATCAATAAAATAATGCATATATGGTGTAGCATGAAAAGAAGCCCCTAACTATATAACCCAAGACTCAATAATATTATCAATGGAGAGAATTAATTCATCTTGATAAACATTACTTGTTTCCACATTCACCCCCTTGGTGTCTTCCTAATTTTAATTCTTGTCCTGAAGAGACAAACAATCCTTCTTCGCATGCCCAGTCTTTCCACAGTGCCAACATACCATCCTGGCCCTTGATTTTGACCTTCTAGAACCATTTAACTTTCCATGATTTCCTTTTCCTCTAAAATTTTATCTCCCTCTAATCTCCACTACCAAAGCATCACCTTAAGTATAAGTCTCCCTAGAGCTTTTTCGTCGCATTTCCTTATTAAGGATTACTCCTATGACATCCTCAAACTTCAACTTGGCATTATTAGAGACCAAGTTGGTCATATCCATTACCAAGCTATTCCAACTCTCTGGTAAGGAACACAAAATAATAAAAGCCTTAAATTCATCATCAAAATCTATTTTTATAGAATTCAACATACTCACAACTGTATTGAACTCATTTAGATGATCAACAATTGAACCATTTTTAGACATATTCATATTAAATAGCTTTTTCATTAAAAATATTTTATTATAAGCAAAGGGTTTTTCATATAACTTCCCTAAAGCATTCATGAGACCTTCTATGGTCTTCTCCTATGATATATTAAATATGATCAAAGATGCAAGGCATAATCTATTGGCCCCAAGTGTTTTCCTATCAAGCAGATCCCAAGCCTCATATGTCATACTCACTGGTTGCTTTACTTTTCCTCCTAGTGGAGGATGGAGGCCCTTCTGATAGAGTTAATCCTCCATTATCATATTCCATAGACCAAAGTTATGTCCATTAAAATTTTTAACCTTTGATCTGTGATCATCAACCATAGCTCCCACTTGAACTAATAACCCTTCCTATGATTCAACACTTCAACAAATATAACCTGAAGCTTTCATACCAGTTGTTAGAAATAACTACATCAATCGATGCGAAACAATTTCATAGAATCAAAATAATAGATATAAATAGAGAAGCATAAAGAATAGAAATAAACATGTATAATAAGAAGACTAGATTTAATGTGGTTCACCCAATGTGGGATACATCCACTAAGAAACACTTGCTTAGATTTTATTATAAGCCACTAGAGTAAAAACACTCTTAGATCTATCTTCACAATTACAATGCACAAATATTTTTTGGATTTGTGCTCAACAAACCCTCCTAAATTCACACACTTTGTTATTTCATCTCAAACCTTAGTTCTACCAATGTATTACCTATGAAATATCCATCAATACATAATACATCAACAAAGTGGTATTACAAAATAATGGGTACCAAAACTATGGGCAGAATCAACCCAAAAATAGTTTCCCATTAAAAAGGGGTCCAAATTTTTTTTCAGGGGCTACCACCCTTGAACCCCTGATCGAGGCCTGACCCGGCCCTGAACCCCATAGAGAATACATATAAAGTGTATAATACATTTAAAATGTACAGTATTTGAAAACACATTGTAATTTAGAAATAGGCTCCACAACACAACATGTTATGGAGCTTAGATGAGCTTATAATAGGTCTATTGGGATGACATGTTATGTTCTTCTTCTATGTAAAGTTTTTGAATGCTCTCCAAGAATATAAAAGGGTAACATGTGATAATTAGGCCTAATGGGATTAGGTCTCCATGAGACCTGAAGGAGAGATAAGGCTTATTTGAGAAAGGTTCGATCTAAAGGGACTCAAAGCATATTTTATCCATGTTTATGAAGTGTTCTAAGATCCATTCCATGGCCTACCTACAAGGATAAGAGTGCTTGGTTGACTAAGATGGATATGAACAAGAAAAGTCTTGTATATATATTAGGCATTTTTAGGCCTAATAAATGAAGTTGAATGTGCAGATGTGAAGTGAAGAAGAAGAGGATTGTGTGATCTTATACAAGTAAGATGAAACATATAAAATAAATGATATCATAGACATATATAGGGTTTCATGAGTGATTTCATTACAGTTTCAAGCCATAAAAGGGCTAATTAAGCGAAGAAGGTAAAGGGTAATTTTTGCTTGTGCAAGAGGTAGATTTAAGTGTGATAGAGAAAAAGAAGACCATCATCAATTGTGAAAGATAAAAAATATTAAGGTGGATAGTTTCATAGTATTTATGGAGTGGGTTCTTGATCAACAAGGGGGTTGTAGCCTCTTAGCAAGTTGGTGCTTGATAAATTTAGGGGTTGGTGTTCCTTGTTGGGTCGGTGCTCAACTAAATTTGAATCATGGTCTTATAGGAAAAGTTATCCAAGATGTGTTTTAGTGAATTTTATTCCCCATGAGGGTTTCCCACATACATATAGGGCTAATTTGTTTCATGCTCTTGTGGATTGGTGCTTATACTTGCTAAACATGAACATGCTTGTCTAAATGATCTATGATTGCTTAAGTAAGTTTGCTTAAAGTATTTAAGACTTATTCAACCCCCAATCTCAATCATTTTACTTCCAATAGGGTGAAATATGGGATCATTCCCCAAGTTAGTAGCTAACCCTTCACACACATGTGAGGATAGCTACCAAAAGAAAATTTATATTAAACGATGTTGTGAAAATATTAAATCTACCTTGGTAAAAACACTACCTAAGGTGGACTTCACAACAAGTGTGAACATGAAACTTTAGGCTTAGTGCTAACTATATCATATATTAGACTTCAAACAACACTTGCATAAGGAACTTGAAACATGTCCTTAATATGTCTTATAGTTTGGACATTGTTCAATATATAATATTATACCAAAAAGAAATGGAGTAATTGTGAGTTTAATTATTACATTATAAACATTTTTAATATCCTCTCAACATATTTTATTGGATTAAACTAGAATTTCATATCCCTTTTAACTTCTATGCCCAAAATGAGTTTTGCAACACCTATATCCTTCCTATCAAACTAAGTTGGAAATTTAGATTTAACATGCTTGACCATTTATTTATTATTACCAATTAATAACATGTCATGCATATACAAAACTATGATAATAAATCTATCACCAACCTATTTAAAATACACACAGTGAATAAACTTTCTTTGTATAAATCCAATTCTTAACACGTAACTATCAAACATCAAATTATATATCCTTGGTGATTTCTTTAAGGCATAAATATTTTTGTTCAACTTGAAAACTAAGTCTTCTTTTCCTTTGAATTTATATATTTTTAGTTTCACTATGCATATCTCTTCCTCAAGCTTCCCATACAGTAATGTTCTGTTTATATCCATTTTTATACTTCAATATTGAAAGAAACAACAACAACCCAAATAAATATAATCTAAGTTAGATAATAAACATGAGAAAAAAATATCACCAAAATAAATTGCATCCACCTATAAAATTCCATTTGCTACCAAGAGAGACTTATACTTCTCCATTTTCATTCTACAATGAATGTCTTCTTGAACACCCAACCAATGGAATTTATACTAGGAAATTTTACCAATTCTATGCCATATTTTTATCCACAAATTTCATTTATTTATCCATGGCCTTCTTTAATAATGTATTTTTATTTAAATGAAATGCCTCCATCACATTTTTAGGATCTTCACCAATAATAGATAAAATTTATAAAATAAATACAAAATGAAAATTAGGTGGAATATGCCTTTATAGTTTCATTCTAATTTAATTTTATCTCCCTAATAATGGATTATGATATGCTTCCTCTTCATTTCATCTTCCTCTAGTTCATAAGAATCTTCCTCAAGAAACTTATTTTATAGTTCATCTTATTATATTATTTTGTATTTATATACAAATTCCCACTCTTCTAATTAAACATACACCTTTTCTAGTTATTCATTTGGTTGTCCTTCATTTTGGAACCCCATTTACCTCTTTAAAGATTACATTGTCACTATAATAAATATTCTTTGTTTTTGGGTTTAAAATATTGTATCCATTTATAATATTTCTATTTCCAATAGGGATGCACTTAAATTATTTACAATCTATCTTAGTGTAGACACCTAATTTTGGTACAAGCCTTGTAATTGTAATGTTATTGACATGTTTTTGTCATATGGATAATTTGTTTAAATTAGAATATTATTGGCACTTTCAATTGGGTTTCATCTCTTATTTATTATTTATGTGGCCACATGCTTCTCTTTTTCTTCTATTCTCTCTCTTGTGTGTTTCTTTGTGGTTTGAGATCCCTATGTTTTTTGTTTTTGTTCTGTTCTTGGTGTTTAACCATTTTTTAAATGTTCCAATGAGGGTTTGACCCTTATTTAAGCATTTTGATAATTTTCAATTTGTCTTTGTGAGTCTTTTGGCCCTTATTTAGATTTGTCCATTACTTGTGCTTTATTTTATCAAGTTTTACATATTTTATTATGTTGTCTTGCACATAAATATGTCCATAATTCTAAGTTGTGAAATTTATATATATAAAGCACACTAATTAATTTTAATAAGATATAAATGATAATCATAATTAAACTTAAACTTTTCCTATAACTTTTTCAATCAATTACAATGTTTCATATTCTATATTTTATGTACACTTGTACCAAGATAAGGCCTAAGTGAAAGATAAGATTTATTTTATGAACTGATGTCTCAAAGGATGAAGGTGGAAACTAGATACATGTGTTTTCTTGTTTACATGCATGAGTGTTGAGTTTGGAATAACATATTGGTTGTAATGACATGATGGGTGCTAATTAAGGTAGACTCCTTAACCAAAACATTATTTTTTTACTTATTATTAGTACGGGCTTGAGCCCTAGTGAATGAGGCAATATTCTAACATCTTTGCATATTTATTCACATATATGAGTAAGGTTTCTAGGCATAATATACCAACAAAGGGTTCCATGAAGGTCTAGACCTATAAAGCCACTTTTAAAATAGGTTGATCACTTTCCAAAGGCCAACTAATTTTGGATGATTTTATTCCTAGTCTTACCATGTTGTACAATATGTTTATGTTTGTTGTCTCAAATATATTTTTGCTTTTTGTAATTTCATTTGTATTGTTATATGGCTTATTTGTTTAGTATATTCAACCTTTGTTAGAGTCTAAGTGAGTCATAAATAGTTATTTATCTATCGATCTCATTTTTATTTAATTTATCTTTATCTATCTCTCATTTGAGGTACTTTAATTCATTATTTTATGTAACAGGTAAGTCTAATATATTGTAAATTAGTATATTTAGTTAGATCTTCTTGGTGCCTAATATCATTATTATTGATGTAGTGTTTAAAACATTTGTGTGTCTTCCCTGGTAAAACATTTTTTTGAACCTAATCATTATAACCTCAAACCTTAGGGTTTAATTATAATTATTTCAACTTTTATTTTTTTGACTTCCTTTCACTCTTTCCCTCTTATGGCATACTACTGCTTATTTTTTAGGTTGTGTCATTGCTTGGCTTAATTCTTATTTTATAATATCAAAATGGATCCATGCAATGTTAATGATACACATTTGTTGAAAGAAAATATACATGATTATATGGTTGTGATTTTGATTTTACATTAAATTAAAAGTACAATAATTAAATTATTGAAATT